>CAWUFW010001456.1:600000-1092500 GCA_963921515.1 Calotriton arnoldi | reverse complement strand
TGATAGGTTTATTCACGACGAGTGTTCGCTCTGCCTGCTGAGTGTGCACCACAGTGGTACTTGGCTTCTCAGTGGTATGAAAAGTATTGGTGAGTGGTTTATTCACGACGAGTGTTCGCTCTGCCTGCTGAGTGTGCACCACAGTGGTACTTGGCTTCTCAGTGGTATGAAAAGTATTGGTGATAGGTTTATTCACGACGAGTGTTCGCTCTGCCTGCTGAGTGTGCACCACAGTGGTACTTGGCTTGCTGAGTGTGCACCACAGTGGTACTTGGCTTCTCAGTGGTATGAAAAGTATTGGTGAGTGGTTTATTCACGACGAGTGTTCGCTCTGCCTGCCGAGTGTGCACCACAGTGGTACTTGGCTTCTCAGTGGTATGAAAAGTATTGGTGAGTGGTTTATTCACGACGAGTGTTTGCTCTGCCTGCTGAGTGTGCACCACAGTGGTACTTGGCTTGCTGAGTGTGCGCCACAGTGGTACTTGGCTTCACAGTGGTATGAAAAGTATTGGCGAGTGGCGGGTGTGGGAGTGGGCACCTGCATCTGTATAACCCCATGCAGAACCTTGACTAAACATGTGAAGTTGCACATATATCATTGTTAATTCATTTGAGATAAAAACGTATCACAAAGTGAGTGTTTGCTCTCTGAGTGTGGGGCTGAAACTCTACATGTAATGCAGGTGTCGTATAATCCGGACCACAACAGGGAAGCTCTATTTTGCCGATGTCTTTCTGAATGTTATATAATGTGTGATGATGCCCTGAGTGAGGTTGGCGGACACATTAACATCCCCTCATGTGAATGTTCGATTGTATTGTCTGATAACTTATATGTACTATTTATCTTTATTAATAGCCATGCTTGCATGCACTTTTTACTAGTCCCGTGTTTTTTGCAAATTTGTATTTATTCATTTTTTTATTGTGCACAACATTTTGCAAACGTCTGGGAGCCTTTGCTCTGTCATTCAGTAAATGGATGTTTATTGCAGGAGGTTTGGCAAAAAAACCTTATAGCAATTTGCGTGTGTGGTGTCCTGGATTGTCTTATAATTTACATCGACCGTTCCAAATTATAGTGATTATGGAAAGTCACATCCTCCCTGTGCTCTAGGATTGCAAACTACTGTAAAACCAAAATAAAAAATTGAAGAATCTTTAGGCTGAGTCACTGTTTCAGCTTCCTCCCAAATATTACACCCAACATCTATCAGTTCTTGTATAGCAAACCCTCAGGAGATCTCCTTCTGTAGGTGTTCGCCCAGGAGCCCGTGTCCTGCCGTTTGCACTCTACCTTTCATACCATGTACCAAGTTTGTATATTTTTTGCAACCAACCCACAATCACTTGTCCTTTAGGAGTGGTGGACTTGTTGTACAGGAATAAAAAAAAGACTAGAACTCCCAGCACACAGTGTTACTTGGTGTCTGTGCAGTGGGCTGTCTCCTCTACTCACTGCCAGCACTCTGAGCACTGCGCCTGCGCCAACCATGGAATATACCGCCCTTCCCATTTAGAAGCATTGCTGCGGAATGACTGTGGGCCCTTGGACGAGCTCCCGAAGAGCGATGGTCTCCTCCCTGTGATTCACTAGCACACTATCATTTGGGGGGTTGAGTCACAGGATTCTGCTCACAGAAATGACCACTGTGCCTGGTAGAGAGTGCACTACAAAGGGCCCTTGTTCCTTCTCTAATGTCCATTAATTTAGGGGCTTTCGCATTGGGACAGCATTCCACTGTTGCTTCCAGAGCACCAAGACTGATTAATCTGGGTTTTCTCTTTTGTTTTACAGTAGTCCAGGTGCGACGCTTGTGGATTCAGGAGTAGAGTGAAGTCGAGATCCTTCCTAACAATGATCAGTCAGCTGTACATTATGAGAACATGTATGAGTTTAGGCACGCACGACCCCGCTTTGTATGCCACGATTGTGGTCTATATTCAGTCATGCCTTCCACCTTGTGGAGGTGTGCGGAAACAGTGTCCTACTCCTCTTTAAACCAACCATATCCGAGGAGTTTCAAGTTTCAACCGATAATAAATTCCAGCCAGAAATAATGACTCCTAAAATGTCAGCTCCTGCTGAAAGAATGTGTGACTAGTTCAGCACAAGATACAGCAGTGCCATGGGGGTCTGGAAGGTTGCTGCTCATCACACATGTCCCATTCCTCGCTTCCCGCCAATTCCTATAATGAATTGCTGTTCGGGACACATTCAAACATATCTCAAGTATGTCCACCACTGGCCATGAAGCGTTTGAGAAGTGATGAGTCACTTGTGTAACCTCTTCTAATCCACAGATTTGTGGACTGTGGCAATGTAAATATAGATCTCATGAGCAGTGCACAGATGCAGTGGCGGCTGGCAAACTTTGAAAGTGGTGAGGTGTAAGACGAAGACATGAATTTGTCAGTGAAAGTGAGCGCAGCGAGAGAGCACAACTGCTCCAAAAGGAGTTTAGGCACTATGGCACCCGACGCAGAATCACAAATACTTTGTGAAGCACACTCGCACTGAGCCAGACACACACACATCCTCGCCTCTGTCTCTGGCACGAGGTTCATTGGCAGATCTATGTGCAGGTCTCTGGACTGAAGTAGCACTAAAGATCAAAAGCAAGACCACAGTCTTATAGGCATCACAGTTTTAAAGTTAGGAGCAAGATGCATGTATGCGACTGCAAGTGAGCTGTGTGTGCCTTTACTGAAAATAACAGGGACAGGGAGGGCTTCTCTTAAAGGAAGGGTCTCAAGTTGGCCCTTATCCTATTCGTAAACAGGATTTTTTGACCGTGTCGTGACTGCAGAGGTCGCACATTGCACCATGTCAACAATGAGTAGCGCATCCCGTTCTGCTTTTCATGTTGCATTCTGGCCCAAACAGTTTCCCTTTTCTCTTTCTAAATGCCAGGCGGCGTCTGTTGGAAAGGAAAGGCGTGGCCATAACTGACCGTGCTATTATTATTCCCAGACAAGTGGTACCTTGGCAACTCTGGACTGGCCTCTAACAAAACTCTTCTGAATGGCTCCCGCACTTTTACAGAGGGCTCACGGCTTGGATCAAAACACGTGCCTGATCATGTCATAAATATCAGTGTCAGCAGTGCAATGTGTGGTTCCTTCATTTCATCTGCAGGCTAGGGGTGAGTGGGGAGGATGAGAAGGAGAGGAGAGAATGCGGGAGTGTGGTGCATGTGGTTCATGCAGCCTACATGGAGAAAAGGCAGAGTACGCATGACTGGTTTGGTCGGCCCCAGAGGGCTGACCAAACAGTCAGCGCCCTCAACAGTGGGCAAGCCACTCCTCTCCTGCCCTAGAGCAGGACCGCCCAGCCGCTCGCCACCCAACCCTTCTGCTTTCTCGCACTACCATTTTATGTTTGTGCTTCTCACACTGCGAGAAAGCAGTGGGGCGACGCTCCTCCGCCCACATGGAGGAGCCGCCCCTGAGTGCACACCACTAGTTATATAGTAAAAAAGACCTTAAAGGCAGCTATCCCATTCCAAAAACGCTTCTGGGGTTGTGCACGGCCTTTAACTTGCAGTACAGCAATGTTTGCTGAGCTTTATGTGTAACTTGCACATTTAACAAGGCCGTGCCACAGCAGCAGTAACACACAGCGAGCATTGGCATAGCCAATAGGTCTCACCTTTGAGACGTGGAAGTATTTAGCCATCCAGCACATTATCCTGGATGCTACAACATCTACTGATACTTCACGTGCCACTGGTGAATGGGGGAGCCAGAGCTGCCATTCAAGCCAGGAGGGGCTTGTACGGGCCGCAAGAGAGTGAACAAGCTGCGAGGGTAAGGTACTACACCATAGAACACAGACAAACAATATGAAAGCTTGGCAGTTGTGCCAATGAAAAAGGCTTAAATGTACGCTGAACTCACTCCCAATGTATGCGAAGGGACATTAATCTATAAAGAGTATGTCAATTATATTTTCTACCAAGGCAAGGGTCGCATAATACATAAGGGGTTGCAAACTCCCAAAAGTAAAAGCACTAATGCTGCTGGGTGAGAATTGGTCGCTCACCCTGTCCCCAAACATCCATAGCCCTGCAACACCAACTCCCAGTGCACGATGCATATCAGCGCATCCTGCGGCACCGTGATCTCCTGGGCCATTGAGGCGAAGAGCAGGTGCAGCCCGGGAGCTATGTTTGGAGCAAAGATGAGGGCAAGGGGGAGCAGTGAAAATACAGCAGGCAATTCTAAATGCGCTGCACTGTACAATTACACTGTCACTGCTAGGTTCTCTCTGCCAACCCTGTCACGTTCTGCCATAGTAGTAGAAAACGTACTAGAATGCTCATGCCTTTCCTAAAGCAACCGTACAATTCTGGTACTCTCCGTTCGCCACAACAAAAACTATGAAATAATTCACTGATAGTGTAACATTATTAAATAAAACAGTCAAATTATACAAATTAATTTTCTCACAAAAGTAATGAATGGTAATTTAAGACACACAAAAATAATTTTAAAATGATCATCTGTTAAGCACTAGAACAATTACTACTGAGTAATGAAAAACACAGCAAAAAGAGCCCACCTTTTCTTCGTTAACTTTGTATTGAGAGATGGTACTCCATTCCAAGATGGCCGAAATGTTTACACACAGTTTAATTTGACTTGACGTACCGTCCGTTAATCTCATCGCGTGCACCTATGTTCCTGAAATGCTAGTGTGGGCAAGTAACGAGTTTTGACCCGGCCTGAACACACCTATTGAGATGTGGATCTCGTTGTTGAATGTAGGTAACAGGGTCGGACGTGTTAGGCCTGTTTGTTACTGTGCTCTGTGCTACATCAGCAGTGTCCGTGACAACCCCTAGAATTCGAAGGCAAAACTGTTTTTTGTAAGGGGCTTTCACTGAGTGGCTAACCTGGCTATAACCCATGTCGAGATCACATTGCGTGCATACTGGAAAAACAAAATACAACTTCTTGAAGTACAGATTCATATGGACACAGTTTTGGTATATTGTGAAATAGCAGCAGTCAGATAATTAATTTAAAAAAAGCCACTCCAACAAGAATTTACCATCGTATCAGCAAGAACTGATAAAGCTGGAATGTGCCCTCTGCTTATCATGGAGAGCTTGTAGAAAGCACCCTGCTATCTCATCAGACTCTAGCTACAAAGGCGATACTAAAGTAATAAAGTGAAAATAAACACTGGCACTGAAGAGAAGTAGATTGGGTGCGGATGTGCTTTATGAAAGGGCAAAATGCAGTCACTGCAAGTGAAGTTATCTAGTGGCTGAAATGGGCAGAGACCCTGCCACATTCTGTACTGGATGGAAGCAAAATGTGAATGACACACCAACAGACCAATGGATGAAGACAGATGGCTGAAAGCCCCTTAAAATAAGTATATTACACATATATTTTTTGAAAAATCAAAAGATCTTGGCTAACGCCAGACCTAAAAAAAATACCATGATAGACCACCATAATCCAGTAACAGGCAGAAAAGACGTCGGGATTCCATGAATAGACAATTGTATAATAGCTCCCTGAAAACAAAAATACTTTAAATTTCTTTAAAACGCCCCTTAAAAAAAAGTGAAACTAATGCAATTTGAAGACATGCACACATTTTAATAGTAAGCATATGGCATCAGGATATCTTTCACATCAGCGATCAGAACATTCGTTTATTGGATGAAGCATTGAGCTCCAGTCCCTCTCCTGACAAGCTGTGTATACTGAGAAATCACTAATCAATCCCCGGGGTGCACTCCTGAACTCACCGGTCTGAGCCTTTAATGGCGGTGTTGGATTTAACCCTAAAGGCTTTGGCGAGAATGACGTGCCTGTCCTTGGTTTGTTTGTGTGACAGAGGTCGCGAGACCAGTGTGGAAGAAGCACAAATTGATCAATGGCTCTTGGGCCTTCTCCACTGCATGGCCGCTGCCATCTTAGTTTGTCATGCCGTAAAACAAGCCAACGTCCTCTAAAAGTTTTTCGAAACAATCCTATTCCCACATAAAGCTGTAAATGGGTAAATCAGTACAGACATCTTAAAACTCAACAGTTTAAACTCGTGTTTCCGAAAAGGAACCCCCATATGTATGAACCTAAATTAATTGCAAAAAATGATGTTCTTTTTACGTCCAGCTTGACAGTACACCTGCCGCGATGGCATACCTAATGTAATCAACCGAAGACAAGATTTCAGAAAGTACTGCTGAACGCTAGAGCGCAAGCTCTAGAGCCCACGTTGGTTGAATTAGGGGACTGGACCCTGAAGCCAAGGTGCGTGGATGCGTAATTAAGTGCTGAATGCATATCACCGCCAACACGGACGGTTATCAACTAATAACATCAATAACAAGACAGCTGGAATTAAAACGAGCAGCTGGGAGCAGCAACTGGCACCGAAGCTGAACAAGCGCAGAAGACAGCAGGAAACAATAAATACAAGTGAGCTGCGAGGAGAGGGCAGAAAGAAAAAGTAGTGCACTGAAACAAAGTGGCCATGTAGCAGAGAAAGTCGCCGGGGCGATAACAAAAGAGCCACAAGGCGGGACAAATGTCCATTGTTCACCAATGAAAGCTATGGAATTTGTAAAGGTAGACCAAGCAACCAATGAAAAAGTGGTGGGCGTGTTCAAGGCCCAGATAGGGATTACAGCATGCCTTGCAGAGCAGCGCATGCTCGCTGACTCTAGGCTCCACCTAAAAAATTATTTACGGTTCCAATAAATTTGATAAACATTGTCAAAAACAGTGACATACAATGCAGGGGGAAGAGAAAATGCATTTCCTCGCCACTGATCTCTTTGCCCCACCTCTGTTTAGTCCCAATGGGATAAACAATTAGTGGAGCAAAGTAGCAGAATGCAATAAAAGTCTTCATTTCTTACTCAAAATCAAACTCTTAGAATTTTTAGTTCTTAACGTTCATGGGTAGGTATCCTCCCTACAGTGCTTAGCAAAATATTCTAGAAGAGGGGACCACAGCACCCCTAAGGAACTTTCTATACCTCTAATATGTTCTATTTCTCATCCCCCAAAATATCCTACAGGCTATAATATCATGGATGTGAAAGGTCTACGCTATACCCCAGTTCGACAACATTTCTTGTTAAGCTGACAGTAGTATGATATTGGTGGGCAGCAGCTGCCTTCTGGTGTCCCCAGTACATCTCTGGAGACCACCCTATTAGGACACATCCCAGATCATCCGGTATCTGTTACTTTGCGGCTAATTCTGTTGCTCCTAGCACTCCTTTCCAATTGTCCCATAATACATGGTTGTGTATTCTCTCCAGCATTTCTCTGATCTTTTGTTATCAATAGCATGAAGTCGGGATGGATTAAGATGCCTTCTAAGAAAAATCTTACTACTTTTTTCTATACCCTAGCCTTGACTAAAACCCCTCCTTGAGTTCCTCATTATCGTCTTCTACTGATAGTTTGAGATGGTCAGCCATAGTTCCACCTCCCATTTATTTTGAAATCATCTATATCAATCGTCCTCTCTTCCTGAAATAACTTGTACATTCTAGATATGAGATGTCTTTCAAGTCTGCTGTTCTCAGAAGCTTTTCAAATGAGTTAAAGAATCTCATAGCTGCCACGTTCATCGATGTGGGTTTAACTCCAAATGTTGAATCTGTGTATACCTGTATCTTTCAAACCATAGTCACTCTTGATTTGATTGAACTGTTTAATCGCCCATTTTCAAATATTTATCTGATATTATTGAATCTTTTCAATTGCAAAAAGCCTTCCTGTCCAAACCGAGGGTATATGGTGGACTACCCACTATTGATGTCTATGGGGATGGAAAGGAGGTGACCCTCCTTAACTTGCACCTGATCCCAAACTTTGTGTTACTTGTGTGGCAGGGAAGTGCAACATGTTAGCTGGCAATTATCTTTACGTTCCAGATTCCCACCTGTTTAATCAGAGGGCGTGATAGAAGTATCTGGGCTTTCAGGTTCTAGATCACTGAAGGGATGTTTTTGTAAAGTCTGCAAAGCTCAAGCGCTAGCAAGTTTTACTTTAAGCATAGACTTCTGTAAGTATGACTTCAGTATTTACCACAAAGCAACCTGGAGGAGGAGTGAGCATGGAGTCGTTAGTGGTTGTGTGGCGGTTTCGTACTGCTTTTATCAATTTATCCTCAATCTGTAGTTCCATAAAAGATTTTGTATTATAACATTTTAGTAGTTTTCTCAAATTTCACATTACAGAACACAAATTCAGTAGTGCAGTTTAATGTTTACCCCTATTCCCCTCCTTCCTTGTAGTGCCTCCCTGTTCGCTTTAAAGAAAAAAACTTTAACATTTAACACCAATGTTTGGGTTATGGTCTCTACCAGTTTTGATATACTGCTTTTCTGTGGTTAGTCTGTTTTCTCCCTGATTGCCCTCTGGAATCCACTTTAATCCCCGAGACCCCTGCGTTTTGTGGACATTTCAGGTTAAGTTACTCGTCCTGTAAATAGTCAATCACTAGTTTACACACAACTTCAGATTTCGTGTGTTTGCCCCTCAGGTCGTATGATATTTCCATCACATTAATGTCCACTGCCTTCGTGCCCTGGACAAAAATTCTGGGGCACTTATGTATTTCCAGTGCACCACAATTCTCTGTTTTGCTGCCAGCAACATATAAGTTATCACAGTCCAGTCCCCTCTCCCAAACCTTCCCCAGTTCCTTGGTCAGATAGCCAACACTGCTGTGGCAAAATCTGATGGATTCGTAAGGCCCACGTCTTTTTTTTTTTTTTTTATGTGGCTCCATATTTCTTTCCAGACCAGAGTAAGCACCAGGCAAGTCCAGGACACACATAGTGCGCATCTCTCTTTGTTGCAACCTCTCCAGCATTTACCAACTGTGTTTTACTTTTTGTGGCATTAAGTACCAATCCTACAGTATTTTTTGGTAGGTCTCCCTGCCCTGCTCATTGTGGATCATCTTTGGTATGTCCTACCACAATCTGGACCATTCATTAGGCGATATGTCCAATCCCACATCCTCTTCCATTTCTGCTTACAGGTCCACTTATGGGCTTCTCACAGACCTTTCAAAGTGGCATAAACAGCTGATATTTGGCCTTTGTTTCGTAGTTATTAAACAGCTATTCAAATGGTATGAGTTCTTTTGTACCCGCCTGCCTATTGAGTGAGTGCATCGCTCAGTGCAGTCATTGGAAATATCGATGTCTATCGTTCTCTGTAAGTTTAAAATCGGTCTTGAACGAAAGTGAATGATTTTTTTGGCCCTGAAAGAAAATCCTCAACATAGTGCAATTTCTGCTTTCCTTACAGCGAATTGTGATGTGTCTAGGGTCAGGGTTTAGTTTGGATTATTCAACACCCGACTGAACATGGAATTGAAGGTTGTTAGCAATATAGATCTGGTGACAGAGTCTCATTCTTCCATGAGTGGTCTTGTGATATCAGAACACATACGCTATATTCGGCCTAGCGTGCTTTGGGAGCCTGAGCAGGCCCCATGGTGGGCTGCCCAGCAGATGCATATCCATGATAGGCCAATGTTTCCCAAAGTGATCATTCAAAAGCAATACGCGACTCTGCAGCCGTGTAGTAGGTCTTTATATATGGTGTTATATTTCATATAGGTACCCCCATAGAGGTTCGGGTAACATCATAACCCTTCACCTACATTCTCTCCTATACTACATACATAACGGATTTGAGGGACTGACCTTTTGCCTAGTTACAATACTACACACAGTACGTAGGGTTTTCCCTGAACACTGGCCTCATAAATTATGCATGAGGATTGTTAGTTTCTTTGAAACACAGCAGGACCACCATCTCCTGCATAATAACTATGTATAAAGTTCATTCCCGACGTCATCCTAAGTCCGGCACTGGCACAGCAAGGTAGAACCCCTGGGGATACCTTAGGGTATATAAACATCACATCTTCTGCAGTGTCCTCAGCGTATTCCTATGTTGTTGGCAGCATTCTCAGAGCCACCACAGGTAGTTTCTGCTCCTGTTGGTATGGACACCGGCTCCTCCGCCAACACTCAGGCCTTGGATATGGCACCGGCTGCCCCGGCATCTGCTGCAGGCAGTATGGAAGATCATCTGTGCTCAATTGACATTCTTTGCGAGGTGTTACAGGGATCGTCAGCTGCGTATGCAGGCAGCAGCAATGTTGCGTCTACCAGCAAGGACACATAAACATTTGGCATGTCGCACGCTGGGAAGATTTGGCCTTTTACCTTTTTACGAAATTCCCAATTGAAACCTTTTGACCTGCATGGCTTTCAGATGCTTGTAGTTGTTCGGACTATATAAACGGACACTTTAGAGCCACTGCTTGAATGATTTTTTTTAAAGAAAACTTTTTAAAGGGTTTTTTAACGCTTTTAACTTCTCTTAAAGATGTTTTTATTATTGGTTGCGTACAAACCTCTAGACGCCTTGGTAGTACGCTAGAATTTAGTTATGTCGTCCAGTCGGATGAGGAGTGGGTGTTATATTTCATATAGGTACCCCGATATAGGTCCGGGTACATCCTAACCCTTCACCTACATTCTCTCCTATACTACATACATAACGGATTTGAGGACTGACCTTTTGCCTAGTTACGATACTACACACAGTAAGTAGGGTTTTCCCTGAACACTGTCCTCATAAATTATGCATGAGGATTCTTAGTTTCTTGGAAACACAGCAGGACCACCATCTCCGGTTTAATAACGATATATAAAGTTCATTCCTGACGTCATTCTAAGTCTGACACTGGCACTGCAAGGTAGAACCCCTGGGGATACCTTAGGGTATATAAACATCACATCTTGCTGAGATAGTCAGAGGAGATCAGGACTTCCCGGCCGACACACTGACGCAAGACGCTGAGGTTCCTGCATGCAGATACTCCAGCTCGCAGTGGTCTGACATCCCTTGCGGGGTGTTCAGCTTGAGACCAGAACGGGGTCCCGCAGTCTCACATCAGGTAATGGGGTTGGCTTTATCCTAGAGGGATTCTTGGCTTTACACCTACTCACATGCTAGGTACACTTAGATACATCTAGTTAGGGTGCATCGTAGGAGTACACATTTTATTGCCATGTATTTCCTATACTTGCCTGCAGTTATGATTTTAGCAAAATGGTAGGAAACCTACCATCTGTTTGCTTTCTTAGTGCTGCTACTCATTTATCTATGCTACTGTCTACTGGTCATTTCAGTACACTTATTTTACTCAAGAATAACGACTGTTCAATAAATGCTTATTGAAAAACGTCCCAACCGTTTATTCTGTGTATCTCTCTGAGAACAAGTGAGCACGAGTGACTGAGCGAAAAGTAAGTTACTGTTTCCACGGTCCTGAGGGATCAGGGTTGTCATGTTCGATAGTTGCCAAGAACTATTCTCTCTTTGGTAAGAGGAGGTTATAGTGGCATTGCGAGCTAGCTGGTACACAGGCTCATACCTGGTGGGGTGTCTGGATTCAGTCAGGACACCAGTCCCGCAGTGTATGTTGCCTAAACGCGCAGATCCTATATAGGTCTTATAGGAACTACACGGCATGGCGCCGCCAACGTTGGTATTGCCACTTATTTAACAGACACATCTGAGTAGTTCAGTTGTGCTATTCTCAGAGACCCCTACTCCCATTTCCCCAGAGACGTCTGGAGTGGGAGGGAACAAAATCCGCCGCAGCTGAGTAGGAAAATTCCTTTGTATTGGCTGTTGGTCTAATCAAGCTTGAAGGATACATTGTTCCTAATTGTGCATAAACACTTTATCTCAGTTCCCTTGAAAAAGCTCTTCTTACTAAAAACAATGTCACTACAGGGAGACCCGGCAGGAGAACTAAATTTCACAGCCGAAGAAGAAGATGCAGATGCAATACACATTGTAGAAAATGTTAGAAATGCCGTCACCCTAAAACTAGTAGCATATGGTGTTACAATTAGGGGTGGGCAAGTGACCTTCGTGATTGAGGCACACAAATCATATAGAACAGAGGTATTCTATTCATGGATTAGATTAGCGCAGGCAAATGCACTGACAAAAACATTTCACTACTATGTCGAAGATGTCATACCAAACGAGTATAGTGCATATGAGGAGATTGAAATTCCACTCACTTACCACAAACATTTTTACTGGTTTAAAGGCGCCCTCCCCCATACAAGAAATAGAGTAAGACTCGGTCCGCTCGGAAGAGACGGAGCAACATGGCCAGTGTTAGCGGCCTACACACCACATCCTGACATTGACACAATGCCAGGAGGAGACTTACTCTTACAGCATAAAGAATTAATAAGACTTTACAGAAACATGACACAGTTTGTGATGAGAACACTCACACTTCAGCCAACACCGGCTACACAACCAGGACCAGTCCAAACTCCAACAACCAAAATTACACCACAAACACTGCACGCAGTGAGGGGTGAAATGAATGAATGAATGAATGTACCCACTAAATGTGAACAAATGCCCTTCTGGATAGCACAAAAAATAACACAGCTGGAGGCAGTGTTTCCACACACTGGTCCTAAGGAAAAGCATAGAATACTGACGATTTGCTTGCTAATGGGGATAGCTCCCTCTATAGAGGATTGTACTTCTTGGGGTACAGTTTTCTCTGCAATATATACCAGGACTCATGGTATCCCATCTTTAGCGGTAATACCAGATGTATTAAGACAAATACAGAACGAGTATGGAGCAGAACCTGCTCTAAAGGGATGAAGTTGTTAAATAACTTTGCCCAGGTATCTGCGATAATATTAGCAAATATTAAAGGGAAAGCAGCATAAGTGGCAATACGCCAACGTCTGAGAGATTTCACTCCATTACAACAGGAGACGGAGCTACCTAAAATAATTGAAACTGCTTATGCGGAATTAGGTAGAGACAGTCTGGGAGCTAGACCTGTAAAACCTCAACTAGTGGGAGGTACAGATAAAGAACAGGCAAAGCAAACACCGGTTTCTTCAAAGAAAAAATGGGGCAATAATAAACAGCAAATGAACAGATCTCACTCCATGGGAAGGTCTCCTCAACAGGAGCCCCCAGAAATGAGATGTAATCTTGGAAAAGGGATTACATTAAAAAACCTGACCGGTATCAGGACACTGATACACGTTCCTTTCAGGGTTCATCAAAAAACTCTGAGAGGGAAGGACGTTCAGAACAGAGACAAGAAGAGCGTACAAAGCCCAGAGACAGGCAACTCACTTCGGACTACGCTTCAAAGAAAGAAGAAAAACCCAAAGTAAAACCTCAATTTAAGAAGAAGGTAGCAGGTCTCAAAGTTAGACATGCCAAGGATACTGAGGACTCAACTTCTGAACGGGGAATGGGCTCTGACGATGCTAGACAGCGCAGCAGAAGTAACAATAGCTCGCCGGAACCTGATGGAATTTCTGGTGACAGCGGAGTTGAGTGAGTATATCACGGTGGAAACACCTGATACTAGGGTGAGTGTCCCACACAAGTTACATGAAATAACACTCCAAATGGAGGGGGAGAAGCCCAGACAAGTGAAGGGTCTCTTTTGGGAGAACCTGACTTCTGTCTACGACATCCTATTAGCAGAAAGAGATTGGCTGCCTACTATTGTTATGGAATGCCCAAAGGGAGAAACTGTGATTTTACCAGCTTTCTACGACCTAGTCCCTACACACCTAAGACCTACATATGCACAGGATTGGGCGGTAGCCCTTGCTCCAGCATTATACCGCAACCACGTTGGGTGGGATGAAGAGTCACCCCACCACGTAATTCCAATTAAAACAAACCCAACTCCACAAAGTCAGTATCCTATAAAACAGGAAGCTAAAAAACAGGTCAGGGAGATCTTAGATCAACTTGAATACCAAGGTGTAATTGAACCATGCACCTCATCAATGAATAATCCTTTGTTTCCCGTAATGAAACTTGACAATTCATATCGTCTAGTTTTAGGTTAGAGACACCTAAACTCATGCACAAAAACATTTGCAGTTCAGAATGCACACAGTGCCGCATTAATGAATAACATTGTGCGGAAAAAATACAAAACATTAGATATCTCAAATGGATTTTTCTGCCAAAACATAGCGCCTGAAAGTAGATATTTGACAGCCTTCTCAGCACTAGGGTCCCAGCGTCAATTTTGTCGACTCCCCCAAGGGTATAAGAACAGCCCAGGGTTATTCTCAAGAAGGGTAACAGATTTACTACAGAATTTGTATGAGGAAGCATTATCCTATGTAGATGATATTTATCGAACGGATGATAACTTAGAGGAACACTTGACCAGGGTGAGCACCATAAATTTGGGTTTCGCCTCTGAGGGCTACAAATTTAATTTAAAAAAAATCAAAGATAGCCCACCTCAATGTCCTATTTTTGGGATATGAGCTTTCAAGTGAAGGCAAAAGCCTGGCAGCCCACTTTTTAGAAAAGTGCGCAGTGCTCCAACCTCCAAAATCATAAACAAATTTACAGTCCATACTGGGATTTTTTAATTTTGGCAGAAAATACATTTTGGATTATGCAGAGAGAGTAAAACCTTTCTACGACCTCATAAGACCAGACTTTTCAGTTAGGCAATGGACTCGGGAACACACAAATATACTTTGTTCCCAACAAGCTGATATGATATCATCAAAACACTTAGACAAGCGTAAACGTACGCAACCTGGTGATCCGCGTAGTCGCAGGTCAATCAGGGTACACTTAACCTTCAATGAAGGCGAAACAGTACCAATTGCATATAAATCGCATTTGTACACGAACGCTGAAATGCGTTTTGCACCCACAGAAAAAATTCTGACAGCAGTACAGACTGCTGTAGTGAGAGAAAGAGCACTGGCTCAAGGGAAACGAATAATTGTCGTAACCCCAGTAACGGCCTTAGAGGCTGCCATAAAGGCAAGTGTCCCAAATGCAAAAGCATTACATCCAAGATGGATAAAGTGGGCTAATTCTCTCACTGCAACAGATGTAGAATACAGATATGACCCTAGTCTGAAAACACAAGCATTCCTGCAATACGAACAAGAATATCCTCTACCAAATGAAATATTGCCTCTAGATCGGTATGAATACATTATTTACACCGACGGATCTGCTCAACCGGCCATTGGAAGTAAGCAACAATACAGTGCAGCATGCGCTATTGTAAAAGGTAGGATGCAGGACGGCAAGTTCCGTCCAAGCTGTACAAAAACGCAGTCTCTCGGAGACTGCACGGCTCAGTTGACAGAATTAAAAGCACTTATACTGGCACTGATAAATACGGATCCAGAATTCCCCACTCTGATAGTGTGTGATTCCTTTTACTGTGTCCAGTCATACAACGAATACTTCCACTATTGGGGACAAAATGGGTTCAGAGATTCAAAAGGTGGCACAATCAAACATAGAAAACTATGGGAACAGGTAGCAGAGTTGAAAAACGAACTACCAAGAGCTCACATGATGCACACGCTGTCATCAACGTGGATGGCGTTCATGTTGAAGGGAATTAATTGGCTGATGAAGCCGCAAAGGGGGCAGTACGCACTGCGTCCGTAGCTGCAATAACCCGTTCAAAAACGAGGGTAGACGGTAGCACAATGGTAGCTGTGATTGCTTCACGCAATAACAGCAAAGGACTACCTAAAGGTTTTCCACTCAAGTACTCCTACAAGTTAGATGCAAACAACGTTCAATTTGCTCAGATTCCTGTAGTGGGGGATAGAGTAATACCAAACATGGATCGCAGGTTAGGTTTAATCTTGGCTGCACACCAGGGTCTGGGTTCTGCTCATGCAGGAGTTACGGCTACAGTTTCATTATTGAAACAACGCTATTGGTGGCCAGGGTTAACAAAGCAGACCAAAGACTTTGTCTTAAAGTGCGATATCTGTCAACAGATGAAAGGGTCCACCGTACCTCGCCCAAGGCAGACACCTTTGTTAATATCAGACAGACCGCTCGCGTGAGTTTACCTGGACCACTGCGGCCCCTTACATTCTGATGGGGCTTACAAGTATATCATGGTTGCAGTGGATTCCTGTTCAAGATTCTTATGGGTATGGCCTCAGCGCTCGGCTGACGCTCGAACTGTTATAAAAGATTTGTGAGTCTTCATAGGGACATACGCAGTTGGCGCATTACATTCTGACCGTGGCCCCGCGTTCAGCTCCAGGGCTTACAAGGAAGCCATGGGAAGTTTGGGTGTAGCATTGCTGTACTCCTCTCCGTACCATCCCGAGGGAAATTCAGTTGTGGAGAGGAAAAACCGGGACTTAAAGCAATCTTTAACAGCTAGGGTATTAGGTTCGGGTGGTAGTTGGGTCAGTTACCTATATGGGGTCCAGCAGGCCCTTAATAATTAGCCAAGAAGCTCTCTGGGAGGGGCCACTTTATACGAGGTCCTATTTGGGACAAGAATGTGGGTACCTGATCTCGATTGTGAAGGCACAGTGGCCGATGAAAAACCGTTTGACATCAATAAACGTTTGGCTGTTTTACAGGATCTGAATGAATCCAGAGCCTCCTTAAGTAACGTAGAGACAAAGAAAACAGCCACTGGGGAAGTAAAGTCAGCCACGGCAAGACCTGCCTGAATTCCTAAAGTTGGGGATCTGATCAGAGAAAAGATTGTGGACAAGAAAGAATTCGGGCCATCCTATCGAAAGCCTGTACCTGTCCTGGCCGTTGAAGGATCAAGAACTGTACTTCTACCGCCTCTTGCCGGAAAAGAAAATAGATTTGTCTCAATCGATCTGATAAAACCGCACTATGTGGCCGATACTGAATTGTAGGCCTCGTGGGCTTCTGAGTAGCCGACGTCCTCCTCTCCCCACAATACAGGAAGTTCAAACAGAAAGACTCATAACATTTGAAGAGTCACCTTTTCAACGCAACGGAATCGATAACAATGCAATGGGACTAGTTCCCCTTGACACAAACTTTCCAAATCAGAATGAAAGACAAATTTCAATTCAACCTAACAAGGATGTCTATGTCAACATGCTTTAACAAGAGCAAGCCACAAGTTCAACAAAACCTGATGAGCCACCAAAAATAGATCGAACTGCATCTGGCTATTTCATCGACTTCTATACCTTTTCATTGGATCCAAGTGAACCTGAAACAACGCCAGCCCAAATTTCTCGCAAACAACGGATCCAAGAATTTTTTAGAAAGACTTATTTAGTGTCACCTTGGCTAGAGCTTTGGATAATCACAGGTATACTAGTTCTTCTTTTTTGGATAGGATTAGTAATTGTTTTCCATTTACCCATCAATGGAACTTATCTTCATCCGAGCTCTGCAACGTCAAAAGTAAACTTAATTTTAAAACCTCATGTTTCATCTCATCGTGAACAAAGAGACTTGTCCTTCGTGAACATTTCAGCAGTTCCTATACCGGATGGTATAGTGTGGGACAAAGTAAATTATGATATATTTGGACCGACCGAGCTTTTAAAGGTTCCACATTTGTTTAAAATTTCATTGAACGATATCATAACCTCCAGTACATTTTCTGATGATTGGGATTTTGAAACTGTTAACAACTTATTGTCTGATTTAGAACAATCTGCCGCATTCTCTAGCACTGAAATGTTAGAAGACACATCAGATTTTGACAAAATGTATCGTTACCAACATTATGGTCATCATTTAGTGCATAAATCTAGCAAACCTAGAAATGTCTTCACATACCACCAGTGGGAACATTGCCCCACACCACCGAAAAGTAGTTCAAAAACGTTTGCACAGAAGTTCTCATATTTGTCAGGGTTTAACACTTCTGACCCGAACTAGTATTATTATAAGGTTGCACCTATATCTGCACAGAAATATATATTAACAAACACCAAACAGATTTATTCTGCTTCCTTTATTACCCAGCTGTCTGAACAGGGTTTCGACTTATGGATGGACACTGTAGATTTAAAATCAATCTGGGGTTCTAGAGACTGGCAAGTCCAGGGAACAGAAGCACTATTTAGAGCATGCCTCATTCCACAGCAGATGATTTTTTTGAATGACAGTGTGCAACAGACTTCCTGTCTTGGACTAGCCAAGAATAAGGACTTGAACACGCCTCAAATTCCAACACCGTTAAACACAGAGGGGAATTTTACATCAGATAGAGGGGCTAAGATGGATGACATATTGCAATACAATAGATCAGACCCCAATTGGAAGGGATGGTTGGTTTGGCCCACAGACACAAACGGATGTCAGGAAAGATTCAGGGGTACCACTGAAGGGTTTAGTATCCCTAGGCCAGACCCACGATATGTACAACGAGAACATCCGGGAGTTGTGACATCATATAGTGTTGGGAAGTTATGCCTCGATTGGCTAAAGACCTCAACACTACCCCAGGTGAAACAACACTTGTCCTTACTCACAGAGGATGTGGACCTACGGGATTTTTTATTAGGTCCCAGAAAACCACGTCAAAAACGTTTTTTATATGCTGTCCATAACGAAATCTGGAAAATCTCACAACAAGAAGCAGCAGAGACATTAAGAGAAATAGATAGAATTAACCTAGAAAAGGCGTTAGCCGTAGTTGACAATGGCATGACTACGTTAACATCCAGGATATATTCACTGGGCAACATTGTATCTTCTGCTATCAAAGTATTAGAACAGGATTTGTCCATATTGCAACACGGACAGTCACAGTTACGTTCTATTATTTTGTTGAGCTGGACGCTGCAGTCATTGCGCGCCGGTTATGTGCCTTGGCGTTTTATCAACAGTACCTCCTTGTTTTCTGCATACAATCTAACAGAAAAACAGATGAAAACGGCACAGAGGGGAGCAAAATATACAATGCTGCATGTTGAAAAGCTGGATAGGTTACCCTTTACTGTGGCAGAGTCACCGTCCACAGAGTGGTTAAACCACGGCCATATAACATTACCAGTCGCAACTTTCCAGTTTCAGTACTGCCTAGAACAGCAACAGGCAGGCAGATATGAAAAAATGGGTAAGGAATTCATCAGGGAATCCTGGGATTTACCTCACAGATTTCGATGCAGGAGTGGGGATCTGGAAGTGCTTCTAAGCGGAACTAACTCCGAGAACACGTTAAGTGGATCTCTCATATGCCAGGATATTATGCTACATGGGGCTTGTAATGGGTCTGTGGCAAACTTGTCCTGTCATTTAAGAGGTACCCCGGCAGCTGTGATTTATCCGGTATTCAAGCTTCTCTCGAATGGGAGTTACTTGATGCTGAATGATCATGGTTGTTGTGGGATGCTTCCGGGCATTGCATATCTAGTCACCGTGAGATCCAGGGTTACTTGCTGTATGCAAGTATTGTTTCCACCAACACATACAGTCAGGGAGGCGCCATTATGGCCTTCGCTAAATGTTTCCTTTATACGGTTTGATATTCTGAGCAGAATGAAAGCCATGCTTTTACAGCAAACCGTGCCCTTAACCTCCGCCCGGGAGACTTTTGATCTCCAGACCGCAAGGTCCTCGGCAGAGATACAGGCACTTATACGTACAAACTGCCCCTTCCATTTCACAGAAATGGTAAGTCGTATCTTTAACATGTCTGATACGACGGGTATTGTACACCTTTTTAAGACCATAGGTTCAGGAATGTTAAGCACCTTTCAGACGGTCCTCGGAGTTATACCAAACTTTCTACATTCCGTCTTTGGAAGCATTTTTGGAGGGTTTCCGCTGATCCTGTTCCTAATAGCAGGAATCCTGATTCTTACCTTTCTGCTACGCAATGGACGTCCCGGCCACCAAGGAGATAGCAACAGCACTCCTGGAGCGCAAATACCGTGATCGCATGGTACAACATCTGGGCACACCTCGCCTACGGGAACTGTGCGCCTCTTGGTTCCTGTCACTTAGACCAGTCTGGATGGACTGTGTCCTACCTGTTCTCCGATGCCTGTTCTGCAGAGAAGAATGCGTGTTGGACCTCTGTCTGACACTTCCATCGGTTGTGCCACCGGACGTTGATGCTTTACTGGACATGATAACGGCCCGTGTTCTGCAGTGTCCTCAGCGTATTCCTATGTTGTTGGCAGCGTTCTTAGAGCCACCACAGGTAGATTCTGCTCCTGTTGGTATGGACACTGGCTCCTCCGCCAACACTCAGGCCTTTGATATAGCACAGGCTGCCCCGGCATCTGCTGCAGGCAGTATGGAAGATCATCTGTGCTCAATTGACATTCTTTGCGAGGTGTTACAGGGATCATCAGCTGCGTATGCAGGCAGCAGCAATGTTGCATCTACCAGCAAGGACACCTAAACATTTGGCATGTCGCACGCTGGGAAGATTTGGCCTTTTACCTTTTTACGAAATTCCAAATTGAAACCTTTTGACCTGCGTGGCTTTCAGATGCTTGTAGTTGTTTGGACTATATAAACGGACACTTTAGAGCCACTGCTTGAATGATTTTTTTTAAAGAAAACTTTTTAAAGGGTTTTTTAACGTTTTTAACTTCTCAAAGATGTTTTTATTATTGGTTACGTACAAACCTCTAGACGCCTTGGTAGTACGCTAGAATTTAGTTATGTCGTCCAGTCGGATGAGGAGTGGGTGTTATATTTCATATAGGTACCCCGATATAGGTCCGGGTAACATCATAACCCTTCACCTACATTCTCTCCTATACTACATACATAACGGATTTGAGGACTGACCTTTTGCCTAGTTACGATACTACACACAGTAAGTAGGGTTTTCCCTGAACACTGGCCTCATAAATTATGCATGAGGATTCTTAGTTTCTTGGAAACACAGCAGGACCACCATCTCCGGTTTAATAACGATATATAAAGTTCATTCCTGACGTCATTCTAAGTCTGACACTGGCACTGCAAGGTAGAACCCCTGGGGATACCTTAGGGTATATAAACATCACATGTTGCTGAGATAGTCAGAGGAGATCAGGACTTCCCGGCCGACACACTGACGCAAGACGCTGAGGTTCCTGCATGCAGATACTCCAGCTCGCAGTGGTCTGACATCCCTTGCGGGGTGTTCAGCTCGAGACCAGAACGGGGTCCCGCAGTCTCACATCAGGTAATGGGGTTGGCTTTATCGTAGAGGGATTCTTGGCTTTACACCTACTCACATGCTAGGTACACTTAGGTACATCTAGTTAGGGTGCATCGTAGGAGTACGCATTTTATTGCCATGTATTTCATATACTTGCCTGTAGTTATGATTTTAGCAAAATGGTAGAAACCTACCATCTGTTTACTTTCTTAGTGCTGCTACTCATTCATCTATGCTACTGTCTACTGGTGATTTCAGTACACTTATTTTACGCAAGAATAACGACTGTTCAATAAATGCTTATTGAAAAATGTCCCAACCGTTTATTCTGTGTATCTCTCTGAGAACAAGTGAGCACGAGTGACTGAGCGAAAAGTAAGTTACTGTTTCCACGGTCCTGAGGGATCAGGGTTGTCATGTTCGATAGTTGCCAAGAACTATTCTCTCTTTGGTAAGAGGAGGTTATAGTGGCATTGCGAGCTAGCTGGTACACAGGCCAACATACCCGGTGGGGGTGTCTGGAATCAGTCTGGACACCAGACCCGCAGTGTATGTTGTCTAAACGCGCAGATCCTATATAGGTCTTATAGGAACTACACGACAATGGGAGGCCCATGTCACCCGTTCCCCTAACAACCTCCAGTACCGTTCTGACTATCCTCCGCTCTTCTGCCAGACAAACTTATCCCACGCCAATGGTATGTGGAACATAGCTTGCGTGGGTGTCATAGCCGCTAAGGCCTGGAAAAACATATAGCAGTCTTGGGAGGGAGCTCCTCTTCAGGTTTTGTCATACTCCCCATCCAGGAGATAAACAACTGCCCCATTTATCCAAGTTGCTATTCATTTATCTTATGAGGGGTGTTTAATTTGCCATATATTTATTTAAGTGTAAAAAATATTTAAAAAAAAAAAAAAAAAGTGTCGCTATGATCTGCACTCCCAAATATCTAAAGGTCTTTGCCCATTTTAATTTTTGGTTGATGCCAAAACTGTGTGGGTTATAACTTGTAAGGCATTGGATTTGTATCTTTCACAACTAGTTGTGTCTCCTGTAAGCAATTCACATCTGGTATTTCGCTGCTAACAGCTCTCCACACCTTTTGTCTTTTTACTGGCGTATTAAGGCCGCTTATATTCCGAGTTATTATTCTACCATTGAGTATGTCTACTAGTGTACTATCAAGAGTGGCAGTAATTCATTGGGACGCCCCATTCGTAGGGGCTACGGAGCACTGTTCCCATATTGTAACTTTGTGGCACTAATACCCTCCATCGCCCCTCCTCAAACAACCGTAACCGAAGTCTAAACATAATGAAACTAACATTAAGGGTTCACAGCTGTGACCAGCGCCCCCCCCCCCTTTCCTTGTGTGCTGGATTCATCCAACCTATCACAGTAACATCATGTCCTGTCATGAGATGCAAACCATTTACCATATCCCATCTACATTAGAGCATTACTTCAGGCTGTTTTCTCCTTTCCTACCTCATCTGGCTTGTCTCGTTTTCTTCTCCCATCTTTCGGGTCCATCTTGTAAATCTGTTTGCCTATGGGGGGGGGGGGCTGGTGAAGCCAGTGGTCCCCTGTGAATGAATGAATGAATGAATGAATATTAGTCTTATAAAGCGCAGACTTTGCCAAACGGCGCCAAGGCGCTGCAGATAGAGCCAGTGGTCGCAGGAGGCACAGAAGGAACCTAACAATTAAGTAGTGAAGAACCAAGTTTTTAAGGCCTTACAGAACAGAGAATGAGAGTCTTGTCCAGAGATCGATAGCGGAAGAGTATTCCAAAGCTTAGAGGCAGCAACAGAAAAGCCCTCCCCCTCCCCCTTCCTGGTTCTCCTGGGAACTACCAACCAGTTTTTACTGGCAGATCGTAGTTGTTTATTAGGAACATACCGTTGAAAAAGCCTTTTGATACCTTCGGAGCCTGAATGACGAAGAGCTTTGTGGAAGAGGCAAAGAGCTTTGAACAAAATTCTCTGGCCTAGAGGAAGCCAGTGCAACTTGCGAATAAGTCTGGCCACTGCATTCTGTACAAGCTGCAGTTTATGAATGGATCCCTTATTGATGTCCAGATAGCGGGCATTACAATAATCCAATCTGGAAAGGACCAGAGCGACAACTGCCTGCTTTGGAGAGGAAAAGGAGAGACAAGGAAAGATCTTCCTCAAGACCCTATTGATGCCAATACAGGTGGAAACCGTTCTGTTGATCTGGGGGGGGTCAAAGGAAAAAGAGCTGTCAACAATAACACCAAGATTCTTTGCTGTTGGAGCTGAACAGGGGCATGGGCTGAGCATTTCAGGCCACCGAGAGTGGGACCATGAAGGTTGTTGGCTACCAAAAATCAAGACTTCTGTTTTGTTTCCATTGAGTCGAAGGTAGTTATGTACCATCCAGGAGGCCACAGCCTGCATGCAGTTTTTAAAATTTGCTGCGGACGCCTCTATGCTCTTGGTGATTGACACAATAATTTGTGTGTCATCCGCTTAGGACAGAGCCTCCAGCCCAAAAGATCCAATAACTTTGGCCAAAAGGACGACATAGATGTTAAACAGGGTTGGGCTCAATGAAGAACCCTGTGGGACTGCGCAGAAGGTGTGAGTGGCATCAGAGTAGAATTGATCCAATTTTACTTTTTGTGACCGATCAGTAAGAAAAGAGGACAGAAGCATCAGAGCGGAGCCTGTGACCCCAATTTCTTTGAGACGGCCAACCAACCTCAAGGGTGAGATGGTATCAAAGGCCGCGGTTAAGTCTAGGAGAATTAGTAGAGAGGTGTACCCAGCATCAACTTGATTGCGGCTGTTTAATGCAGAGGTTAAAGCAGACTCCGGGCTATGGCCACTCCTAAAGCCATTCTGAGAGCCAACAAGCAGATGATGTTGGTCCAAGTAGGAGCTAAGATGGAAATTTAGATGCTTCTCCAAGATTTTTGCAGGGACTGGCAACAGAGAGGCCGATAATTGTTTAATTCAGAGGGATCTAAAGTAGCATTTTTTAATAATGGTTTGACCACCGCAGTTTTCCAAGTGAGAGGGTACTGTCCCAATGAAATTGCTACTTTGAGCATGGAGGTAAGGTTAGGGACAATCCTCTCCCTTCCTAATTTCATGATCTTCACAGGGCAGGATTCCAGAGGGGATCCGGAGGTGATTCCCCCTAGAAGGCAATCCGTGTGCTCCTGAGATAAGGGGGGGAAGGCAGATAAATTAGCTACCCCCTCATGGAGTATAGGAGAATTAAGGAGAGCGGGGCTAGTAGTAGGAACTGTATTGGACAACTCTGAGTTGAGATTGTCCAGGGAGGAATATATTTCTGAAATCTTCAAATGAAAATATTCAGCCATTTTGTCGCAAAGATCCTGAGAACTATCCATATAGGCACAAACCAAAGGAGAGGAGAGAGAGTTAATTACACTGAAAAGTTCCCTAGAGGATCTGAGAGAGTCTGTCATTCGAGAATAGAAAGATGATTTTTCCTCTTTAATAGCAGTTTTGTATTTCACTAATTTTTGTTTATGAAGGTCTCTTTCAGTCGGGTTGAGATATCGACGCCAGATCCTTTCTTGATGACGGCAGGATTGTCTAAGCTTTCTTAGCCTCTCTGAAAACCAAGGGGCCGTAGGCTTTTTTCTACCTGCATAGTGCCCCTTGAGGGGAGCAAGGGAATCAATAGCTGTTAGCAGCCAATTGGAGAACTCTATAGATGCCAAATTGGCATCAGAATGATTAATGCAATGAAGATTACTAAGATTTTTAATGAGAACTTCCTTATTAATAGGGCTGAAATTCCTTTTTACTACCTTTCTGTTCCCCTTATTCAAAGATTTATGCGGTAGAGGGATCGGAAGAGAAAAAGGGACAGCATAATGATCTGACCAGGAGAGTTGAAGAGGCTCCATTACCACGAGACAGGAGTCATTTGAAAAGATACCATCCAAAATGTGTCCCGCCTCATGAGTAGAGTTTTTTTACTAATTGAATGAAACCACAGCATGCCATAGCTTCTTAAAGAGTCTGAGAGTCTTTACATAAGGACTTATCCAAGTGAAAATTAAAATCACCCAGGAGAGTCAAATTAAGTTTCGCCAAGTAAGGTTCTATGCGATTAGTAAAATCCTGACTAAACTATGATCTTGGCCCGGGGGGACGGTAGGTTAGAATCCCAGCAAAGCTTTCTGTAGAAAGTATTTTTAAAGAAAAGTATATCGCTTGATAGGGATCAGAAGATGTAGTTAGCGGCTCAGTGTAGCAGGAGTAGGAATCCTTGAACAGAATGCCTAACCCCCCACCCATTCTCCCTACCCTATCAAAACGTGATAATGCATATCCCGGAGGGATTGCATCGACCAGGTCAGGTCCGGAGCAGTCCCTGGCCCAGGTCTCAGTGATAAAAACTCAGTCAGGCTTTTGAAGAGAGACAAAGTCGCAAAACTCCACTTTGTTTTTAATAAGGGATCTGGCATTAATGAGATAGCCCAAGAAGGTCTTCTCCAAGGGGGTAGAGAGGAGAGAGGAATCCTCGGTGGGCATATGGCAAGTATTAGCCAGAGGGAACTGAAGGTTACAAGTGGGGCAGACATGCAACTGACTGGATGTATCAGCTTCCAGGTTTATGGTATGGCAATGGAGATCTCCATGCCTCCGAAGCCCAAGAAGCTGGTCTTTAGAGTAGGTGAGGGGCTTAATCAAGTCTTATACGGGACGACCAGGGGTCCTGGCGCAAGGCACAGTCCATGCGCGGACGGGCGCAGATGGGCTTGCCTTTGGCGTGCCAGCGGCGCGCCCGCTGCGCGTTCGGCCAGCATGATCTTAAGTAGGCTGGGCTGGAAGAAGACTAGAGCGCCCACCCCACCACAGAGAGAGCAGACTCCACAGGAAGTGGAGAGGAGAGAGAAAAACGCCCACTTCCCTCCGCAACAATCGGCAAAATGCTGCTGCAGGCCGAGGAGGTGAGGTAAGACAAAGTGCAACACAATCCAATCTATCACCAAAGTTAAAAAACTAAATTTAAAAGGATTTAAAATAATGCCAAACCAGCGTTTCAGCGAAAGCTTTTACAGCGTAAAATACCTGACAGCCTGTAGCCGTCTATCTGCTGTGAGAGTCCCCTGGTAGGCTTATTTATATCTGAGCTGTCTCTTATCGAGTTCTGCCAGTGTTTTTCTCTGGGCCAGAGTTACTTGGGAAATCTTGTTAGAGTTGCATTGCACAATCATCAGATTTTGGCGAGGATGACCCTTGAGTGTGCATTTAGCTCTGTTTGTGGTGGGCCTACCCCGTGTGTTCTTACAACGCCTTTCACTGGTCGAACGTCCTCCCCGGTGATGTGATTGAATAGGTAGACCCAAAAGGTGATCATATTATTCCCTCCATGTTCTGTCTGGGGTTACAAATTCTGATGTTATCTTTGTTTGATATATCTTCACGCTTCCTTTTCAGTTCTTCCATTGTTGTACATTTTATTGGTTGGGCTTCTACCACAGTAACCTGTAGCTTTGATATAGACTCTTGATTTTTACTCACTCTGTCACCCACTGAGAAACATTTTTTTAAAATTGAGATGCATACATACGCATACCACTTCTGACGTCTGAAACAAACAAGAACACTACCTGTCTCCACTCTCAATCCACCATCTGTCCTCGGCTACAGAACTGCTAATGCACGGTTACCATGTATTTCCACACTGTCTCCGACAGTCCTACACCTTGGCAACTCCACTCTGGATATTGCTGGCACTTCTTTTCTAGGCCAGTTTTCACAAGTACTGAATGATTAGTAGAGCGGGGCTTGCAATGTGACCAGTCTCCATGTGACTTTGCTAACCTGAGACAGGTGGTCATGTTGCAAGTACTGCTGGGTAGCATAGTGTGCATTTGTGTGTAAGCGTGTGGTACTGCCATTGGTGTAGCTGGCCGCCACTCCAGCGATATAGAGAGGTGTAACGCTTCCATCTTCAAAGATGCTAGACCCTTTGAATTATGTACTGTGCTGGTTTGCACTTCAGGAAACTACTTTCAGGGTACCGGTGCGTGCCCAGTAGCTCCCGAGCTACCCATTGTAGAGCCCTGCTCCAGATGTTCCTCCAGGAACACTGCATGTTATAGCATATTCCAAACTTCTTCCCAGGTACTCTGCAAAATAGGGAATCACAACCTGGCACACTTCAACCTAGCAGCCTGGCTCCTAAAGCCTATTGACCAGTTTCAGGGTGGGTTTGACTGATGTCACTGAACACTGTAAGTGGAAGAGGATATGCATGATGTGTATGGACAACGTAGTTTATCCCACAATGGTCAAAACTTATGAAACCTCTAACATGCCTGTGTTCGAGTAGACATGGTAGCACTCTTGCTTTGCACGAAGAATCCAGGTCCTGGCAACCTTTTTAAGAAGATTTCTTAAATGGCTTGTTCCTGTCAGTCAGAACTCTGGCCCATGAGCGGAATGTGGTGATTTCCAACCTGGTGTCAACCTCGTTATGAGCTCATTTAGTGCACTTCATGTTTAATTGCAGAACATCTTTAAAGGCCCGCCCCTGGTAATGAAGGTCCAGAACCGGTTCTGTGACTTTGAGGGGCACACCCAGAGTGTCGTCCTAGTGGAACGTAGTTACTATTGTTGAGTATGAGGATGTTTCTAGGAAAGAATTGTTGCTTCTGGATTACCTGCTCAGGAAAGCTGATGACCGCTAGATGCAGAGACCTCTGAGGAACTCAGTCGATGAAGATACGTGTTTTCCCATCATCCGGGTAGAACTGCTCTGCTTTGAATCCAGGTGGCAACTGATCTATAAAAGATCCGGTGCTAACAAAAAAATGTTTCTTACTTATGGTGGTTATTGCTCCATTCATGTGCATGCTCTCCTTCCAACCCCCACTTCATGGTGCGTTTCTGGCCAAAGATGTCACCCCAGTTACAGCAGGAGTATGGCGCTGTGTGAGAAAGTAAATACAGCTGAATATAGAAAATAGGCCTCTTGTGTTTGGTTTGAGGACCTGTCACGTTTTATGTTTTACCCAGGACTCAACGTTTAGCAGAGGGAAATAGTCAAATAGTAAGTGAATCTGTAAGGAAAACAATATCAGAAAAGTACATTTACATAAAAGTAACTTGTTCATCAATCACCCCTGTAGGATGTCAAATGCCATCCATCATCTTGCACCCCTTCCTTCACCTTGTCTGCACTTGGCTGTTTTCTAGTCTACTGGAATATGGGGTGCCACGATGCTTTTGGCGTAATTATAATCTGCCAGTTCGATCTAATAGTTCCTTGTTCAAGTGGAAACACATTTGCTAAGATTCTTGGTTATGGAAGACAAGGCAGCTATGCAGATGTTGTCAACATCTGATTGCTGCAGTGAATGAATAAATATTCCACCTTGATGGTGTAAACAACCCTAATGGATGGATTGTGAAATGTTGTCTTCAACAGGAAACAGAAATCCTACCTAATTTAATGTGTTCCAGAAAGAATGATTCATTCTATTATGAAAATGTTTTGTTTCTCGGTTGGTGCCAAGACGTGTTTATGTCGTTGTCTTCCCAAAGCATCATTCGTCTCAAGAGCTCACTCAGAATTTGAAAGTGTCCCAAACATTAAGCAGTAAATTAGCCCCTGATTCTGACATATGTTGTGATTTGCAGGCC
The DNA here is from genome assembly GCA_963921515.1 of Calotriton arnoldi. Taxonomy (NCBI): domain Eukaryota; kingdom Metazoa; phylum Chordata; class Amphibia; order Caudata; family Salamandridae; genus Calotriton; species Calotriton arnoldi. The sequence continues at coordinate 1,063,837 of CAWUFW010001456.1, read as the reverse complement.
CCAAGTTCGAATGCTGTCAAGGCCATCTCAGCCTTTCCTTTGTTCTGTACTTTCACTACAGTTAAAGTGAGGTGAGAAGTGCTGTTAAAATGCGTTCTCTGGTTATGGTTTTGGTTTCCAGAGCAGTCGTTCTTAACCTCGGCGTCGCCTACTCAGGGGGTCCGCGATTGTTTAGAAAATAAAGAAAATACATTATATTAGCAGATGAATAAAGTATAAACATATAAAGCAAAATTGAAAATTGAGCAGCCCTAATACAGCACTGGTATGCATTAGCATAAAAAAAAGAGGCAAAAGGCAAAGTGACATGTTGGAATCTAGCATCTCATGCCATCTTTTAAATATAAAACTACATCTTGAGAAGCGCTTACCTTATTAAAATAAACATTTCAATTTGTGAATATTTTTGTGAATTTAATAAAATATTTCATAATTTGTATACTTGTTTGCTGTAATCATTTTCTGTATTGTCTCAGAAATTGCTTAGGTGGGGGTCCCCGGCTTCCAGTAGTGATTCATTGTGGATCCCTAGAAGTTAAAAGGTTAAAAATCGGTGACCTAGAGTTGTGGGACCTTGGTGTAATTTGTATGTAATATGCAATACTGTTTGTAGTGCTGTTCATACGGAAAATGTTATTTCCAGAATTTCAAGTCAAGTCACAGATTTATTATGTGGTTACTTAAAATCATATAAGTAGCATAAATAACACGGTCATTACAATAAAATCACTGTGTTAAAACAAGGCCCATTAAAATAAAAACATTTCCTAGATTGAGAGAGATCTCTCGGGCATGCTAAAATTAGTGCAGTCTTAAATATTGTGCGAGCTGACTTATTACTCTGTACAAAGTTCGGCTCAGGTCGTGCAAAGTTAAGAACATCTGAGATACCGCTGGGCTCTGAATTTAGTGTCCCTAGGGCTGTGGGGTGGATGTGTAATTTATAAAATGTAAGAATATATGAATATGAAGAAAAAGTGCAAATTGCAAAGTGCAGTGCCTGGAGATGTATGAGTTGTTTGATGGCAGTTGGGTATTACGGGTTTGTCTGCCCTAACTTATGCGCCCTGTTCCTACATATGTCAGGGTGTGATGTGCTTTGACTTAGCCATGGGCCGTCTGCCTTTCCCTGATGAACGCTGCCCCAAACATAAGTCCCGTCCCTTATCTCTGCTCTGCTGCTAGCCATGTCCTTTGAACTGCCAGAGTGGATGACTCCTCACTTGATAACTCCTTAGTATTCTGTGCTTCCGTGCTCCGGGATTCACTTCCTTATTGGATCTAGGCGCTTTTCAGTGCCCATTGTCTTATTTAGTTAATTTCAGACCAATTTGATATACTTTCCGATTTTGGCCAAGTCCATAGATTGTGTGCAAGTAAAAAACCATGAGATTGCCTCTACGTAGGTCCTAATCTCATATTGTAGAAATATTGGCTTTAAAAGTGTCCGGAGTTGTTGAAATAAAGCAGGGCTGCAACGTACAAGGTGTAACAGGGTCTCTGCTCTAGATCTGCACAGCCTACATTTAGTTACCTGCTGCAAGCGTTTCCATCCTGGGTTGAGTTCCTTAATTGGAAGTTGTACTATCCAGGCCCACTGGATGTCTTTAAAACATTTCTTGCCCAGCGTGCTCTTCAAATATGGCTGCTCGATGTTTGTTTCTTAAGAGGAAGTCAGGCTTGGTAAGTCTCCCTTTTCATTCTGTCTGGCTATGTCTTCGGCCCTCGAGAGCAGAAATACTTGTTTATTTAGAGCTTTTTTTATTGCCAGGTACCTCTCTTCTTCCAGCGAACAATTGACTATTGCTAAGTTCAGTTTAGACACTGCTAATTGCATGTAGATGTTTCATTGGTTCGCTCCCCCTTCAAAAAATTACTTTGAGGATTTCTTTTAGGGACCCTGTACGCGCCTTAAGTGTCTGAGAATAGTATTTCACGAGGGTACCCATGCTTTCATATTTTTGTTGTACTAGTCTGAGCTCCAGCCTTGTAAAGCATTTGCTAGTGTAATTTGGGAGCTTAAAGACACGTTTGTAGCACTGGCACTGTGCTTTTTCCAGGGAGAGTTCCACCTGCCCTGGGAAAGCTTGATGGGCATATCCTGCTACGGCTAACCGCTTTGATTTGATTGCTCTCCTAATTGGTATCGTTGTGGGGCTTCATGGTTTTTGCTGTAATTTACATAGTGCGTATGTGGTCGCTTGTGTTTTGGCTTTCATCTTGGCCAGATGTGTCTTTGCTTTCCCTGTGTTGCATAGCCAAGCCCCTAGATAGTTATAGGTTCATGCTGTTTCTATCGTCTGATTTCCCAGCCTCCACCTGAGCCCGGTTTTTCTTGCGTGTTGCCCAAATACCACCACTTTGGTCTTGCTTGCATTGGCTAGTAACTCGTTAGCCTCATTATATCGATTCAAGGCATCCATACTTTGTAGACCTACTCTGATATGGTCATAAACTACCAGGTCGTCCGCAAACTGGAGAAGGTGCAATCTGTGGGCCCCTATTTTTTGGGTAACTAGTGCTGCTCCTTTTTTTTTTTGCAGAGTTTTATATAGCGCGAACTTGACCCGAATCGGGTATCAGAGCGCTTTACATAGCACCAGTTACGTTACATTAGGACACACAATCCTTGCAGGGCCTTACCTAGATCTGTTGTATAAAGGTTAAAAAGCGACGGGGCTAGGACACAGCCCTGTTTCAGGCCCCGGTCCGTGTACATCCTTTTGGGGACTGTGTCCGCTGTCAATTTTATCCTCACCCAGGTGTTGCTATAAAGTGAGATGACAGCCTTTAGGAGGTTGTCTGGGATATTCCATTATTTTGTTTTTCCACAGCTTATATCTGGAGACCCCATCAAACGCCGCTGAGTAGTCCACAAAGCAGGTGAACAGTGGCAAGTTGTTATTGGTGTTCGCCTGCTCAGCCAGGTATGATAGTGCTACTATGTTGTCAATCATTGAACCACCCTTTGGAAACCCTGTTTGGTAGAATGGTAAGATGTCATTTTCCGTGATCCAGTCATTTAACTCATTTAGAAGAGAACTGGTGTATGCTTTTGCTTCTATATCCAAGAAGGCTATTAGCCTGTAATTTTTAGGAACCTTTCTGTCACCTTTCTTCTATATCGGTTGCAACATAGAGCCTCTCCAGGAGTCCGGTACATCTGCCTTTGCCCTGTATTCCATGTAAAGAGTAGCTAATGTATTTGACCAGTAAGCCAGGCCTTCTTTGAACATGCCACCTGGGAGGCCGTTGGGTCCTGGTGCCCCGTCTTTTCTTATCTTTTTAAAGATGTTCTCGACAGCGTGCTGTTCCTGTGCCCTCGTATCTTCTGGCTTAGGGAGCCTTTGCAGAATTTGCAAGATCTGAACAACTAACCCAATACAGCGCCAAGAGGCAGTGTTCAAAACAGATCTTTGATACTTTGTGTAAAGAGGCGCAGCTTTTATTGTAAGAAACGTGCACATGTATGTTTGCGTTGTGATGTTTTGTTAGTATAGGGCTGGTATGAATAATGTGTCTGTGTTACTGTGCACAACAAATCATGAACTACCAAGAAATCACGTTTTTAATAGTAGCTTCTAGTGTGTGGATTTTTCTTGCTTCAAGAAGCCCCTGTGTTCTGATATTGTCGATTTTTTTTTTTTGCTTGTGTGTTAAAATAGCATGGTAACGAAATGATAATGCCAAAAAATGTGCAGAATTTTGACTCAAGCACGTAATCTACTGCTTACATCAGTCGGTCCTGCCGTATAATGTAGAATGGAATTGTTTCATGTTTCCAATATATGTGGAGTTTTGTTTGTCACTTCTGTTAGCACGGTCAGGTTTTCACTCCTAGTATATACGTTGCTGAAAATTCTTCTGCCATTTACGGATAGTTTTATAATCCATTTTCTTTTTTTTTTTATAAATCTTTTTTATTAACAATCATTGACATTTACATACAATACGAATGTTATGGCATGCGTGCAGACAGAGAGAACAAATAGCAATCATCAATAAAACATTCCCGTTCTATGGATGTTATGGGGTAGAGACAGTATCACATTCAAGTCCCCGGGGCGGACAGCAAATATCCCCCCCTATAGGCATTCCAAGGGTCCCAAATCCTGGACCATTTTCGGGGGCAGCCTCGAGCTATATAGACTGTCTTCTCTCTAAACATGCACCAATCGATGTCTTTCTTCCAGTCTGCAATTGTTGGGGCATTGGCGGCCCCCCAAAGCTGTGCTATGTTCCTTTTGGCTATAGTGAGACCTAGGGTGACCCACTGAGTTTGGTATCATCCACATTGTCGCTTGTAAGAGGCTGTGAAAGAAATCAGGTTTTAATACTGCTTCTTATTTACCCAGCTGCCCACTCTCCTCTATCCAGAAAGGATCCCCCTTCCCCAACACCCTTTGTCTGCTGTTACTCAGCCACTGCTTCATGCCTTCCACGTCTCTTGTTCCATGCTGTACATACTGAGTCACCAGGTCAATGTATGTTCCTTTTAGGTCTTGCTTGAGACGACTTTAGTTTTCTGCTACAGCTTATTTAATAGCATTAAAAGAATTTAAAAGAAGTATAGAGAGATGGTCTTGGGCTCTGCGCGTATCTTGATCATCTTCTTTACACTTATTTGATTGGGCAGTAGTTGTGTTAGCCCACCTATCAACTGATTCCTATGCTCATAACTGACAGACACACGGGCAGCACAGACCCTATGTCCAATACAGTAGGAAAAGGCATTGCGTGGTGTAACCTCGTGACAAACTGCGACTGCGTTATATAGTGTTTCATTTCTGACAAATACAATAAGAATGGGTTTTACGTAGTGAGTTCTCTGGTCAATGAAATAAGACGGGATTTTATAATGTGAACTCCAAAAAAAAAAAAAACAATCGAAAGGATTTTTATATTGTGGGCTATGCTGCAAACACAATAAATAGGCAGGGGATTTACATTGTAAACTCTGCGGCAGACACCTTAGCAAGGGCCTTTATTCTTCTAACACTGATAGACCTTCTTATACAGATGTCTAGTTTTCTGAATGTGATCTTCATTGGTTGATGTAACGCAGCGGAGGATTCTGTAAACCTGCCTCTTTAAAAATATTTCACAAGTCTACCATACATAAGTGTTTCTGTTAATATCTCAGCCGCCATGCAGCCTCCCCAGCTTCCAGAGATGTTATTGTTTTGGCACTTGATGTTCTAGTGGTTTAATCAAGTGTGCGTATTTATCATTTCCAGTTTCTACACAAGTGGATTAAGTTTGAGATTCGGAGCAAAGCAGGATTTAATTTTAACTTGCTGTTTTTCCGTTGTTTTTGATCCTCAAGGAAAACAGCTGCTTCCACTGTCGAGCAGCGTGCACAGTGGAGTTGGCCAACTGACATGGCAGGCGCCGGCGGACTCTTCAAACCTAGTCCGCATGAGAAACCAGGTCTTGGGACAGTCCGCTCCATCCCTCACCGCAGGACTGGTGAGTCTTTAGGACTTTGACATTGAAGCGTGTGTTACAAGGCCATAAAAGTAATTTACCTAAAAGCGGTTGTCTCTCGTCCAAACTCTTGCATTTTTGAGCTTGTCTTTAACTAACATGGTTTGTGGAATGCAGCTACAGTTTCACGATTCGTAAAATTGACAGTGTTTGGTGCTTTAATCTGGTTTTACTTGAAGATGTTTCTTATGGTGTTTCGACAGCTTGCTGTATATGATTCCCTGTTTCTATGTTAATTCTTGTTTTACTTTATACACGTGTGGGTTGCAACGTCCCTGGTTTATTGCAAGATGTATTGAGTCTCTGGGTACATAAGATCTACGTGGGAATGTTTCTGTCTGAAGTCTAGGCTTGCGTGTTGAACCTTCCCTTTATCACTGTGAAGTTGCAGCAAACCTCAAGAGATTTGAGGGGTCGAAGATGAGCATTTCCAAGGTTTGTAGATTTGAAAGGAAGGATGCCAATAGCAAGGACTTCCTTTATTACTGTTGTGTAGAGGAATCTGAAAATGTCATGCTTCTCATTATTGCAGTCTTTCCTTGTTTCAGTACACCAGTGCCCTTTCTCTTAATTGATGGCATGTGTTTCCTGATGTTGATGTGCCTTCAATCTCTCGGGACAGGGGTGAAGGGCATTGTTAGCCTGCTAGAGTCATTGAGACCTGCCTATGTTGTATGATGGCAAGTAGAGTGGGGTTTTTCACACACTGACAGTCCAGAATGGGTAGTAGGTGCTGAGACTAAGGATGAAGGGCTTGAGAAAGGAAATGGCAAGAGCATAGCAGTTAAAGATCCTTTGTTGTGTCCACAAAGCCCTATATGCCCGCTTGCCAGAATGTCTTATTAAGCTGTATTTTTCTGATCAGACATCTAGGGGTTTACAGCCAGCACCCTTCAGTCCGTTCTCTTTAGAGTTGGCCAGATACTAGAATTTCGGCAGACGATCTCTTTACCTCAGGGCTTCCTGTTGTCACGGAACACTCCAATTCTCCAGACTTGAATATAGTTTCTCATAATTAGGAAGTCCTTGAAATCCCATCTCTACATCGAGATTTGTGGCTACATTTCTTCTGCAATTCTACCAACAATCTAAACTTGCTGTTGCACGGTCTGTGTGAACCACCACTGGACATCCCTATATGCAGTTACTGCTCCATCATGATGACTGGTACTGGCATGTTCTCTTGTCTGGGACCGCTGCAAAAGATACGGAGACTGGTAGAAGGGAAAGTAAGAGAGGCTCACTGGGATAATATGTGCTTCTCTGGCATAACTCTTACTGATAGCCAGTGGGGTGTATGCTGTCAGGGGCATGGTAAAATCAGTCACCTAATACTCCTAGGGTCGCTTTCTCTCCACGGGAGGACACTCCTCAAAGAAGCTTTCATATCAATGCTTCCACATTCTTCATGCTCACCTTCCTGCTGCACTATTGATTGATCATCCTTCACTCGCCAGGACTGTATCGTTCTAATTACCCCCCTCCTGTACGTAACCATATCTAAAGTCCTCTTAAGCTGCAGTAAGGTGGTATATAGTGCTTTAAAAAAACTAAATAAATGCAAATAAGTAGAAGAGAAAGCAACCAGAATACTGCTGGTGGCCCTATGAGAGCCGCAGAGGGACAGGAAGAGTCTGGAAACAGACCAAGGAATGAGCAGCTCCCCTTCTTGGGATGGGGGGGGTGGTGCTGTTGGTGGGAGGGCGTAGAAGCGCCACTGATGCTGGAGGAATGAAGGGGCCCAGAAGAGTTAGAAAGTTTCCTTCCCAACCCCGTCTTTTAATTTGGTGGTTTGTGTTAATTGCCTGTGCATATCTTTAGCCTCTTACAAAAAGATATTGTGAAAGCACCTGACAGAGCCTTCATAAAATAACATACAAATAATCATTTTCTGTACTTGTTTCAAATATTTTTTTTCTCGTAGTAATCTGTGATAGTTAGAGATTGCCTCCTGGTCCTTGGACTTTTTAAATATTTTCATCCTGCTGAGCGCTACACACCGGCTTAAATGCAGTGTATTGACTGCGATTATTTTTGAACACTCGTACATTTCCTAACTCTAGGAGTGTTCCCCTAACACTGAGAAAATAGTATTTATTGTTGGGCGGGGTAGACCTTCTGGTGCCTGTGGGTGAACTCACACAGGTTTGGTTCCAGAAGGTAACATTTTACGGGTTATTTTTATTTCACAATATCCCCGCCTACTCCAGTGTCTTCCACAATATAACATTAAACCCTAAGCATTTTTTGCGACTCTCAAGCCCTTAATTTAAATGCCTCTCTCTAAGTGTAGGATTGGTATCGCCGTGGCTTTCCCGCCCCCTGAATACTTTGGACCAGAAGCTTTCCTGTGTCTTTTTCTAATTCCAAGCTGCATAGCTCATGCAGCCTCTGCTTCCAAGATGCTGAAGAAGTGACTGATGGCAAGTTGAGCACCTCGTTAAACGCAAGGCACCCTGGGATCTTGGACCCAACAGCATGTCAGCAGCTGGTTCAGTGAGCCTGTGGTCAATCTCAGGATGCTGTACAAATTGCAGCGGGAGAGAAAGGGAATGGTGCCAGCGGGGGAGTTCTGTGCACTGGCTTTGCTGGAAATCCCATTCGGCTGGAGGAGAAATGTATGGGGTTTTAATATCTTAGCTAAAAAAATAGCTCATTAACAATAACAATCATCCAGCAGGGAATCAAATTTCGGACAGAAAGTGGAGAGAAAGCTCACTCTTTTATGGCTTCAGAGTTACAAAGTTGAATTAGTATTTACCATTCTGGTTTCTAAAATGAGAACAGCGATCTTCATACCATCCCAGGGGTGTAGCGAAGAGGGCGTAGATGCATCGGGGCCCAGTCATGTGAGGGGTCCACTGTTTCTTCCAGGACGCGAGTAAGTTCAGAACCCCTGGTATTCTCTGGTGTGGGTGGTGGCAGCACCCTACTACACACCGCCCCTTTTTAAGGACATCCTGCACGCTGCAGTGCATCTCATCCAGGACCTGAAGAAATCAGACCACATCAGCCTCATCCTTATGGAATTCTTCTGGCAGCCAATGCCGGACTGCACATTCTTCAAGCCAGATGCTTCATCAACAAAGCCATGACAGCCAGAATCGCTGCATATCTGGCTGACCAGCTCACGATCTCTGGTGGCTCTCTGCTCACCTGCAGCCAGGACAACATCAGATTATTCATGAAGAAATGAAAACAAGTTAAAACAAGCTAACAGGCATACTCCATCTATGCATACATGTTCTGGAAAACATCCATGAATCCTCTGGACACCCCACCTTACCCCCAACCCTTCTCCAATTTTGCGAAAAGCTGAAGATGCACCTTGTAAAAAACAAACAAAAAAAACTACATCACGATGCAGTAAGTCTTTCTGCTCCAGAATTCAACTACCTCTCCTAGCACTTGCTCAATGTTTCTTTGCGTTTTGCTCTGCACTACAGTCTGTGCCCTTTTGTTCTATACAAATAACACATTTTGTGCCTTTTCGTACTGCACAAATAATACATTCATACACTACAATTTGACTGACTTTTGATCCTCCGCCGTGGAACGAGGGGCTCGTGTTATTTGCCTGTATTAAGGCCTCTAGCACCAGTGCTTGTTTTATTTTGGTGTTGAAAGATGCTTAGCAGTGGCTGCTTATTTTGGGGGTCCGGAGTTCTGTTTCGTTATCAAACTTTGACCCAGAGCAAGACGAAGAAAAGCAGAAAAGAAAGATGTATAAAATATAACTGACAAATGGAGAAAGAATCAACAAAGAAGAACCTGCAAGATTGAGATAAGGCTATAGGACATGTTGGATGATGCAAGAAAGAGGCATGGGGTCAGGATTAGGTACTCTTTGTATTTGACAACTCTGGCGGCACTAGTGGGGGACTGCTCAAAGAACTGTCGGCCCATGCACGTTGTATTTGTTTGTGTTTATTTTGCAAACTAAACTCTGTAGGAACCCTTGCTAGCCAACAGCTTCTCTGTCTTCTTAACGCAAGAGCCATGGTTGACCATGTCTTAGCGCTGTTTTTGATTTCACCTTTGACTAGGGTGGAGGAGTGATCTTGCAAGTTTAAACAAAAGTATCCATAATCCAATCCCCTAACTCTCTGATAGGTTTTCCTGTTCGATCTTTATGATCATCAACAATATGGGGAACCTTCCTTTCAAGGCTTAGTCTTTGAACTAGCCTTTCACCAGTCGTTACTGCAATAAAGTATCTATTATCTAAACTCAGTTCTGATAAAAAACATAAAATAGAAACAACGTTCTTACTTGGTTGTTTTCTCAAATTTCTTTGTCGCTTCTTTTCTTTTTTGTTCTCCGTTGCATGATCTAGAGCGGTAACACAGATTTGGGTTAGTATTTCAATCCTGAGGTTTTGGGGTTGTGCCTGCCACACCTGCAGTTTGGGTGTTGAAATAATTTAAAAGGATGTTGTAACACATAGATTCCAGCGATTAGTTGTTCCTGTATTTTTGAAGGAGGTGGTAAACAATCTTCAGAGTCTGAAGCTGGTCTTGGAAATTATCAGTCAAGAAAACATATGGACTGGATAGCCGGAGACCTGGGAAAGATGAAGTCTTAGCCAAATGATGAAAATGGTTGATGTACAGAGGAGCGATGGACTGATTTATTTTAAGGAACTGGAAAAATGAATCATAAGCGGAAGTAGACAAGTGGTTAAAATAATTGGGCAATCTTAACACACTAGGAAGAACGACATTTATAAAGAATGTAATATAGCATGATGAAATATGACCCACTGCCCTAGAAATGTATAGATAATGATGCATGTTGGGTCAGTCTACAATGCTTAAATGTCCATTCATTACGTGTCTGTATGTGTGTGTAAGCGGCACGTGCCCTGGGACCTATCAACTTCTTGATAATTTGGTATGTGGATCTCTGAAAAGGGTTTTGGCCTGGATCCTTATTTACCTTCATTGAAGAGTTGACTGAGTCCTATTAACACTAAAGAAACATAATAAAGCCATGAAGGTCCCAAAATCAATTCCCTGCTTTACAGACCTTTGACCGGGGTCAGGAGAAAATGTCTGCCTGTAGCAGTGCTTTTTACTTTCTGCCTGGAGACTTTGGTGGTATCATCGGAGTTTTCAGTAGAGGGCCTAGAAACAGGAAAGTGTTTTTCTGATCTTTGCTTTTAGGCGCTGTTGATCAGGATTGACAGCTGATGACCTGTCCTCCCTACCTCACTGTTGTCACCGCTAATGTTTCCGCTGAAATGGGACCTCTATTTTTTAATTATTTACATTTTCCTCCTATCACCTAAAAAGATTATGATGTGTGCCACCCACTATTCCTTGTGCAGACCATTCAAGAGCGCTCGGATGCACCCGGGAGGAGATCAGCCGCAGGGGCCTTACATGCTCAACCCAAAATTAGAGGGGGGTGAAGATGTGTTGGAAACTGTATGGATATTACAGAGAGAAAAACCCTTTTGTGCTTGCTGTAAGGGCTGTGGTGTGACATTTTAGTGGTGCTTTAAAATAGGCTCCAACACTTAATTGACTCCGAAATCTAAGGTGAGGGACATAGTCAATAGAGGAGGTTAAAGGGTACAACAGTGGTCAACCACTGGCCTGACATTTTAGAGCTGTGCTCGAATGTAGTTAAGAGAGTGCCACCATGTGTTTCTTAATCCATTATTTGTGATTAATAGAGCTGAAGAACAGAGTGTTGTAGATGCTAAACTGACTTTGCCTGTGAGTTTGTGACAGATCTGCCACAAGGAGAGGATAGCAAAGGATCTTTGCCATTGGCTCTGTATTTTTGTGTCCTGCATTCCTGCGACAAAATAAATTTATATAATTAATAATGGAAAATCAGTCCTGGTTTGCTCCTTCATGATAAGGCAGCTAACACGTCCTGATGACTAGGTGGTCTTTCTCTTTTCCAGAGAACATTTTTACTATTTCAGAGATAAAAACTAGAGCAGGCCCCAGAAAAACTTTTTAAGTGGCCCAACAAAATCTTCTGATGGCCCTGCTTTGTGAATCTACAAAATTCTAAATAATTCTGAGTAAGAAAGATTTTCTGCAAAATAGTAATTCTGCCTTGTGCTTGAGTCTTAAGAGATTATGGATTGTAGCTATCCTGTTTATAAATTTATCATTTCAGTTTTTAGTTCCCACTTTCTTCTCAAGCTGTAAATATACATTGCAGTATTAGGGTATAGGTGGGGGAGACATCACGCTCTTGCTGTGCGTTCACACGAGGCAGTTGGAGTTTGCGAAAGAGGATTGGGTTTGTTGACTGACTTAAATCCTAACCTTCGTATGTTTGTGTACCAGTCATTGAGTTTCTTTGCAGTGTTCTGGTGTGCTTTCTCATCACTCAGCAGATGAGAGCTAACATTATGCAAGGTGTTTTTTTTCGCATGCGAGTGCTTAAATAAATATCTTAGGTAGAATGCACTTGGCACAAGGTTATCCAGTCTTTGTTATGTTATGTTATATATATTTATAACGCGCACAGATACTCGGCAGAGTGTCCCGGCGCGTACTTGAAAAAAAGAAACATAGGTCAGAGCATCAGCTAGAAGAGAAGAGTTTTTAACTTTTTCTTAAAGATCACCGGGTCCTGGATGCCGCGCAGCTCCAGGGGCAGAGCATTCCATGCCAAAGCAGCTTTCCGCACAAAGGAGCTCCCACCAAGCCTTTGGCGGATGAACCTAGGGGTCTGCATCAGAAGTTGAGAGGAGGAACGCAACTGTCTTACTGGGTTGTAAAAAGCGAATCTCTTCTGTAGATAGATAGGTCCCAGGCCATAGAGAGCCCTATGGGCAATGGTCAAAGTTTTAAATTTTATTCGGGACTCCACAGGGAGCCAGTGCAAGGAGCGCAAATGAGCGCGCACACTACACCTGCCAGACAAACCCAGCAGTAGTCTGGCAGCAGAGTTTTGAACTACCTGCATTTTATTCAAGAGGTAGCCAGGGATGCCCACATAAAGTGCGTTGGCATAGTCCAGGCGGGACAAAATCAAGGCACGAACAACCGTTTCTTTGGCGGGTCTTGGGAGGAGAGGAAGAAACTTCCTCAAAGCTTTCAGGGTGCCAAAACAGGTCCCAGCCAGCTTCTTAACCTGGGTTGAAAAGGTCAGGTTCTCATTGAACCAGACCCCCAGATTTTTTGCAGCGTTTCCCATTGCACTAGGCAGGGGGAAACCTGGGGGCCATAGCCTCTCTCTGAAATTGGCAGGAAATACGCCATACAAGAGAACCTCCGACTTCTCTTCATTACACTTCAGCTGTGCCTGAGCAAGCCAATGAAAAACAGAAGACAGACCGTGCTGAGCAGAGAGGACTGAATCATCGTCCCTTCCCCAAGAAAACAGGAGCTGAGTGTCATCAGCGTAGGCCAACACCTTAGCCCCTAATGTCTCCGCTAAATAAACCAGCGGGGTGACATAGATGTTAAAAAGAAGGGGACTAAGGGATGACTCCCTGCGGGACACCTGTGACCACCCGCTGGGGCACAGAGGCACACGGTGGGAGCCAGACCTGCTGGGTGCGGCCTTCCAAAAGACCTAATCCAGCCCCAAACAGACCCGGATATGCCAATCTCCAAGAGGCGATCAAAAAGCAAGGAGTGAGGCACTGTATCGATTGCCGCCGAGAGATCCAGCATAACCAGTGCGGCTCTCCCGCCGGCATCCAGACACTCACGAATCGCCTCTGACACCTCTAACAATGCTGATTCCGTGCTATACGAGGCCCGAAAACCAGATTGAGCCGGGTGTAACAAACCCGATGCCTCGATGAAATTGGTAAGTTGATTAGTAACCACCTTCTCACAAACCTTAGCCAAACTTGGCAAAAGCGAGATTGGGCGGTAATTTCCAGGGATCAGCGGGTCAAGGGACGGCTTCTTGAGGAGAGGGAGAATTTGTGCCTGCTTCCAGGACGCCGGCACAAGAGCCTCCCGCAAAGACATGTTAACAATTAAATTAACTTCGGGATTGATGGTGTCAGCCGCAGCGGCCAGAAGTCTCGCAGCACAGGGATCAGTTGGAGAGCCCGACTTCAAAGCCTTAAGAATTTTGAGAGAACAGGACAGATCTATAGGCTCAAAGGTTGACAACATATTAACAGGGCCAGCTACAAGCTGGCCAAACGGAGAAGCCGTAAGTACCGTGGAACCGGAGGAGAAAATAGCTTGTATAATGCAAATTTTGTCCAAGAAAAATTTTGCAAGAGTATTACACCAGGATTCCGAGGCTGGCGCAACGCGAGCCTGAGCACTGGGAGACATAAAACTTTCCACAATAGAGAAAATTTCCTTTGAATTATTGTTGGCCTGGTCGATACGTGAAGTAAAATATTTGCTTTTAGCGACCGCTATGGTGGCGTAATAGCTTTTTGTTTGGATCTAAGTGAATGTTTCGCCATAGGACAATAGCCACTAAAGCGCCATGCTCGCTCCAATCTTTTACATTCATGCTTCAGGGCTTTCAACTCTGAGGAAAACCAAGGTTTGGAGGGGGAATCTCTTGCCAGCTTAGGCCGGCACGGTGCAGCTAAAGCGGACACCGAGTCAGAGATCCAGTCAGTAAACCTAGACACGTTCCCCTCCAAGTCTTGCTGAAAAGAAGGCCGAGATACAGCCAAAGTGCTGATGAACTGGAGAGGGTCAATTTTACTAAAAGTCGGAGGGCGATGGCAGCAAGCCAGCCGAGCGGGCTGGGTGACTTCCCAGGAAAAACAAATGAGGAAATGATCCGACCAAGAAACAGGCGCCGGCTTAACCACCTGAATAGGAAAATTGGAACAAATGGGGTCTAAGATATGGCCCCCTTGATGGGTAGGATGAGTGACCCATTGAGAGAGTTGAGCCGATTGAAGGGAGTCAAGGAAATCAGCAGAGTCTCCAGCCTCACGTTGTTCAAGATGAAGATTCACATCTCCCAGAACCAAGTAATGGGAAAAACGCAGTGCTCGCTCCGCCACCGCGTCCCCACAAGATTTAAGAAAGGCACCAGCCGGACCTGGGGGACGGTAGATGAGGGAGCCACCTAATGTGAAATGGGCCGAGAACTTCATGCTGAAATCCAAAGCCTCACACTCGCCCCAAAGGCTGGAAGTTTCGCTATGGAGAGCCCAGTTATCCCTGTGCAGAATAGCCAGGCCACCCCCTCTGCCAACTCGGCGATCCACACGATGAAACTTTCCATGGCAAATCCTGGGTAAAGCACACCTGCTCCTGCTTTGGGCGGATGTGATATGACTGATGCTTACGTTAAGATAGAAGGAATTTGAGGCGTTGCTGTCAGTCGGCCACTTACAGCACGATCAGCATCAAGTGGAAACCAACAGATTAGAATAATTAGTACTGGTGTTAATGAAAAGTAAAGCAAACACAAGGAGATGATGGACGGAGCGCTGAAACTTTTCAGGCACTCACCCCCAGTCACAGATCTGGGTTGAATCCATCACCATTCTTTAGCTCTCTTCGCCACCCCAGTTCAGACACAGCAATATGCAAATCAGTCTTGACCCTGTGCCTCATGGGAACAGTCCAGCACGAACTGCCAAGGTACCGATGGGTAGTTGGGCCCCCTCACCCCCGCCCCAAAGGAGACAGTCCTATGGAGCTATAAAACACCTCTCATAGGACCTCCTCCCCATACCTGCTTGTCAGCTTCATTGGTGAGAAAAACTGTATTTTGTTACTCTTGGATCACCTCACCTAAGCTTTATCACCTATCTGCTGCCAGCCGAGTAACGCAGAATTATGAAACTGCTTCACCCTCGGACCGCCTCATTCTCCCACCCCCTTCCATTCCCTCCACACACTGTTTCTCTCACTTCCCCCCTTTCCCACCCATCCCTCTGTCCTCTCCCTATTGGCCTAAATAGATATAGAAAGATATTGTATTCTAATGTTTGTAAAGTGCCTACTACCCCTGTATAGGGTACTGAAGCGCTTGCCCATTTGTGTAGCACACTACACTGTTTGGGTGTGTGATTGGAAGAGTGTTGTCTTTGCTTTGAGCCTCTCTGGGGAGGGTTTCCATGATGTGAGTGGTGACCACCTAATCATGTTATGGGATGCTGCGCTAAGCGGTGTGATAGATGAGGAAATGTGAGAAACACATTTTTAAAATGTGTTATGCTGGCAGCACTAATTAGCTTTGCATGGCCATTTAGTGTATTGGTAGTTTACCTTTTAGGTTTGCGATCTGATTCTATGATCCCTACGGATCCGCAAGAGGTAGGTAGGTTTCTAGGAGTGAGGGGGGGATCGAAGATGTTCCCGAATAGACTGCATTACATTCCTTCTTTATATGATTGCCATCATGACATGGCAATCGAGGAGATTGGCCAAGATGGTCTGTTACTGTTATCCATTTGTCATAATAGGATGTCCGTGCTCAGAGAATGCCACTTGCAGGGTGTGCCATGTTAGCGTCTAGCGTTGACCAGTAATTTGTTACAGATCCCTGTGTCTCTGCAAGTAACTCTGGTGAGGACTGAGGGGTTGTTTAAGCATACTGGCCAAGCATGTACCTCGTGCCATCCAGTTACCAGCCAGGTTCCACTGGTCCTCCTACATTGTGTGCCTGACCCGATGACCATGAGGGGCAAGGGAGTGAATTGATATACAATCTGATATGGTGATATGGATCATGCCAAACTGATACTGGGAGGAACATCATAGAGACTTGGTGAGCTGTGCTAAGCCTTGTGATTAGAGGTAGATGATTAGGCTGGTTGTGGTCTTCAGGTGCAGTGCTGGGGGCACTTCCAATGTGGATTGGAAAGGGGTAGTTGTATTCCATCGTCATTTTGAGGTTATGCGGCTCCAGAAAGAGGGTTGAATGCCTGCATCTGTCCTCTAGGTATGGTGTTGTGTCTTGTCCATACTCTTCCATAGCTCTTGAACCTGTTTCTATCGGTAGAAGGATTATTGTTCTGGGTCTGCCCCGGGGTCAGTTGTTGATGAAATTATCTTGGAACAACCAAGTTTTCAGCTGTCATCTAAAATTGGTGATGAGTTCTAGAGCTTAGCAGCTTGTGCCAAGAAAGAAGCAGAGCTTTCTATGGATTTCTTATTGTAAGGTTGTAGACGATCTGTGGTGCTAGCCTAGAGCTCACTGTCCTGTTCTTATTTGTATTCTTTGCATCGTCCAGAGAGCCACCCAAAATAAGGGACATCTACAAATTAAATGTAGAGTACTTTTAACACTGAGTGTTTAGCTACAGATAGCCAGTTAAGTGTTTGCAAGGCTGGGTTCATGTCTTCCCTCAGGTGAAGGCGGAGGCCGAGTCCTGCTGCAGTGTTTTTGATTTGATGAAGCAGAAGTGCCAAGTTATGGACTATTGGCATTGTCGAGTTTGGAGATCACAAAAGTGAGGGTAACTTGTAGTTTTTCTTGGTAGCTGACGTATGGGGAGATTTTCATTGTCTTGAAGGTGCTCGGTGTGACCCCATTGGCGCATGGTTCTGAGTAGATCGGAGTCCAGGATTACCCCTCGGTTTCTCACTTCTCTTGGCACAGCAGACAGGGCATCCGTGTGTCTGTGGGCTGCTGGTCGTGCCATGCCCCTTGGGTCTTGAACGTTGTCTTTCAGTGTTTAACGTTTTATGTGGTTGATCATCATCTGTGCGTCCAAGGTTTGGAGGCCATCGCCAGGTGCTACTTGTAGTTGATAATCTCGTAGAATTGGTTTTCAGAGAGGTTGTTGAAGGTGGTGAGACCCGGAGAGGCACTCTGAGGGGCAGGTAACCACATTGGTGGTATGGGTTTCTTATTTCGCTGTACCCGGCAATGCTCCCCTGGCCTGTCCGCCCGTCCCCCTCCCTGTGCTTGTATTTGGGGTTCACGTTGACGAAAAAGAAGGAATCGCCAGCACACTGACTGCTTTTTGCATGACCGACACCGTCTTAAACCATCACTGCTGCCTTAGTCTAAAGGTGTGGTTATAGCGCCCTCTAGAGTCGAGCACACGCCAAGACATCTCTTCCATCGACTCCATGTCATCTCCTGGATAACCTGAGCTGGCTCTGTCGCAGCTCTGAAGTTAGACTGCACACTTACTTGCTCGGGTTTGGAGCAGGACCGAGCACTTATGAGGGATCATAGTGGATGTGTGACCGCACTAACACATCGCACAAACCTTTCCTTCCCCAACTCATAAGTGAAAGAGGTTGCAAGGTCTTGAACTGATGAACTAATGAAATACTTGTATAGCGCAGCTCTGTGACCTAACTTTCCCTTCTGGCTAGGAGTGGGTGCTCAGCGGAATCGCAAGATACACGTCTAGTGTGTTTATTAGGACAAGATTGTTGAATTCAGTGCGGATGTTCATGGGGAGAACGTCGCACACATTGCAAGCGATTTGCAGGTAGGCCGATCATTTTTTTGCTTTCAGTCTTGCGTATAGCGCTGCATACCGAATTGGGTAGCCTTGTAGTTGTAGTGCACATACACATGCACTGCCCGCAGGAAGACGGTACATCCTTTCACGGCTTTCAATCGCGACAACACCTTGATTAGAGCCCGGGGCGCCTGGTTCTAAAGCACCGGTTTAGAGTCCCCCCCTCTTCCCCCCCCCCCCCCCCACCCCCTTGCACTAGAGCCATCTTTGTGGACTGTGCTCTGAGATACTTGTCCTGCGTGCGCCTGAGGTCTGCCAGTATGTGCTGAGGGGTGTGTACTCGTGTAGGTCCGTTTGACGACGGTTTATAAGGCTACCAGTGCACTCGAGGGTAGGTTCTGGGCAGTTTATTCAGTTACATCGCTCTTCCTAAAGCGATCTCACAAGGTGTCTTTTGAAGACATGAGTGTATATACACACAGTTTAGATACCCGGAAAGGGAAAGAAAATGACGGGTGGCAACCACAGCGAGCCTTTTCAGCGGTATAAGAGTACCTCCTGGTGTTTATTGCGGGAACTGCAGCAACGATCCTGGCACTTGAGAAATATTTGCTTTATTCTGCAAAATACATCAGCCTGCTGAAAGAGGAGTATATGTATTTAATGCTTTGTTTCAGAGGTTGTGCACAGAAGAAAAAAGACACCTAGCCGAAATGGCGCGTCTTTTTAAACGAACGGCTGGTGATGCCTTTTTTCCCGTAGCAGCATGCGCCCTTCAGAGACCCTGGGCACAGGGGAAGGAAGGCTGCATGCCCACAGCTGCCAAGGTGTCTGATTGTTATTTGTGAGATTTTCATAATTTCAGTGTAATTACAAGGGACATTTCAACGACTATGAGTGACGCTTTCTCGCGAGCAAAATCAAGCAATGAAGATGAGGGAAATATATAAATATCAGAGATTAAACCCATTTGAGCAACGAGAAACTCTAAGAAGATCTTAAAACTGCTTCAAAGCACCAAAAATGAAGGGCACTGTTGGACCCGACTGTACCATACTGTTGGAGGCCATACTGCCTGCAAATGAGCCTCATGTTCCATAACACCCCATCCACCCCACAAAAACCAGATAGTGCTCCCATGGGTGGACTTAAGCAGAACCACGTGCCTCATCTTCCCTTGGCATGGACTGATCAAACTGTGCTGAGAAGCCCCAGCATGAACCAGCACAGATTGTACCTTCCACTCCCCCCCGTAACCATGTCACCCTCAAAGCCACTTTCTGACACAAATGTCACCTTATAAGTAGCTTAAGGCTTTAATAATAAGTGACAACCAGGCCTGGACTGGCTCAAATTCTGCAGCAAATTCTCCTCAGTCTGTGCATTGACACTACTCCCAGTAATAAGAACCTGTGTTTGACCAGTGCTGGACTGGCCTCTGTGGAATATTGCCTTTATTAACTGCAGCAGTTCACAGGTATGTCCTTCTGAACTGGCCACTTACCGTTACACCTGGTTGTCTTTTCATTGGCATGAGGAATGTTTTATTGCTTTTGCAAAAGTTGTGAAAAACACCTAAAGCCTGTAGGTTACCCTC
The DNA here is from genome assembly GCA_963921515.1 of Calotriton arnoldi. NCBI lineage: Eukaryota > Metazoa > Chordata > Amphibia > Caudata > Salamandridae > Calotriton > Calotriton arnoldi. The sequence goes on along the minus strand of CAWUFW010001456.1, from coordinate 1,044,413 downwards.
ATCAGTACATACTTTAAACAGTCAAAACAAGGAGAAGAATGCACTTTGCAATGTTCTGGAGCTGCCGACTTAATGATCACTGGCTGTTCATTAAAGTAAACAGACAGGTGATCTATAAAAACGAATATATTTTATAAAGACAATTTTTATAACGTATATCATGTATGACCTTTTCCAAATCTTAAAACGAGGTGAACAAATGGTGCGTTTACTGTGCTGCTTGGGCGTCGGCCGTGCGGTAGGCAGGGGCACTATCGGAGGCGGCCTCTCACTGTCTTGGAGCTCAGGACAGTTCCGAGTCCCCGTAAATCATGCATCAGTCCAGTTCGCAGCTTACTGGCCTCAGTCAATGTTGCTGATGAGCTTCTTCAGGCAGAGGAGTCAGACTACTGGCAGAGCGGAGTCCAGTCACTGTGCGCTCGGTGACCCTGGCAGTACTAGACAAGTATGCCTCGGCCCCCTCGCACCCTCACAAGTGGGCAGATGATGTTTTCTTGATCCTGTGGGGGGCCTGTGAAGTGCACTCCCCCCAACACGTGTAGAGCTGGGCATGTGAAATTTGCTTCCATCCGGCAGGTTCAGCCCTCCTACCGGACGGCGGCAATTGCCTGTGCCTCGGCATGGGAAAACTGGGATCACACAGTATTTAAGAAATTACAGTAGACTTCTTCCTTCCTCGTTGTCATGTCCGAGCCAGTGAGTCTGAGTCACTAACACCGAGCTGCAGGCAGCAGATCGCAGGCTAAGCAGTAAAAAGCACATTTGTAGATTAATACTCAGCTGGCACTGTTTCAGTGACACTTTTGTCCAAGTCTGTGTGTTATTTAATAAAAGCTACACTGTGTCTGCAGACAGGTAACTGGTGCTGGCTTCAGACACACGTGGTCCACTTTAACCAAAGGTAAGGTTTTTTCGACTTTCTAATTACGCTTACTCCAACCACCATTCCTTTGGCAGGCAGTGTCTTGGCCTCAGTGAAATGTATCCTGTATTCTAAGCAGTGATTGAATCCAGAGTGTTACATAGTAGCAAGCAGCTCAACCAGCCCCCAAGACTGCAGAGCAGCGCGTACCGCACACTGCCTGCCACTCGACTCCATCAAATGGTGTTATTAGCAGACAGCGCTCTCCGGGCTGCATCGCTTGACAGGCACATGGGGAGGTACTAATATGCGTGACTTCGCATTTCAGTGCGGTGATGCGGTCCACCACACTGAAATGCGTTAGTCTAATGCCTGATGTGTGGTACTTGGCAGGGCTGCATGCCTGCTTATAGGGGGTATATTCCACAAGTCACAGAGGCAAATCTGCGGCTGGGTCACGGTGCCCTCCCATTGCCTCAACAATGGTAATAAATAGCATATTACACTCTATGCATCAGCATGTACCCTTTATGTGGCGTGGTTTTTTCAAGTACACTGGTGAGTAAACTGACAGTGGAAGGGAAATTATGAATAAGAAAAAAACACGACATTGCGCCTTGAAAATGTATGGTTTAGTATGCAAACTATAGCGTCTTGCCGCCACAAAAGTTAGAACTCACCCCCCAAATGGAGTGTTTATGGTCTCACCCATGACGTGATAACCAATTGACGTCAATTACACGACTTGTGACATTAGATATCACTTTACCATTGACATTATCCACCACATCATAGTGGATATAGTTTTATTTTTTTGTTTTAATATTTTATTTAATCTTGTTGGGTTAGTAAGTCCTTTTATTTATTGGTATAAATATTGTGAGGTCCCGAGCAGTCCATTTAGAGGGTGGTAAGGAATTGTCTTTCTTTTGTTTTTCTTTTTGGAGGTGATGGCAGAAAACAAAAATTCAAGGCCAATCACAGCTCAAAAATTTAGATGTTCTTGACGAAACATACCAGTGGGCTGGGTTACGTAGTAGGCAAATATATGAAAGAAAACAGTTAATAAAGACCTATAAAAACATACAACTGATGCAATTGGAATTTACACTTAAAAGCTTTTTAAAAAAAACCTGAAACGAGATGTGAATCTGGGAACAGTGCGGTTAAGGATATAAATATAAAATAAATGCAACCATACCTTTTGCGATGTTTGACTCCCGATGTATTGACTCCCATTTTAATGGAGATCGATGAATTAATATGTAATCATTGGAGTTGATATTACATACGTCCAAAATCTAAATAAACATGTGCTGATAAACTGTGATACAAACAATAGTAACATTAATTTGTGCTATTATATGCAGTGCATTAAAATGTACTTCTTGTGGTATTGATTAAAGAAACTGTTGTGAAGTAGCATTAAATAATTTCTTAGGACCGTTATTGATTGTCTATGTATGCCTCAAGTGGTAAATGGTGAGAAACATACTAAAATTGTTGATTTTTTTTCTTTTCTTTTTGAGCACCTTGTATAGTATTGTTTCTCTGTGTATTAGGAAACATTGCTTGGCCTTTCTATCACTGTGTTCTGTAGTGTGTTGAAGCACATAAGGCCGTATTGCCTATGATGCTGTTGTAACGCGTTGGCGCGTGTAAGATCACAGTGCCTGTGATGCTTTCGTGAAAGTGTTGGAGCAAGTAAAGTTTGCAATGCCTGTAATGCTGTTGTGTATGTTGGAGCACATATGGACGTAACATCTGTGATGCTTATGCGCTTTGTTGGAGCATGTAAGGACACATTAGGTCCTATGCTGTTTTAATGTGTTGGAACACATAATGGCAGTTATGCTATTGTGGTGCGTTGGAGCACATGATGTCGGAAGGGTTAGAATGCTGTTGTAGTATGTTGGAGCACGTATGTGCACAATCGATGTAGTGCTGTTGTGGTGTGTTGGAGCACAATGTGGTGAAGTGGTTACAATGAGGCTGTGGTGCATATGAGCAGGTGTTGGTCTCATGGTCATTAGCTTTTTGGTGTGCTTGGAGTGTATGGATATTGTAACAGCATGTAAGCGTAATGAGATGCTACACCAATGTGTGTGCTGATTGTTATTGGCGATCATTAGTAAGGAACAATGGATAGTGTTGATTGATATTTTGGTTGGGAGCTGATTGGCTAGGAATGAGGATTGAGCGTAGTGGTGTGATAGGGTGTCAATTGCACAGTATTGTGCAGCAGTTGTTTTCTGCAGCAGTATATTGTGTTTGGGTTGTCTTGAGTGGTGCTGCAGTATGCTGGCATACAAAGTGTCTTTGGGTTGTACTTTGGATGGTGTAGTGGGATATTTGGAAGTTCACACAAGTTGAATTTATAAAGAATGGGGATTTGTAGTATCCTTCTCTGTGTGTTAGGAGTCCTTGCTTAGCATGGGTGGGTGATGTGAGTGGAATGTTGGTCTGTGTGGTAAGAATAGAATGCAGGCTATGTCATCCAGGGTCTGTGAAGGCGGAAGTGATCAGAAAGATACTCGGGTCCTCGTGGGGCATTCATTATTCATCTGCATCTTGTCTTGATCTCCAGTTGGCTTAATAAATAAGACACCAACATGAATTCTGAAGTCTGCCCTGCTCTCTGAAATTCTACCCACTATATTAAATTACCAGTCAAACAACAAGTCAATTTATCGATCAGTAGCTTAAGAGAGGAGCAACAGGCTTCTTCCTCATAAATGTTTGCTCATCTTTTACATGTAAGTAGAGTTTTTTGTGTTTGCTAAACCAGTACTTTTCATCTACTAATGTATTTCAAATGCATTTAAACAATAAACAAATACAGATACAAAACATCACAAAGTAATACAATATGAACAGGAAAAATAATTCTGTGAAAGCAAGGTTGGATTTAAAGTTATACCTTGCAATATTATTTTAATCTTGATCGGGCCGTATTAAGTGATTGCGAATCATATTGTCATAGTGAACACCCGCATAAAATTCAAATAGTCATACATAACAAAGCAACATGAAACACAATTTTAATTTGGGTACTTCTCAAATTGGGTTCCACAGTGTTTCATTGTAATTTATTTTATCACTTTCTAAATAATCATACATTATAACAAATCTCATGTTTGTTAGCTTCCTTTAAAAGTGCTGATATCTGCTAACAAGCGACAGTGAGCGAAGCTTAATTTAAAATGTAATGCTTTTTAAAGACAGTCAATGCCTGATCATCATTGCCGGACCCGATCACCTGTACATCCAGATACGGGTGTCGGGCGTCAACCTTGAAGTATTTACCCCACTTATGACACAGTGAACCAGAGCACTTGAGCGCGATATCGATAGTCCCCTCTTATTCTAGGTATGCCCCCACTAACTCACCTGACCACTACACCACCAGACACTACATCACCTGAAGTAAGTTACATAGAATAAGTTAAGAGTAAGGGCCAGTTTGTCAAAAAAAAAAAAAAGCTAAGGATAATTTAAATGTACATCAAAAAATGATGTCGGGGGTTGTGGAGTGCTACCGTGAAGATGTATTAATGTCTTATCAAATTATTATTTTCTTTGAAGGTGATGGGTGGCAGGGATGTAATAATGTCCAGCCATTATTCAAAGACCATATTGCAAAAGAAACCGAGATTGACAGGTTCCTGGTTTCGCTGATGATCAAGATTAGGGGTTGGCAAAATCGCATAATTTTCCCCTACATAGTAGGTGTTATTCAAGCGAGAATTGGAGGTTTTACATGTAATATTTGAGGGGGGCATGCAAGTGAACACCTGGGCCCTTTAGTGCTTTTTTTATTGCGAGTTTTCCATTTTCACCTTCTGCTGGCCAGTAAAAATTACCTCGCTTAGCTTTCCCTCACTACTGTTCACTGTCCAGTAAGCCATGAGGCAAACACATATAAGGCGTGCATTCACACACAAAAAGGCTCACAAGATACCGTTGTCCATCCAGGTTCCATAAGTAATGCATTCAACACTGCTGGCATGGCAAACGTTTGGGTTAAGCTGCAGAGAAGTGCCAAGAAAAGATGCCATAGTGTTTGTTGACCAAATCGATGGCAGCGTCCGAGTCAAGGGCGAGATTGTCAGTTGGGCTCTTGATGGAGAATAAGTTTGAGGGAGTTGAAGTTACTATCATGGGCTTCTCATTTCTAGATAACTGTAATGGGTGGGGAAATCTGGGTTTATGTGCTACAATTGTCAGGGCCCAGTCTTAGTGGTGGCACATTCCTCTCAAATGGCTACACCCAAAAACCATTTTAGGGTAAGTCTAGAGAAGGATGGAGGATTGTGCCTTTTCAAATTCGAATGTATTTTTGATAAATGATTTCCAAGCGTTCTTTGGTGATTTTCAAATGCATAATATTTATTTGGATTCTCATGCATAGGACACAAACAAGGTAAAGAAACAGCCGACACGTGTTTCGCCCATATGGCCCATCGGCCGAGGGCTTTTTCAAGGCAGGGTTCGTGGCAGACAGTCGTGTATCTAGAAGTCAGGTGAACAGGTCTCTGCGGTCCCAGGAACCGCAGAGACCTGTTCACCTGACTTCTAGATACACGACTGTCTGCCACGAACCCTGCCTTGAAAAAGCCCTCGGCCGATGGGCCATATGGGCGAAACACGTGTCGGCTGTTTCTTTACCTTGTTTGTGTCCTATGCATGAGAATCCAAATAAATATTATGCATTTGAAAATCACCAAAGAACGCTTGGAAATCATTTATCAAAAATACATTCGAATTTGAAAAGGCACAATCCTCCATCCTTCTCTAGGCTTCTCATTTCTAGTTCTGTCCAGCATTTGTTTCCTCCAATTATATTCTATCCCAGCTTTACTTCCTCAATTTCCAGAACCCTCACCTAGGCTGTAACTCATTTTTATCTTTGCAGTGGGAACACTGCTGGCAGCTCAACAAAAGTTCCCCATTGCACTTTGGTATCGTCTCATCTTTGTCTGCCTGTTTGATATTATCCTGGAATATTGCCACATGTCTTTACTGTGGCTCTGGTTTGTTTCACCTGCATCTTATTGCCTTTATTGTGTTGCTTTTTCCCCGGTTTAATTTCGAGACCTTGTTAATGGAAGTGCCACAGACGTAGAGATGCATGGAAATAGTCACAGTGAAGCATAACCTAGAGTTTTCTGTATAAGCGTGTAGATGTTTCTTATATTATTTTCGAAAGCACTCATTTTATTAACTCAAGGGGGTTGAAAACTCCTGCAGTCTGCTTTTCTGCCCCATCTGAGCAGTTTAAGGCAGGTGAGCACAAGGAGGATGTTCAGTGACGAGGATGTCTCATTGGAATCAGTTAATCTGGAACACCTTGGTAGTAACTCGAGACCCAGCACATCGCTGTTTGGTAGTGGGCAGGCAAAGGAGCTGGGTCTTCAGCGCCTGGCAGGCCAAAGGGCCAGTATTGTTTATAAACATCATGTGAATTGGAGTTCAGAACTGGAACTCTCTACGCATAAACCAATGTCCCCATGTGGTAAGCCATGATGAGGGTGAATGTCTTTTCTTGGGGTGTGTCTGAACTTTAGGAAATCCTCAAGTTCTAAGATTAAAAAAGGGCCTTATGTAGACTAGATCTTCTTTAGTGGTGAGATCTACCTGTGGCCTCTTGAGCTTGAGTGGGACAGATGAGCAAATGGCTCAGTAGGACTCATCCAAGGTACCTGGTTGACTGTTAATGCTGGACAGCCATGGTGGATTTGCTTAGTGCATGGACTATAGGTGAGGATAGTCCAGAGCCTTTTGAGTTGTAAACTCGGTGGTTGGTAATCAACGCCCTTCATGAAGAAGTGTGGCAAAATCATTTAATCTTAAAACAAGAATGAGCCATGTGGCATAATTCTTGCCTTTTTCTGAAACTTGTGTTTTTTTTAGCATCCTATAAAAATGCTATTGCAGTAGTTCAGACGCAAAATGACCACACCGAGATCCAAGACGTTGGAGAGCAGGAAGGGGACTGTGCTCCCTAGTAACCACAGGTGATGCACTGCATTCTTGGTAACTGCCTTCACCTGTGTGGCAAAGGAGATTTTGTTGTGAATCATGACACATTGTTTAGTTACCACCAGCCTGCGGAGTTACGTGCAGGGATATTATGAGGTACTTGGTGCAATTCCATCTGCCCATGTCCGTACCACAGTGTCCCGCACAGTCACCCATGGCTAGCTTCCTGCTTCTTGTGCCAGCACAGCCACTCCCCTCCTGTTCACCAATGGCTGTCATGAAGTCATTAGTGAGATCACTGCTGGCATCTGTCCATCATTTCATATCTCTGGCAGAACCGCCTACACAGTCCACCCACAGTTCCCACTCCCATCTTCCTACTGTGTTTGGAAAGCTCCCCTTTTGGAACCTGTGAGGAGGTTTTGTACCAGGTAGGACCGTGTAATGAATCTTGGAGGAACCATGGGGAAGGAATGCACATTTTGACAGCTACTGACACAACAAGACGTTACCCCCACAACGGCAAATGCCTCAGGGCTTTGCAACAGGGTTTCTTTTGGCCCATTATCAGGACCCCGGAGACACAAGCAAGGAAGCCCAAGGAAAGGGATAGAATATGTTAAAAGGCATGTTCTACCAGGCTGCACAACTTGGACAGATTAGAAGAAAGAGCCCTGGCAACTGCTTGGGGAAAGCGGGAAAAGCAAATATCTGCCTTTTCCATATAAAGATAAGTGATTTTACAATTCAGCCGAAGGTTTGAATAGGTCAAGGCATATGGACAGGCCTACCAATGGGAACAGACAGAGGGATATAAAAGAAGATCTCTCTCTAACTTACATTCTCTATGGTTCCAGTGTTTTCATGGACAGTGAGCTAGGACGAAAGCGAATACTGTAGGCCTGACGGACGAGAAAGGAAGGAGATGTGGCCCTAGAATTGCCGACCTTAGAACTATGGTACCATGTATGAAATGAATCTCGGCCTCGGCTCAACATCCTGTGATTCTGTGCAAATCACTTATTCTCCCTGTACCTAAAAAATGTGTAACTGGTTCTGTTGTCAAGCACTCTAATGCCCTTGGGGCAGGTTCACGCTAGATAAAAACTGCACAATAAAAACTCCTGCCTGAACTACTATGCACCCCGCAGGAAGCTCTCACACTAGTGACTGGTGCTGATCTCTAAACTTAAATCTGAGGCTTTCGGGAGCGCTGTTACTAACTAAAATAAAGCATCTAAATTATAATGCTACTTTCTCCAAAGATAAAATAGAAAAAATGTACATCAATGTTTTCTAGGCCAAACCTTGTTGATATCCCCACCATCTCAGCAGATACGTTTGTCGTTTAAAGGCACCATATTGAGTGCTTGTCCCCCTTTATGCAGAAATCGAGTCAGAAAAAGCCTACGGGCACCCTTATTAGGATCTCCTTACGACCCTCATCCAAAACACATTGTGCAGCTAGCAAGTGACAAGATAGGACCTATCCCTACTGATCTGTGAAACACTTTACTTCATCAGTGGGTCCCACTGCACGGACAACGTGGTGAGTACTCTGCTACTAAAGCTACCTGCAGAAGATCCTTCACTCTTTTCCCACTATGGGCCAATGCAGTGCTACCATTACCAGCTAAAATAATTAGAGAGAACAGTTAAAATCCAATTGTCAAAATGGAGAATGATGTTCTTCACAATGAGGGGCAGTCTGGCTTTAAATCCGTTCACCACACTGAATCAGCACTGTTGGTGATGACTGAGGACTTCGCGCTGATCTTGGACCGGGACGGGTCAGCCGCCTTGGTCCTTTTTAGATCACTTTGCGGCCTTCAACATTCCTGCCATGCAGGGCTTCTCTCCAGACTTTTGGACTTTATTTTCCAACAAGCTCTTAGCTGGCTTGTTTCATTCCTGGCAGACCGAACTCAGATCCTCAATCTTTCACCATACAAGTCCTCTCCAATTACCATACCCTGTGGAGTTCCTCAGGTGTTCTCCCATAGCCCCATGCATTTACATCTCCCCCAGGGTCCAAAAGTGGATCCTTCAGATTTATGATAGTATCTTATGCTGATGATATACAAATTGTTGCATCTATTGCAGAAAACCACAACCCCACCAAAAGTGTTTTTCTACAATAGCATGTACAAGTAGGTCAAACTTAGAATTCCCAAACAAGCTTCTATTTCAGGTTACTTAGAAGAGCTACACAGGTTGCCTGCTAGAAAATGCATTATATTTAAAGCACTTTGTTTTACGCATATAGGGCTGCATAATTCAGTTCCTGTCTACATTAGGAAGAAATTCTTTCTGTGCCAGTCTTTGCGTCTTCTTTGCTTTGTCACCGTCCATCTAGTTGTGATAACCAAAATTAAGCTCTTTAGACAAGGTAAAAGGTCTTTTTTATGATCTCTCACCCAAATTGTGGAATTTGCTTGCATTGCAGAACAGGGAGACCCTTAGCCACAACCTTTTCCGGAAAAATAAAATAAAAACTTGGCTTTTCCAACTTACATCATTTTGTTTGTACCCTGCTCTTCTTGTGTCGCGGTGTGATTAGCACCAGGACACCCTCCTGGTATTAGTTTGCTCTCTATGGGGCCGATTCACAAAGCGCCTCCTCTCTAGTTGCGGAGGCCCCCAGTCATGACCCGGGCCCTCATTCTTAGTGGGACCTTCTCACTGCAGTTACTCATTGTGGAGGTCCCGCAACAAGTCCGGTGCCCCCGCCATGACTGCTTGGCCTCTGCCATCCAGTAGCCCACTGGTTGGTAATGGAAGACAGACATCTGGGCCCACTGTGTACGACACACACTCAGATTCCTGTGCCTCCCTATTTGACGTCTGTCAGCCTAATCTGTTTCTACCTCCATGTACTGGTATACCCAGAAAAGCTTGTTCCCCATCATCTTTTCTGCTCCCCTTCTTGAGTCATTACAATTATTTACTCCTTTGTACAATGATTTTTGAGCAACAGTGTAATTTGACTGACGTCTGACCTGGGCAGTGTGCTGAAATTTTGTACATTTGATGTTCAGTCCCATGTGAAGGGGCTGAGGGCCGTCGCACCGACTTACCTCATGATGGCAACGAAGGTCCCATGTCGGGCTGTCTCGACCTTCATAGGAGCCTAGAAACAGGAAGAGGACATAGAATGGAGGGGAAAGGGTGGAGACTGATGGAAAAGAAAAAGTTAAAGACAGACTGCTGCACACAGGAGGAGGGTGGAAAACCGCAGGAGGATGACAGGTAATGGAGAGACACACAAGACGTGCAAGGAAGGATCAGAAAGCGGTGATCCCTCAGAGCAGAGATACCGAAGGAGATCACGGGCACAGACACCAGTCCTGTCCACAGCAGGGAAGATGTGAGGAGCAAGGAAGAGGAGGAAGACACCTGGTTGGAAGAAGGGTGGATGCTGCTGACGGGTGCTTACTCACTCACCACAATTCAGGAGCGGTGTGGGTGCCTGGGTTAGTAATGGGGGCTACGGGGTCGTGAGGCAGAGCGTGAACTGCTGTATTCCAGTTTTTTTGTTGTTGTTGTATTCTTTTGGTTTTGTTGTTCTCCCTCCGCTATATTCTCCCTCTGCTATACTGGAAGGGGTGAAGAGGAATCCATATGGGAAACTGAGGAAGGGAAAAAGGGGTGGGGTGTTTGCACGCACACAGGTTATTCCCACAGGTAATGGTTAAGGGAATCAGTCAACGCTCATAATTATATGATGAGAGCCATGATACGTAAAATAGATAAGCCTCCTAAGCCTTGTATCCGACCGTCTCTCTACAAAGTGGTGTCAGAAGTTGGATCCCGGGTAATGGTGGCGTTTGTTGCCAAAATGGCTGAAGGTCAGCAGCGACTAGAAAAGGCTCTGGAAAAGTTTATGGTGTTAGCAACAGAACAACGAAAAACCTTCCAAAAGCAATAAAAAACCAAGGCGGATCAGATAGATAAGGTGGACATATGGCACTACCTTCTGTAGTTCTGCAAAAATATACGAGAGGTGAAGATCCCGATTTCTTCTTTAATAACTTCAGATGTATAGCTCAGGCAGCCATCTGGCTGGCAGATGGATGGAGGCCGTATCTGGGACCCTTACCTTATTGATGGGTGACTTGCAAACTGCCCATCTAGCCGCTAACTTCTGAGGTACTACTCCTTACTCCGATATCAAGAAAAGCGTCTTAGAAAGGATAAGAGTTGACGAGGAAACTTATTGGATAAAATTCAGACAAATAAAAGAGGGACCCAGAGAGAACCCAAGAACCTTTACAGGGTGAAAGGCATGACAGACGGATGGTTGAAATCGGAGACTGCCACCAAAGGAGAAATGTTAGAGAAAATATATCTAGAGCAATTCTTGAGTTCCCTCCATCACCCTGTACAGAAGTGGGTGAAGAAGCAGCATAGTAAAATAGCCCTATAAACCGCAGTGGAGATAGCGGGAGCCTACAGTTGAGCATAAGAGAGTAGGGTAGGAAGAGAGGTAACGCCACTTTAAAAATTACCTTCAAAAACTGCTTGAGATAGAACCCAGAAAAGGACCAGATGCTCTAAGTGGGTTTATTTGCCATACTGTGCAAAGAACAAAGCTGCACAGGTTATTCTCCCTTCGAGTTGCAGTTTGGCAGGAAACCCTGGACCTTGCTGGATATGGCCTGAGAGGTATGGGAAAAAGAAAGGTGTAAGTCTAAAGTATTCTAGAGTGTGTAAGCCACCTAAAAACCTGCATGAGAGAAATGAGAGGAATCATGAAGCAAAGTTTAGAACAACATCAGAACACACAGAACGAACTATGATTAGAAGGCCAAGTTGAGAAATTTTTCACCCATCGACTATACCCTGCTGTTACCTACAACAGAAAACAGAATGCTGAGCTAATGGCAGGGCCCGTACAAAGTAACAGAAAGGGTGACCCCTGTAACCTGTTGGCTCGAGGTTAATAAAGCGAAAAAAGAAATGCAGTATACCATGTAAATCTCCTTAAAAAAATAGGTGGACAAGGGTTAGAGCGGGGGAGAAAGAGCAGAGATGGATAGAAAAGGAAAAACTAAAGACAGACTACTACACACAGGAGGAGGATGGAGCCAAAAGTCAAAGAAGCTGCGAAGACGCGGTGAAAGAAGAATCCCAAAGAAGAAGCAAGAGGACACAGAAAGAGCGCAGAGAACAGCGGGAGGAAGACAGGAGAACGAGAAAGACGGAAGACGTGTAAGGAAGGATCAGAAAGTGGTGACCCCTTGGATTAAAGATACCGGCGAGAGACCCAGGGATGGCTGGCATGGCTCGCCGTTGGGGGGGCTGGGGCCGCCGGTGTCACAGGGGTGTTTCGGGAGGGGTGGCGGGGGCGTCGCGGGGGGAAGCTGGGCTTAGAAATTTACAACAAAAAAAAAAACTTACCTCAATGCCGGGTACGCGGCTTCTGTGCTCCTGCTCTCCTGAGTCCTCTTCCAGGAACAGGAAGCAGGCAGCCAGGCTCCCTCCCCTAAGCCAATCACAACGCTGCAGTGCAGCGTAACACGGTGCTCAGCCAGGGTCTGTAGGGGTGGGCATGTTCTTCATGCAGGCTGTAATGCAGCCTGCATGGAGAACAGGGAAGTACGCATGACTGCTTTGGGTGGCCGGAGAGGGCCGACCAAATGGTCATTGCACACTTGAGTGGGCAAACCACTCCGCCACTGCCCTGCTCCGTGAGCAGAGCAGCCCCGTCCACCCTCCTGCCCTCAAAGGAAACCTAACATGATAATAACTGAAAGTTATTATCATGTTATGTTTCCTCTTCTCGCACTTATTGAACGCAGTAGGGTGACGCTCCTCCACCATAACGGAGAAGCCGCCACTGGATTGACCACAGTCACAGATGCCAGCCCTGTCCACAGCAAGGAGGACACTAGGAAGACCCCTGGGCAGAAGATTGGTGGTGGAAAATGTTTTTTTCCCCAAAATGTTTTTTTACTTGTCACAACTGTCCTCATCATGTAACTTTCTGCTTGAACTTGGAGTATAGATAAATGCAATGAAAGGGGCCCCACAGACCAAAGGTCCAGGGCTCCGTGAAGGACTAGCAAGTCAAAAATAATTCCCTTTGGAATCACTGATCATTCATAAACCCCATACATGGACACTCACACAGCAACCATTCATCACCCCAGTCCTGAATGAGCAGAATGTTACACAATTAGCTAAATATTCATATCAAAAGTTTTTTAATAAAAAATCCTTATATCAAATATCATTACAAATTTTTCAAAGGATTAAAATTCATTCAAAGAAGAACTCAATATAAATTTGCTAAAAATACATAAACAAGACGTAAAATCAATCAATGAAAAAGAGAGAAAACATGCAAGACAGTCACATCTGTCATTGATTTGGGGTAGTTTGTAGGAATCAGTAAAAACAACACATAATGAGAGAAAAAGCATAAGCTTTGGAAAATGTGCACTGCACATAGGAAGGTTAAAGGGAACCGATGCTCTGGTACTCGTGGTGCAGGACTGGATGTGAAGAGGCTCTGGTGCTGGCCAAACGCTGACTAGCTATTCATTGGAAATCCCCTAGTGCTCCTAAACACAACACTTGAAGGAAGGACTTGCTGGAATGGGCTGATGAGCAGCATCTGAGGAATAGTAGAAATGATGAGAAACTGACAGAGGATTTAGCTGATTGGGCTGACATGTTAACTAAACTGGTAGACCACCAAACAATAGACTGCATCGAATTCTAAATCAGGGCATATATTTACATATATAATAAAATTCAATACAAAACAGATTATACTGGAATACAGATACACGATATGGGAGGGGGTGGCTGTAGCAGATGTGCATCACACGTGAAAAGGATACTTTAAATCGGTGATGCTCAAAGTACTGACCTTTACATGTTCAAAATTCAAAAAGTGTATTTTATTAACCTTGCAGAACCATTTCAGCTTAGTACATCAGTTTATCGGTGTATTGAGAAGTATTTTTTTAAGTGATAGTTTTCAAACATGAATTTAGAAACATTCATTCTTCCCACACACTGGCAACATTGCCAGTTGTGAACTAAGAGGCAAGTCGGTTGTTATGTGCACTCTCAGGGTGGCCTGAGTTCCTATTATTCATGAACAACATTATAGTTTATTAAATAAAACTCAGAAGAAGGTTTTGTACAGTGTTCATCCTGAAGTCCTGTATTTTGGAGGTCCTCTTATATGTGATAAGAAAAAGGAAGGAAAGTGACATAAAACAATTGCCTATGATCACACAATTTGGTAAAGTGGGGAAGCTGGGATTAAACCCAGGTTTTCTGGTTTCTCATTGTGCAATTCAGCCACTAGATGTATATGCTTTGCTTTCCATGTTCTCCCCCCGCCCCCCATGACCACCTCCCTGCTGGCATCAGTGCGGCCCTCGGTCACATCCCAGACCAAACTTAGTGGCCCCTGGGTAAATGTTTGCGAGTACCCATGCTTTAAATGTATATGTATGCAGGGTGATGGGGGGAGGGTTGGGTGCCAGGTATTGGTGCATTAAGACTGAAGGGATGGATATTTTTTCCTTTTTTTCTTTGTTTCTTATTTTCGGTTATGATCCATAGGCAAGAAGGTTTTTTGCAAAGGGATATCTGATGATGCTCTAACTCAGGAGTGAGGGTCGTTCTATCACAGGATTGGTGCTTTGTCCTGACTGCAAGCCATACTCCTTACAGCTTTACCACAGTGGTTACAATATCTCTCAGACTTAGTAATATGATCAGTCCTCGTCCTGTCGCTTCACTACCCTCCAATCCTCTGCCTTCCTGCTCACCACTACAACTCTGTTGAGTCAACGATAGACCCCCCTCCTCCTGAAATGGCACTTACCAGAACCTTTAAGGGCGGATCATGTGCTTTTTCTCTGTTTTTTTATTTTTTTATTTTTTTATTTTTTTTTATAAATCTTTTTATTCAATAATCATCGACATATAGTAAATCACACAATACAATCAAAATCGTTGCAGGCGAGACGGACTAGTACAGTCATCTTTTACAATATACATCATTGGGATAAATCATGGGGAGAGTAAGTCATCCAATTCAGAATTTTGCGGGGGAGGGCAAATATCACCACGATAAGAGTTCCACGCACTCCAAATTCGTGACCACTTTTTAGGGCAGCCGCGAGCCACATAGACTGTCTTTTCCCGGAACATGCACTAGTCTAGGTTCATTTCCCACGTTCTCAATGTGGGTGGCGTTACTGCTCCCCAGCCCTGCGCAATATTTCTTTTGCTATCATCAACCCCAGAGTGACCCATTGTTTCTGGTGTGCATTTAAATCAGTAGGTTCCCAAATATTCAGGAGACATCTGCGTGCCTCTGGGTGGATACTCATTTCAAGCACAGCACTCATAACCCCGTGTATTTCCTTCCAATATGTCTGCATATGCTTGCAGTCCCATATTATGTGCATATAAGTGCCCGGCAGTCCACACCCTCTTCGACAATCACCTTCGTTCGTTCTACCCATCTGCACCAAGCGGGTTCCCGTAATATATGTTCTATGCAGGATTTTGAGCTGCACTAGTCTGAGCCGTGCCGGGATAGCTACAACTTTAGGGGAAGATACTGCTTCTTGCCACTCCTCATCGTCCATCTCTATACCCTCTGCCAACCACTTACTCCGGAGACCTGTAAGGGGGTCCTCCGTATTGTATATTAATTTTTGATATATAAGAGAGATGGTTTTCTCAGGGAGGTGGCCGTCTAGTAGTCTATCTTCTAGTGGGGAGGCCTCCGGGGGAGGAGCCTCTTGGGAGGAGTGAGTGTAGTGCGTGGTATACCTGGGTGTAACGAAAATACTCAGTGGCAGCTAGCTCATGTTGACTCTGAAGAGCCTCGAATGTTTTGACATCTCCCTTTTCCCACAGATCTGTAATCCGGGAAATTCCAATCAAGTCCCAATTGCCAAATCCCTTTGACTTCCACAGGTTACCCAATCGTTCTGAGTCCCACAGGGGGTCGCTAGCGTTAGTTTAGTCCCCCAGCCGAGGGATTTGTTGGCTGCATGCCACACCTTTACGGAATGGCCAGTGGGGCCCGTGAGGCGAAATCTAGTCGGCCTCAATAAAGTGCCCTATTATAATTACCACCCGGGAGGAGCCACCTATCCATACGAAATCCAGGGTCATTCGGGTTACCGTATGTGCCATGATTAATAGCTGCCAAGTGTGCGGCCCAGTAGTATTTCTTTATATCAGGGAGACTGATGCCTCCATCATACCAGTTTAAGGTGAGCTTACCAAGGGCAATACGCGGCGCTCCGTTCCACAATAAGTCCCTCTGAAGGCTTTCAATTTCTTTAAAGTATTTCGATGGGACCGGGTCAAGTGTATTGTGTAAAACATAGAGAAAACGGGGTAAGGACATCATTTTAAGAAGGGCCGCCTTGCCCAGGAGAGAGAGGGGAAGTGTTTTCCAACTGGCTATATCCCGCTTGAGTCTTAATAGTGGAGGAAGTAGGTTTTTGTTGTATCGAAGCATAGGATCTAAAGAGAGAAATATACCCAAATATTTGAATCCCGTAGCACTGATCTGGATCTGACAATTTCGGGGTAGAACAGGTGGTTCTCCCTGGAGGACATATAGGTGAGATTTCGTCCAGTTAATCGTGAATCCAGAGTACCTGCCAAATATCGCTAAGATATCTAGGACTGCAATTAGGGATTTCCTAGGGGAGCCAGGTAAAGTAAAATGTCGTCCGCGTAGAGTGATATGCGGTCCTCCCAATCGGGGGACCAACGCAGACCCCGTATAACCGGGTTCCACCGAATCCATGCCGCAAGCGGTTCTAATGCAAGGGCAAACAGGAGAGGGGAGAGAGGGCATCCCTGGCGGGTTCCACGACTAAGGTCAAAAGTGCCTGATTTTTTATTGTTAACCACCACTTGAGCCAATGGCATCGTATACAGGAGACGCACCCATTGAATAAAATTTGGACCAAACCCCTTTTCCGGAGCACAGCCATGAGATACGGCCATTCAATAGTATCAAACGCCATGGTAGCGTCCAGGGACACTAGAGCAGCTGGCTCCCGTATCGTTGACGCTCTATCCAATACACCGTGGACTCTGCGTAGGTTTAATGCCGTGTTACGGTGAGGTATAAAGCCGGATTGATCCGGGTGGACAAGGCTGGATATAATTTTAACTAATCGATTGGCCAACACCTTAGCGAGAATCTTGGGTTCAGCGTTGAGGAGTGAAATCGGTCTATAGGAGGAACAGTCCGTTTTGCATTTACCTTCCTTATGGATGGTTACGATGGTTGCCACCCGTTGATCGACTGGCAGTACCCCTTCTCTATGCTTTCTTCAAACATGGCTTTCAGATAGATGGCCAATTTGTCCGGTTTAAGTTTATACAATTCGATCGGGATTCCGTTAGGGCCTAGGGCCTTCCCTGAGTTCAGTGATCGGATTGCCTGCGCAATTTCATCCGCTGTCAAGGCGCTGTCTAGGAGTTGTTGATCTGCGGAGGAGAGGGTGGGAAGGGCTATGTTTCTCAGCATCTCAGAGGATTCCTCCTCTGTATAGGGCGCTACCGCAGTGTACACCTCGGCAAAGTGCCGTGCAAAGCAATTTACAATTGCCTGCGGATCACTTATACATTCGCTATCGTCGCCCCGTAACATAGGGACCAGTCTATTTGCCATTTCCTTTTTATCAAGCCAGGCTATTAATTTCCCTGCCTTGTCTCCCAGATCGTACAATTTACCAAGTTTCTCCCTCCCCATGGTCTTAGCTCTTTCGGTCACCAGCGCCCTATAGTTGTCCTGTTTAAGCCTCAGCAAGTGGAGCGTATCCGGAGTGATCATCCTCTCCAGTTCCCTTTCCAGGCGATAGATCTCGTTTTCTACATCTGAGACCTCCTGCTGATGGGCTTTCTTTTGCCCCGATATTAGTGACAAGGCCTCACCCCTGATTACCGATTTAAAGGCCTCCCAAAGTGTCTGGGAGGATTCGACTGTGCCCTCATTCTCAGCAAAATAGTTATCTATAGCTTTGGTGAGGGCCTTCCGGATTTTGGGGTTACGAAGATGCCAGGGATTAATTGGGACGGTCCTACCCACCCTTGTCTGGTCCAGGCATAGGTGGACCCATATCGGCGAATGATCGGAAATGCCCCTAGCTAGGTGTTTGATTTCGTGGATTTGTGTAATTTGCATGCAGGGCACCAAAATATAGTCCAACCTGGACAGACTGTGGTGGGCACCAGAGAGGAAGGTAAATTGTATTGTATCAGGGTGATAAGTGCGCCAGGCATCCACCAATCCCAGGGCTTCAAGGAAGTTTGGCAAATGTCTCATGGAGGGCCCCATATCTCGCGGGGGATGGCGATCAAGTATACCCGAGACCACCGAATTGAAGTCCCCCCCCAATAGTAATAATCCATCCGGTACCGATAACAGGACAGTACGTAAATCTTGGAATGTATTAGATTGGAGGCCAGGGGGTACATAAACAGAAAACAAGGTAACGATACGCCCCTCCCACGTCCCTGTAACACCCACATAGCGGCCCTTATCATCGGCCCAGGTGGAACCCAAACTAATAGGAAACGTATTCTTTACCATAATACCCACTCCCCTTGAGCCCGTGGTAAACCCGGCATGTGCTATTAATTTGTATCCCCACCTGCACATAGCTTTGCATGAGTGCCCCATCAAATGTGTCTCCTGGAGAAGGACTACGTCAGGGGCCTGTTTCTTAATATATTGGAGTACTATACTACGTTTAACTTTATCGCCAAGCCCGTTGACATTCCAACTCAGAATTCTGGCACTCTTATCCCACTGCGTATGCATTAAAATCAAGTAAAAGCTCTATAGTCCTGGTCACGCCACCTTCATTGATTGTCGATGAAAAAACTGTAACAAAAAACAACAAAATCAACTCCCTGATCCAACAACCCCCCTCCCTGCTTCCCTGCCCACCAGGCCTTAAACTGCCCATGAGTAACTAGCAGAGTGCCTGTCGCCCTAACTGTTACTAAAAGAAGAACCTTAGGGGGTAGCATGCCCCGCCTCCCCAACCCCTGTTGGTCGCAGCAATATGGACCCCCAGATAGAGACTCGCCCCATTATGAATATGAAAGGGCTGGTAGTATGGCCCCTCCCAACAGTTGCAGCAGGAGTATTCAAAACCTTAGTCATAACGCTACCAAACGGCCATCCAAGCCCGTCAAGGTGTATTCCCGCTGCTAGAAAAGTTACTTCCCTTTCCGAGGGGAGGAGTGTCCGTCCCTGTCCCGGTCGTTGACATGTTGACCCAACCGGCCCTCCAGCCAGTCCGATGCCAGTTCAGGTTGTTCGAAGAACCAGGCCCTTCCGTCAGCTTCCACCCGAAGTTTCGCCGGGAACAGCATTGCGTATTTATATCCACCTTCTCGCAGTTTCCTTTTGACCTCCAGAAATGTCCGTCTCCGCCTCTGCACTCCTTGCGTGAAATCCGGAAAGAAAGTTATTTCAGCGTTGTCATACCGAAGTGGAGGGCCTGTTCGCGCATTCTGGAGGATCACGTCCTTATCCCGGAAATTGAGGACTCTCGCCAACATCGGTCATGGGGGGGCCCCTGGCTTTGGGCGACCACCCGGTATCCGATGTGCCCGCTCCACGACAAAGAATTTACTAAGACCTTTAGGCTGTAGATGTTTCAAAATTAGGTCTTCCACAAAGAGGTCAGGGGTTAGTCCTTCCGCTTTCTCCGGCACTCCAAGGATGCGGACGTTATTCCGTCGAAGACTCCTTCATAATCATCCAGCTTTAGTTCCATGGTTTTACGGGAGGATTGTAGTTCACCCACGTCACGTTGCAGTTGAGTGACATCACCTAGGAGGCTTGAGGTAGTGATTTCCACTTGTTTGACCTTCTCATTGATCTTGGAGAGATCAGAACGGATGAGATTCATGTCAATTGAGAGAGAGTCCATTTTGTGTTCCATCGTGGTTTTGATACCAGATATAGCGTCCATGACGTCTTTTAAGGTCAGTTCTGGGTGCTCCTCATCAGGATCAGCCATGGTCTTAGTTTTAGATTGAAGGTCCTGCATGGCTTCCTTTGAGAGGGTATAGCGATCCAGTCTGTTTGATTGGATGGTCTTGGGCCCCCTAGCTCCCGCAGATTTGGGTTTCTCCATAGCGAGTCTGGGAGAGTACAGGCCGCAGCAAATCGGTTCCGAATGGCAGTCTTTGCGATATTCAGGGGGCCGCCGTGCTACACCTATATGGGGCCAAAGATATGCAGCTCAGCGATATGCAGAGGCGACACGCTTAAGGGTTCTCCACTCTACAATCACCGAAGACGCATTCCCCGTTTAAAGGAGTAGTAGGGCAGTACTCACGGCGTCTCTCAACCGCTCTGGTCACCAGTCCCCGCCACACGTGTAGTCACTCCACAAGGATGGATTCCAACGCCCTATGGAGGGCCAGGCCACCGTCTCCGCTCTTGTTATCAACTGGCCAGTGAATGTAGCGCTGTCCTGGGGGGCCCCCACTGCATACAAGCAAAGCACCCAACCCCCGTCCAATATCACCAGTCTATCTCCTCTCAGTGGGGTCGGAGGGGACCTCAATGCAGGCACACTCAGAGGCGAACACTGCTGCCTCCGCCCCCGCTCCGCAAGATATTCCGCCCCTGGACTGCAGAAGCACAGCGCCGGCCTCAGACTTCCACCTCACTCCGATGCCGCGTTCAGCGCCGCCGGTGCACAGCCGCCACCCGTCCTCACTCGGCTACGCATCCAGCACCGCCACCGTGTTCAATGGTGTCCGCACCGCCCCCGGCGGGCGAGGCCCAGGATGGGAGCTGGTCACGGCCGTACCTCCAAGGCACCTCCGCGGGTTGGGCCGCCACTCTAGTCCCCGGCTGCAACACTTCAGGCGGCAGCGAGCGAACGGAGCTTACAACTCCCGTTTCGCGCGGTCCGGAGCTTTGGGTATTGCTGGAGCGGGAACCGCGTACTTTCTGGTGCAAATCCCTTTATTAGGGGCCGGATCGGTGTGCCGGATAGATGACTTTAGGGGAAGGATTCGGCGGAGCTGCGAACTCAAGCAGCCATCACGCTCCGCAGCTTGGCCACGCCCCCCCCTTTTCTCTGTTTTGATATTGTGAAGTGCTTGAAAGTTTCTGGCATCATTTGTGCAGAGTTCGCTAGCAGCAGCAGGTCTAAAGTCCTTGTTTTCCTGTAAAAATGTCGCCTTTTAGAAAGTCGGGCTATCTCCGAGGCACATGGACTCTGCCGTACACAAGGACAGTTTCAGACCATCACACTTGTTGCTGCGGGCTCTGCTGCCGTCACTTTGAGTGACTGCTCGTCTCGTTATCAGAAGACTCGTGTTTTTCCCTCTAAATCTAAGAAGCTTGTTAGAGCCTCCATGTCAAAGCCAGTGACAGCCTCTGCGCTGACAGCAGCCGAGTCGCTGGAGTACAGGGAGAGAGAGACAAGCTTAGGTAAGTTAGGTTATTTTCGAAACCCTCCTGCTCTTGTTGTTTCTTGAATGCATTGAATACTCCGCTCTGTGTTAAGTGTGTCTTTTTACTTTTAATGACTTGATCTTCTTGCCGTGGCCTTAAGGATATAGACATCCATGTATGCTGCCTGGGATTAAAGCTTGGAAATATATGTAGATGTTCTGCAAAAGAAATCGAGAGGAGACAACTGATTTGTAGAAACAGCATTGCAAATGACCTTCGTGGTCTTAAATGTCCCTGACGCAGGGAAGCCGGGACTTGACAGGCAAGATGTGGGTGTCCAGAGCACTGCACCGGGAGACCACAGGCCGACCTGAAACCAGCAGGATGGGCCGTGCCAATGAGTCCGCAGTGCATCCCCACAGGGTCTCTGCTGAAGGCTTCTTGGCAGCTGCAGGTGCCTCTGTTTGACCTTCGCCTGACGTCACCACGGCAGTGGAGGTGGTTAATGTAATTAATTCCATGGAGTGCGTGGGCCAGCCTTTCCTTTCCATTCCCACTGGTGTGGTGTAGCGCTATAGCGTTCCTGTCACGTGTCGTGACAGGGAATGCAGGGAGCGCCGGCGGCCATATTGGCAGACAGAGAGCTGAGCTCCGCGAGAGAGCAAGTGTCCCCGGCGCTCTCCGAGAATAAAGATACACAACTCCAAAGGCACCGTGTGAGCCTCATTTATTGCCGCCGCGGCGTTACTACAAATTGGCGACAAGGCTGGGGGGAAGCCCTCCCAGCTGTCCTGGAGCACCACGTGACTGCACGTGCCACCAGTCCTCGGTCCACAGAGACATCCACACATACCGGAGAGCGCGGCAGAGGGACGCGAGGCGAAGACCGCAAAACCCTCACGGAGTACACCGGTGCAGACACAACCGGCCGGAGGGTCCCACAAGCTCAACTGGACCGCCTCGCCCACACTGCCAGCACGGCTGAAGCAGCCAGGAGCATCCACACGCAGCAGAGCCAGCAGTAGGAGTGTCCTGCAGCCCCACTGCCACAGCAACCGTGAGTGCCAAGGTGCCCCACGTGCGCCCCCACAGAGCCTTCCACAGCCATCAAGCACCCTCAGCAGACTGGCAAGACGCCTGCGCGCCACCTGTAACCCCCACCACAGCGGCAACAAGGGCAAGTCCACGCCAGCCTGTCAAGGCACTGCCAGCCCCGCCCCCAGCACCCGACCCTGGCGCACCAAGGACCAGACACAGCAGGCGAACGCTTGGCATCCCAGGCAGAGGCTGGTGTTCAGCACGCTCCAGCAGCGCAGAGAAGCCCCGCGCCCACGCCGGGAGTCTCCCCACCGCGAAGGCAGGCCAGCATGTGCGCGCAGACGTTCTCCCTCACCAACCCGGTCCCCTTCCTACCAAAACCAGGGGACCCAGCTATGAAATGGGAGGACTGGAAGAGCTACTTTTTTAACTAGTTATCGGCTCTAGAAGACGAAGGGGGTGAGGTGTTCCCGAGCAAACGAAAAAAGAAAATCCTACTCCACAATTTGGGCCCGGAAGGTCTCAGAGTGTACCAAAACTTGGTGAAAATAACCAGGCTACCTGAAGATGTCGATGTGTTTCAGCACGCGTTGGATGACTTGGACAGTCATTACCAGCCTGTAGTATGCACCGCCATAGACCGTTTCAACTTCTTTCAACGGAAACAGTCCACAACAGAGTCAGTAGAAGACTACGTAGCAGCGCTCAAGCGGTTGGCAATCACATGCAAATTTGGGGACTCCATGATGACTTGATACGGGACCAAATAATCATGCACACAGTGAGCACGTCCATCCAAGAAAAGCTCTGGGTCAGTGGCGACGCCCCTGAGAGAGATAATAGCCATGGTCAAAGGCGGAACTCTCAAAACGTTGCGCAGAGGCTGCAAATAAGGACAGCGCCAATAAAGCCTTGGTGGGAAAAGTGACGGACGCGAAAGCCCAGGAGAACAAGCCGCCGACCACTAGCGGAACATGGCAGCACAAGAAAAGCACAGCCAGGAAGCCCGCACCCCACAGGAACCAGGGGGAGGACAAGACGGCCTGCTACAGGTGTGGCAGCCGCACGCATGCAGCTAATGACAAACGTTGCCCGGCTTTCAGAGCCAAGTGCTTGTATTGCGGGATAATGGGACATTTTGAGAAGGTCTGCAGACGCAAGCCTCGTAAACCCACGGTAAAATGTGTTATGCAGGACTCCGACACCGAAGAGGGAGAATATGAAGGGGAAGAAGATGGCGTACTTTGTATAGATTATCAAATTTTGGGCATAGACTGTGCCAGAACGAAGAAACCTTCGTGTCTATTGTCTATAGGGGATGTGCCGGTATCCATGGTTGCCGATTCAGGTTCCCCGTATATCATCATCCAACGCACCATCTGGGTCCGGGATTTTGCGCACACTATAGGCACTCACCTGCATCCCACAGATATCCACCCAGTCACCTTCACAGGAGAACCTATCCCCATGGTAGGTTTCCGCACACTGCAGTTTGAATTCAAAGGTCGTACAGCGGAAGGTAAGCTGTTGTACGTAGCAGAGAAAGGGCCCTCAGTGTTGGGGTGGGTTGACCAGGGTGCCTTAGGGATCCAACTAAACCCAGGAGGCACGACCCAGGTACTCATGACTGATCTCTCACAAACATACGAGAACAACACATGGAGAGAGGCCTTTCCGAACGTGTTCAGCGGCACCATCGGAAAACTCACTAAATACACACACAAAATATGCCTCAAAGAGGGAGCCAAGCCAGTAAGCCACAAAGTGAGGAATATCCCATTCAACTGCAGGGAAGTGGTGCAACAGGAGCTACAACGCCTAGAGGACAACGGAATGATAGAACCTATCGAGAGCGCAGAATGGCTAGCACCTTTAGTAGTAGCCCGCAAACCCAATGGCAAAGTGCGCCTCTGCATAGATTTGAGAGAACTCAACAAGAACATAATAGTGGACAAATTCCCGTTGCCAAAAATAAACGAAATGTTGGCCCTGACAAAAAACATTAAATGGTTCTCCACCATAGACCTCTCCTCAGCATATCACCAAATAGCACTTCACCCCACCTGCAAGCAACTAACATCCTTCATCACGCCGTTTGGTTGCTACAGGTTCTGGCGGATGCCCTTTGGATTGGCATCCGCCGCGGCAGTGTTCCAGAAACTTATGCACAAGCTGTTCAAAGATACCAAGGGGGTGCAATACTTCCAGGACGACATCCTGATCATGGGGAAGACCAAATCGGACCATGACGACAAGCTAGCTACGGTCTTACGCATACTGGCACAAAACGGCCTCACAGCAGAGTGGGACAAATGTAAATTCGGTCTCCGCTCTGTCACGTACCTAGGCCATGAAATAAGTGACAACGGCATCACGCCCAAACTCACCAACATGGCAGCGATCAAAGAAGCACCCACACCGCAAACCAAAGATGACATTCGCTCATTCCTGGGAATGGCGGAATTTTACAGCAAATTCGTGCCACAGTTTGCCACCAAAACGCACCACCTACGCCAACTACTCAAAGAGAAGAATGCCTTCGTATGGACGGATACTGCCCACACGGAATTTCAACGGATCAAAGGGGACATCTGTTCCGCAGTCACGCTCCACGGCTTCGACCAAACTGCACTATCCATCCTCACCACTGACGCGAGCGACAGAGGGTTGGGGGCAGTCCTCATGCAGAGATCCACGGAAGGAGAAGTGACCACCGTCAGCTTTGCATCCCGCTCCCTCGCCCCCAATGAGGAAAAGTTTAGTGTCATCGAAAAAGAGATGTTGGCAGCGATCTGGCCGATGGAAAAATTCTGCCAGTTCCTTTGGGGTTCCAGATTTCTCCTTCGAACGGACCATAAATCACTGGTCAAGGTGCTGACATCCAGTGGACACGCCAGCGCCACGCCACGCATCGCAAAAATGACACTCCGACTGCTGGACTTCGTGTACGAGGTAGAATACCTGCCAGGCAACAAGAACAAGGTCGCTGACTTCCTTAGCAGAGCAGCAGCAATGGAGGAGGCACCGACACACACAGCATGCGACGACTACACAATAGCCTTCGCGGAGGACCAGGAAGCAGTCATAAGTGCACAAAATTGGGAAACCGCATACGAACAGGACGTATGCCTCACGACCGTAAAACAATTCATCATAACGGGGTGGCCAGAAAAGAAACGCTTGGACACCGATCTCCGGAAATTCTGGGAGGTTCGCGAAGAACTATCCGTAGGGGACAACGCCATATTCCTCCTACGAGGAGACAAAGTAATTCCTCCAAGACAATTGGTGGACGGCCTGCTCGCAATCATGCATGAAGGCCACCTTGGGATCGTCAAAACGAAGCACAGGGTGAAACAGGCGTATTGGTGGCCAGCAATGGACAACCACGTGGAGCAGCACGTCCGAGCCTGTGAGCAGTGCAGCAACGCCGACAAAGCCCAAACCCTGCTACGACCTCCATTGGGGAAGTTCACAAACCCTGTCAACCCGTGGGAAGAACTATCAGTGGACATTCTGGGTCCGATCCTGGACGCTCAGAGCGTTCCGAAGTATGCCATCGTCCTCATAGATCGTTACTCCAAGTGGCCGGAGGTAGACCTATGCGAAACAGCAGACACGGACAACATCCTGACCTTTCTCACGACCACCTTTTTAAGAGAAGGCATAGCAAGGGTCATCACATGTGACAATGGCCCACAGTTCACATCCGATAAGTGGAAAGCATTCATGGAACGGACCGGCATCGTGACCAAACATACCCCAGTGTATCATCCAGCCGGGAACGGTCTGGCAGAGCGGTTTAACCGCGTGATCATGGGATCGGTACAGGCAGCAATCAGTGCGGGAAAGAATTGGGAGTCGGAACTCAAATGCACAGTATGGGCCTACCGCATCACGCCTACGGCGACTGGATATAGTCCCTTCAAAATACTGAAGGGCCGAGACCCTTTCACGAAGGACAACTTGGCATGGATGCAGCTCACGCTTCAAAGCAAATGGTCGCCAGCGGTGGTGCGCTGCAACCTGGAAAAAGCACAAAAACTTTACACGGACCATTACAACAAGCGGCACAAAGTCAAAGAAGTGTCCTTAGAGACGGGGGAATGGGTCCAAGTGAAGCTACCCCAGCTACGGAAAAAAGGGGACAGCAAGTTCAGCGCTCCCTTACAAGTAAAAGAAACTTATGCCAGATCCGCTCTATTAAGTGATGGAAAAATATGGTCCCTGGACAGAATGGCCAGGTGTAACAGAGTAATGAGATAGGACACTACCAGAACAGAGCTACTCGAGAAGAACGACAGTTGCAGCCTGGATGAGAGAATACAGACACCCGAAACCGAAACACAGAGAAGTGTGGACGAAAACACCAGAGTAGAAGAGACCGACAACACCAGAGCAGGAAGGAGTCAGGAGAACGCACACCAACACACACGCCAAGACACCCAAAGCACAGGGGAATCTGACAGCAGGCATCTATCACCCTTGACGACAAGTAGTGACCAACCAACCAATACTGGTGAGACTAATACACACACATCCTCCACGCGTACTCGCATAGGCAGAGCAGTTGTACTACCTAGGAGGTACAAAGAGTACAACATGAAAGTGTAACATCCTTCCGCCTCCCCTTCCCAGCTAGTACACCATCCTCATTCTACATCCTCAGCCTCCGGCACACCCCACGTTGTTATTGTTTATGATGTGAGGGTTGTGGTAAAGGGAGGAGATATGTGGTGTAGCGCTCTAGCGTTCCTGTCACGTGTCGTGACAGGGAATGCTGGGAGCGCCGGCGGCCATGTTGGCAGACAGAGAGCTGAGCTCCGCGAGAGAGCAAGTGTCCCCGGCGCTCTCCGAGAATAAAGATACACAACTCCAAAGGCACCGTGTGAGCCTCATTTATTGCCGCCGCGGCGTTACTACAACTGGTGTGTGTGTGGTTGGTGGTGAACGCGCTGTTCCTCGGGTAGAGCTTCAGCTGAAGCCCAGTAAGTTGATCTGGGTGGGACATAATGAGGTGCAGAGGGGATGTGTCCTACCAGTTGACAATGACACACAGTGGCCAGTGCCGGACCGGCAGGCTGCCTAAAGGCTCTGTTATGTTATGGTATGGGTCTTTATATTGCGTAGGACTCCCCGCCAAAGGGGTATCCCTGCGGAGTAGCCTTCCAACAAAAAGGCAGAAACATTCGCCAAAGCTAAAACAGTTCCTTTTTGAGTAACTTCCTGAGTTTAAGATGATCCAGGCAGACACGTATATGAACTGGAAGGGCATTCCAGTAAATGGGGGCCAGATAGGCGAAGGAGCTACCCCCTGTACGAGACTTTTTAATCCGAGAGTTTGTAAGCAACATTTTGTCGCATGTGTTATGTCCTGCGAGACACGTTCTAGTGTCTCGACAGGCATAGAGTTTAGAGCCACTCCCCTATGGGAGTGGGCACACTTGCACCCCCACACGCATCCCTCACAGGCATCACGAGTGACGTGAGCCTGCTAATAAAAGGGCCCGGGTGCACGTGCTCGTGGCTAGTTCACAGTACCACATTACAGTGTCGGTGTCGTCATTCAGACACTATGTGGGCCTAGGGCCCAGAACATAACACTGGCGACGAGCGGGACTTTGCCCGTGTGTGCAGCCACCTTGCTGAAGGTGGTAGAGGGGGAGTATAGCCCATGGAGAGGGCAACCCCCACTAGTGGCGAGAATGCAGCGGCAGACCGGAAGGTATCCCCCTGAGTTAAACTGGAACGAGCGAGCCGAGTCCTGCCGGCCGAGAGTCCGTCGAGGATAAGGGGGAGTGTAGCCCATGTCGCGGGCGTCCCTGCAGCTGCCGCCAGCACAGAGCCGAAGAGAGTAGCCTGCGTGGGTTAAAGGAGAGCACCTTCAGCGCGCACCGTAAGGCCCGGAGGTGAGAAAGACCCAAATCGGACAGAGACTGCCTTCCGAGTGAGTGTGGTCCCCACCAAAGTTAAGTTAGTGGAGAGACCGGGCACGTGTGGTGGTCCCCACCGTGTCTGGTGCCTGCACACAACTGACCGGCACGGTGAGGGAGAGGACTGCCCAGGTGCGGAAACGAGCTGAGTGAGGCGGAGCGGAACCCGGCTGATCGTAGGGAGGACGCCGTCCGCAAGTGAGGGAAGCGCCAATCTGTGCTGCCCGTCTGATGTACCGTAGTATCCACAAAGAAAAGAATAATGAAGGCAAGAAGCTGCGGCGTCCTCTGGAGACATGCTAACAAAGCGATTTCTTACCTGCGATAGGAGGGAGGCATCAGCAGCTTGTAGTGACACAGCCTGCTGGAAGGATAGGCTACCGCGATATGCAGCGTTCCCGCGGGGCCACGAAGACAGCGGTAGCAGTGCACTGAGACCCAGGAAGGTCGAGGACGGTGTGTCTTTCAGATAGAGGGCATCGGGTTGCATGGAAGGCCGCACCCGCCACGAGTTTGCCCTTCATTCTTTGGCCCCAGCGAGGACCGGACAAGCCGCCGCCGCAGCACGATCCGGTCGAGGTTCCAGGGAGAGAGGAACCGGCCGCGGGCCGCAATAATGAGCCCTGCAGCGCCACCTAGTGGCCATTTAGCGGTACCGCACCCGCGAAAAGAGTGGAAAACCAAATCACAGTACTTGACCAGGACATTGAAAGGCAAACATAGCACCAGGCCTGTGGTACACCAGCGCTGCCTAGGGGCCGTCTGCTGCCACGCAAGGGGAGAAAAGGGTGCCATAGTGCAGTAGCCAGAGGCCAAGTAAGATGGGACGCAACAAACAGCAAGGCTGAACTGCAGCGACGTGCCCCCCACACAGACTTACCAAAGGTGGGCAGGGTTTCTGCACAGCTCCCTATTTCCATTTGCAGCGGAGACCACCGTTTGTACCAGTGACTTGAAACTAGCTGAAAGAGCACTGCATGCCCCTGGTAGCAAGTGGCCACTACTGTAAGACATAGCAAATCACACAGAACTCACTACTAGCCTCACCACTGCCAGAGCAGACAAAATGTATGGTTGCATGTAAGACGCAGCCCCAACTCTCCTCAACCAGCAAAGGTGAAAGCTTCTACAGTACGGCCAAGACCAGCCCAGAGAGAAGGTTGCATTATTCTCCCTACCAGACCCAGGTACCTGCAGGCCAACAGCAGAGCGAAGAGAGCATTACACGCTCCCATGGTAGCGACCGCAAGCTGCCTCCACAAAGACATAAAGTACTGTTTAGGCGCTGATTGCAAGCCATAACGAGAGTGACGATACAGGCAGAGTGCCAACAGACAGCACCCTGGAAGAGACTATGCTTGAGCACCACTAGTGCTCCCCAAAGGTAAGCGGGAGGCTAGTGCTCCACAGAGGCTTGGAGCACCTCTTGGTAATCGGTGGCAGAAAACACAAGGAGAGAAGAAGCAAGCATACAGGGAGTTAGCCAAGAACACTCTCACTGATACAAAGTAAGAGCCTCTTAACAGAGACTGCTAAGGCCAAGTTCTGCTGCCACTGCCGGCAGCCAGAGATCTGTTTCCCCTAGGAAGGCCTGCTGGGTACTGTCCCGAGAGAAGAGGCCACCACAGCAAGGAAGACGAGCAAGCACGCCAAGCGCCAGACAGAGGGCGCCGGAGAAGAGACAAAGCATGCGCAGTCCGGGGTGCGCGACGAATGCACCCGGAAGCGCGCCAACAGGTGTCAATGCCCAGGAAGGAAGGAGACCTTTCTAAAGAAAGAAGCACTGCTGAAACCAGCAAGGAGATCCCATACATCTCCACAGCAGCACCAGCAATGGAGCCCGGAAGGGGCAAACGCAGAACAGTGTCCTCCCTCACACTGCCTCATGCAGGAGTCGTCAGTGACCCAAGGCTGACGAGAGGAGAGTCGTACACCACAAGTGGCCAGCCGCCACCACTAGCTCACTACTGCCTGTGGAAGCCATTCCCTGGAGAGGGAACACCCTGAGTAGGAGCGTCAAGACGCCGCAGCTCACCCCTGCCCATGGAAGCCATTCCCTGGAGAGGGAACGCCCGGAGTAGGTGCGTCAAGAAGCTGCCTGAAGGAGCACCCAAGATGGGTGGCTGCTCGCCATGCAGCCGAGAAGAGCGACTGAAGGTTCGCCTGAGTGGTCCGGAGACCATTGAAGTTCAACGGCCCCGTTGGCCGTGTTAGAAAGTGGTGCATGTCATTGCACCCGAAGAAGAAGAGTGGAAATCGTGTCACCCAGAAGAGCTGGACAAACACAGGTGCGTCAAAGACAACAAGAGGAGAAGCACGAGGACTCGTAGCAACACCAGCCAAGAACACCTCCAAAGACACCAGACAGCCACCAAGACGGACCTGGCGACAGCACCAAGGGAGAACCACACGTAAGCCACTGCAAGCGCAAACCGCGTTGCTCCCATCGCTTCACAGTGAGACCGTCCAGCCCCGAGTGTCGGCAGTTGGAGTCAAGTGGCATCCCTGCTCCTGACCGCAAATGCCAGAGGTGCAAGAGAAGATTCAGAAGAGGCAGTCATCTGGCTACGACGTCCATCCAGAAACCTCCTCTCCTAGCTGACCATCGCCACCTGTCGTCCAGGCCCAATGGCAGCTACGTCATCAGTGACATGTGCATGACACCGCACTCAGCAAGACACGTGGAAGTGTGACCAGAGGGTCTGCACCAAGAATCGGACAACCAGATGAGGTCAGAAGAGGAAGTCGTGAGTGGCAGGGCCGGACGATGAAGAAAACCCAAGCTACAACAGGAGTCAGTCCTGACACAGCGACAGCAAGAGAAGAGGGGGATAACCCGAGAAGGAACTGGCAACCGCACAGCGGGAGTCCGAGAGTAAGCCGCACAGCCTGCGCGAACCGAGTCTCAAGCCTTACGTTTCTCAGCGTGTTCATCACTCCTCCGTCATCAAAGTCCCAACAGCCCAAGAAGTACAAGTACATGAATGCAAGTGCCTCCCCAGAGAACATGGAGGTACCTGGCCACTCCCTGCCTCAGGTGATCGACTCCAGACTAGACGCCTGCATCCATCAAGGCAAGTCGTCACCCGCCATCGTCCAGATTCACCACACTGCTGGCAATGCCACCAGGCCAGCCCTCATCAAGTGCGTCTACCGACACCATCTCGAATATACATGGATTGGAGTCCGTCACTATTGCCAAACTAGCCAACAAGAAAACTCAGAGGCTACCTGCTAACCCGAACTGCGGCAGCGAGAGCATGTCCTGACCAAGATCCATACACCCTTGAGGTTTGTGCGAGAGACTGGCTACTGGCTCCTCGGTGGTTTGCAGCTGCCCCCAGCCGGCACACACGCAGCCCCATCGCAGCCTACCAGCAGTCCCGTGGCAAGCCCGACGGAGGGCCTCCCCAGGCGGGAGAGCTGGAAGAGACATTGCCCCACCGACAGGTCACCGGACACAGCAAGACGGCCTCATAGAGACTTCCGGCGATCCGGAAATAATCCAGTGAACTTTCACCATGGACTCCCACCATGATCTTGACGCACCCCGTTATGAACTATTGTTACACACCGTGTACCATCATCCAGGTCAGCGGACGGAAGTTACGTGGGACTAAAGGACATGCTTACACCGACAAGTTCCTAGTGCGCAGTTGACATCTTCAAGCAAGAGTTCGTGTCCTGAACTGATCAGGTTAAATGATGAATACCTGCTGAGTGTCCTGCCACAGTCGAATTCACCGGTCTTTGTCTGCCGTCTTCCTGATACCGGATCCGAGAAACTGATGGACCCTGTGGTGTATATTTTGTTACTGTTTATCCCTACAGGTTGAACTATAGAGCTTTTGTTTTATTAAAATTTGGGAGGAATGTTATGTCCTGCGAGACACGTTCTAGTGTCTCGACAGGCATAGAGTTTAGAGCCACTCCCTATGGGAGTGGGCACACTGCACCCCCACACGCATCCCTCACAGGCATCACGAGTGACGTGAGCCTGCTAATAAAAGGGCCCGGGTGCACGTGCTCGTGGCTAGTTCACAGTACCACATTACAGTGTCGGTGTCGTCATTCAGACACTATGTGGGCCTAGGGCCCAGAACATAACAGCATGGTCGTAAAACTTCCAGGACTGTACAGAATAAGCTTCGAGGCTAAATATTGAGGACCTTTCCCCATTGAGCTTTGTGTGTCATACAGCAAATTTTAAAGACAATGCTCTTGCGACCTGGTAGCCAGTGCAAGGAGCGTAGACCAGGATCAGATGGAGACCTCGCAGGAGCATACAAATATGTTTTCACTGGCTACCCTTCCCCGGGCTTTCCTTACAGCAGGCATGCCGGTGATTTGTGGGTTGCTTTTGTAGCGTCATTCAGTGTTGCATGACCACAATGATTTTTTTCCTATCCCCCTCCACCCCCCAATTTGTTTCCCCAGCTTTAAGAATTAGTATACAAACGTATGTTTTGGGGATACCTGGTTGTTTATATTTTAAACTTTGCGCCTGGATACCCTCACGAGTGACAAGTAGCGCTGTGCAAATCCACCTTGCATTACATTACAAACTTGTAAAGAGAACTTTTAGTGAACTTTGAACAAATCCAAGCGAGACCTCGGGTCCTCTTGCTTCCTTCTTCCTATCTCGGGGCCAGTAAAATGTCTCCATGGAAAGTACTTATCTCAAGTTGAAAGGGGTGGACTGTCCGATTTTAAACCGAGTAAAACATGGTGAGCAGGATGCGTGCAGACTGCAGAACACGAGAGGTCATTGAAATGCGGACACGCTGCCACTAGAGGGCGCCAAGAGACGGCCGTGTTTCCGCACAGGTTCTGGGCGGCTCTTGTGTGATTCTCGCGCACACAACAGTGGTGACAGGAGTTGTTAGCTGCGGGATCACGTTCCCCATAACGCAGGGTAACCGGATGCTGCCGCCGTCCTCAGTGGACACCATGTGTCAATTACTCGGATTCTTGAGCTGGTTCCGCTCCGTCAGGGCAGCTCAAGGTCACCGGGAGATCAAGGCGCTATCTCTGCTGGACGGGGCGGTATTCTCGTCTCCGCCTCGTGCGAACTGCGGAATTTTGAGGAGCGGTTTACCAAGAATGAGCGTCCTAATCATTTTACGAATGCACAACTGAGTGAGGAACCTGTTGTGGGGTCATGACAGATGACAATAAAACATGCGTTTGGATAAGGGAGACGTCCCATTGGCAAGATTGTTTTTTTTTTTCTATGAAATTAAATGAGGGAGAAAATTCAGGTTGTGCCTAGAACAATCTGTGGCTTTCCTTTTTTAGCAGCTTCAAAAGAAGGATGATAAAACCTGCTGTGATCTGAAACTCTGCAGTCCACGCTTTACTCCACAGGATTATTTTATCAGTGTTGCATCCGGTGTTCTGCCGCGCAGCTGTCATCGGAGATGCGCTCTTGTGGGACACCCGCTAATATTAGAGCGCTGGGGCTCACGCGAGGACGGAACAGGCCGTGAACGCAGCTGTCTTGCCATATCCCGAGATGTAGTTACTTATGTTCAGGGCCGCTGGAATTATGCGGCAGGAGAAGGACAAAATGTGACAGGGTTGACAAAATCATGCGGAAAGAAAATGCAAATCATGCGGCATACTGCGGCACATTTAGAGATAGTAGTATTTCATTATTTTGTCATTTTCACACTTGTTAACATTCTCTGAGCTTAAGTTGCTCCTCAATTGTTGCAACCAAACAATGTCAATGGAGGGTAGTCCACTGACAATCAAGGGGTAAGAGAGGTAAGGGATTGGATACCTCCTCCCGACTAGAAATCCACTATCCTACATGTATCCATCCAGAACTACGCTCTAGAGGTCATTAAATCCTTACGTGGCGAACACCGCAGATTGCGGAAAGGAAACAAATCCTTTTGTTATTTAACCCTCACACACTCTATTGGTGTCATGCTTCATCATCGGGTTCACCCAGACTCCTAAAGGTCAGGGTGGGCTCGACCGTATTTCAGGGAGCTCTTAAGAGATGTAGGCCAGGGGGACTTAAAGATAAAAATCCTACTTCGTTCCCCAGGTATCCCTTTTATTCTCGGGGACGTAGTGGATATTAAAAAAAACAGTAAAAATGGGTCTTTCTTGGAGTAATGGTCCTATGACCCTAATAATCTGCCAACATGTTTCAGCCCAAAAAAATAATAAATGGCCTCAAGGGCACTGGGCTTTCATCAGGGCTCAAATGGTGATAGCTGTAACCTTCGTGCATCATAAAAAGGGGAAAATACTTATCTCCCTTCTTCAGGTACGAGAAAAAATTCCGCCCTAATCGGGGGAAAAACTGGTATCTTGCCATGAGCCGGGATATACGGAGACCAAATAGGTGGCCCACGGGGTAGGACCTTTGAAGTACGTGTGACTACAAGGCTGCCCGCGCCGTTATCCATGAGATACCAGTTGTTCCCCCGATTAGGGCGGAATTTTTTCTCGTACCTGAAGAAGGGAGATAAGTATTCTCCCCTTTTTATGATGCACGAAGGTTACAGCCATCTGTTCCTTCAAAACATATATATATATATATATATATATATATATATAATCACTGTCAATGCCAGGGAGGTAACCATTTGAGCCCTGATGAAAGCCCAGGACCCTTGAGGCCATTTATTATTTTTTTGGGCTGAAACATGTTGGCAGATTAATAGGGTCATGGGACCATTACTCCAAGAAAGACCCGTTTTTACTGTTTTTTTAATATCCACTACGTCCCCGAGAATAAAAGGGATACCTGGGGAACGAAGTAGGATTTTTATCTTTAAGTCCCCCTGGCCTACATCTCTTAAGAGCTCCCTGAAATACGGTCGAGCCCACCCTAACCTTTAGGAGTCAGGGTGAACCCAATGATGAAGCATGACACCAATAGGGTGTGTGAGGGTTAAATAACAAAAGGATTTGTTTCCTTTCCGCAATCTGCGGTGTTCGCCACGTAAGGATTTAGTGCTCCTCAATTGTACCAGTTCAACATCTAAATATAGCAACAAGCAAAAGAAAGGTTATCAGCCAACTTTTACAGAGTGTCTTCCACTGTGCGGCAGCATGTATCGCTGCATTCTCAGTAACATTTGAACCGTTTGAGCAAGAAGCAAACATTTTTTTGTTAAAAACTGCAGATTATGCAGCAGATGACAGACTATGTGGCAAATGCGGCAAATTAATACTTCTGCAGAAAACAACTGACGCACCATCGCATAATTCCAGTGGCCGTGCTTATGTTGTAATAGATGCCAGACATTTCATTTAAGATGTGAACCCATTTATTACATAGTGGAAACCACAGTGGATTTTCAGAATTTATTTTCAGAAATTAGTAGTATTGTTTTCAGACTTCACACTTAATGGTAGTAATGGTGCTTTTTTTGCAAGTGCCTATTGAACGATGGGTTGCCTTACATCAAACAGTGACGATGTAGAGTTCGTGCTCTCTGCCTCCCACTCTGTGCTCCATTATTAGGAGCTCTTTCCAGTACACCAGTGAATTAGTCTCTGTGCCCAGTCCTCCGCACACTCTCTGCAGAGACTTGAAAACACTGATACTAGTTATGATGGTGGTTCAAGTCACGTCTGTATGGTGTCTCCTCATGAGTCAATACCCCTTATTTTACCCCCCCTTTCACATGTGACAAAATCACACTAGCAATTGCCATAATTATTGATAATATGCCAATAGATCAGGTTCAGGTGGGAGACCCCGATTGTCCTGTCCTCCCGCCTGAAATTGAGTCTGCTTCAATGGAAGTCAGTGGGGAAATGCAGTCTCCTGATCATTTTTTTAAATCTCCCTCTTTCCTCTTCAAAAATTTTAGCATGTATGATACTAGTAAAACTTTCACTCGCCCTACTCGCCAGCAATTTGGTCTGTGGGAACATCCTGTATACTGGGATCACCAAGCAACTCACTAGAAGACTACAAACCATCCAGAACTCATCCTCAACCTACCCCCTGGGACTTGCATCACACCACTCCAAAGGGAGCTTCACTGCGTCTGAATACACAAATGCACATATTTCATACTCCTCACACACACATTCAGGGTGCTAAACAACTTAGTCCTCACCTATCTGAACAGTCACATCTCGTCCACAAACCACCTAGACACCACCTCTTCTCCGGACTCCTACTCACACACATCTCACGCATACAAAGGACCACATCAGGAACAAAGACATTCTCTTACATCCTTTCTAAATTGTGGATCGGCCTCCCACGCCACATCAGAACCTCCTCCTCTCTTCTTGAATTCCACAAGAAGCTGAAGATCTGGCTTTTCAATTAGCCAACCTACCATAGGCAGAGATAGGGGCACACCCACCTGCTCAGTGCCAGGATACCCTCACGATTGCTAGTGTGCCTTACAAATCACATAGCACCAGACCACACAACTAGCATGGAAGACAATGTATGCTACCCAACGTAGTCACATGAAACATAGGTTGTCCTACGAGTGATGCCTTTGTATTTATTAGCCGTTGTCTCTGTCAGATGATTACCAACACTTTGCACACTTGGGCATCTTTCTGGTCCAACTATTTACTCCTATTTTTCATTACTTCTGGCTGTGAGTGACAGCAGGGAAATGATTCATTTTGGTGATTTATGTCTTTGATTGCTGTATTTACAGACTTTTTACAGACTTCGTGCTGCAGTGAGCTTCAGTTTGTAAAGAGTTGTCTTACTGTTCTTGTTCTGGAGAGTGGCTGAGTTCTTCCTGGGGCGTCATCATTGCAGTTACCTTTCTTTTGCTCATGTGGCTGCTGCTCCTTCCTGTCTTATGAACACTCTTGTCTCTAGTGAGAGTTTCGAACCGTCTCATGTACGGTTTTAACCTCCTCTGGCTTGTAGCTGTACACAAACTCTTCTCACAGTTCTCCTGTGTGTCCTTGACCCTTTAGTCTTTCCCCTCAGGAGTCATTCCTGTAGGATTAAACCTCTCCAGGGATCCACTCAAGTGTCCAGAGAGAAAAAGGCAAGGCCCCTCCTCCCCCAGTCGAAGATTCCCAGCCCTGATGGGGCTCCATCTCGCAGGGTCTCACTAAAATCTCCAGCCCTTCGGTTTCCATTGTAGAGGCTGGGCCAAGCTGCCCCTCACTGGAAGCTTCTGTATTAGTAGAAACACATAGTGACTGTCTTCTCATCGCTGTCTACTGTGGTCCAGTGTGAAACAGTGACCTTCGGAATTACCTCTCAGTTTATATAAATCTGGTCTCTTTTAACATGGTACCATTTTAAGACCACTTTATACATTTATTTTTATCATATTATTTGTCACCCGTTCTCTTGAGTTGCCTCCGGTACTTAAAAGAAACAAGCATTTGCAATGCAATAGGTCTCGCAGTTACGCGAGTTTAAGCTATTGGCATTGTAAATGACAATGCCTTTTATTTATGTTTTAAAAACAAAAACAAAAATAAAAGGCATTGTTATTTGCAAAGTCAATAGCTCAAACTCGCGTAAATGCGAGACCTATTGCATTGCAAATGCTTGTTGGCAATTGGCAAAAGAACTTGTAACAATTTACCATTTAGCACAAAGTGAAATATTAGGTAAATTTTTGGATGGCTGGCTAAAAATATTGTCTGGTTGATGGCAATTATTTTATATTTATGTAGCAGAACAATTGCAGCCTTTTATAAAAAAGAATGGAAAACGTAATAGTATTTTGTAAGTATTTGTAGCTAATAGTTTTTTTTACTAAGGTCCTTTTACATTACACTTGATGCAGACTATCAGTATGGTGCATTATATAATACATTAAAGGCATATTAGCTGCATTTTTAACAGTTTCATGAATATAAGTGCATAAAAAAGAATAGGTTAGTAAGCAATCTCCTGCAAGCAGAAATAATAGTGAAAAATTTGCACAGCATGCGGAAAGCTGGGGAATTTGGTTGTGAAGATAGCTGTTTGGAACATTTTTTGCGTATAAAGGGTTATAAAAGGCAAAAAGTTAGTAAGCAATGTCCTGTAAGCAAAAACTGTAGTGTAATAATGCGCACAGTATGTGAGAAGCTGGGAATTTGCTTGCAGATGTATTGTGAACTGTGTTATGCACGGTTATGAAGGCTTTGTGAATTTAGTTAGTTGTGGGGTTTTATGAAGGCTTTTGTGTAGTTTAGGTGTTTGTGGGGTTGAATGGTTCAATCACATATAGCAGTGGCAGTACGCATTTTATGTATGAAGGCGAAAAATTGCAGTCGTTTATAAAAAAAAGAATAGAAGCCTAATAGTGTTTTATGAGTATTTGAAGCTAATAGGAAATTACAATAAGGGCCTTTTTTACTATCCTTGATGCAGTCCATCACTATGGCACATGGTGACGATATTAAAGGCATACTAGCTCTATTCCAACAGGTTTGGAATATAGGTGTATATAAGTATATATATTGCTTGCAAATGTAGCATGTACTCATTAGACATGCACGGTTATGAAGGCTTTCTGCACTTTAGTTGGATGTGGGGGGTGAATGGTTGTAATCAGATATACAGTGGCAGTAGGCAGTAGGCATTTCCCATACAAATATCGAAATAGTATATGTAATTTTAAACCGGATGGGGCATATTTTTTGTACATAAATTCCCCACAGGAGCTGTGCAATAACTGTTATACATACAGAGAGATTTTATATAGAGCATAAAAAGGTTTCCTTAAACAAAATTGCCCTTTAAAGAGACTTGTTAGGTCTCGCCTGAGCCAGCGCATGCGCTGCTCTGGCGAGAGTTTTAGTAAGCGGGTTTTGGAAGTGCAAACAGCAGTTTGCTGGCGACCAGCTTGCGTTCACGCGCGATCAGTCGCCATATGGCTTCCCTCGCCATCTGCTCGCGATTACTTTCACTTTCGCGGCCGTGTCAGTTTCACGGCCGCGGCCATTGCTTGTTTTATTTATTTTGTAAACAGTCTAGCCATCTAGCTGTTCGCGTGAGAACCCCCGCGCCTTTCCACATTCCTCAACCTTTTTCAAGATGCAGCCACTAGAAAACAACTTAATTAATTAATGTACCCAGATAACACTAATTACAAGGGATTTAAAAAAACTGAATTTTTTTTGTCAGTCTTCACTGAAAAAAAATGCTGAACACGAAACTGCTCGCGGGCTCATGGCTCTCGCCCCTATGTGCGCTGTATGTTAGCATAATTTTAAGAGCAAGGAACAGACGTACTGCGATCATTATATGTGCACAAAGACAGGGCTGGAGACCAAGGTCTTCATTTAAGCTAGGACACAAATTCTTATTTAGATGAAAACTGCTATTTTGCGCTTCAATTATGATTCCACCTCAGGTGCTAATGGCACACAGCATGGGTGTTTTCCTGTGACATTTTCGCTACTTAAAAACGGGAGCAAGTCGTCTGCAAAAACACCTTAAAATTGGACTTTGAACACATCAGAACTGGGAAACTGCAATTAACTCGCGTCCTTGCACGCAGGTCTCAATCTCGGGATGCTATGTAAATTGTACAGCTGATAAATATCACTCCTTGTGTTATCATTGTTTACCATTTGCACAATTAGAATCCGAAACGTGACACGAGCCCTTAAAAAGCGTCAAGAGGTTTAGCTACCAGTGAGATCGGACAGACCAGAATGGGCGGTGGTCTCCTGAGGGTGTGCAAGTCGAATTGTACACTCAGAGCTCCCAAATTGTCCAAGTCAACTGTTAATTTTTCATCCATTCCTGATGTCTTCCTTGAATTCTGGGATTTGTATTTTTTTATGGACTATCAATTTCCGAAGCTACATGGAACAAGCATTGGCATAGCCAATAGGTCTCGCTTTTGGGACATTTTAAGTATTTAGTTATGCAGCACAATAGCCTTGGTGCAACAACATCAACTGTTGCATGGCTAAACACTTATAAGGTCCCAAAGGCGAGACCTATTGGCTATGCCAATGCTTGTGTTAATTAGACCTTTGCATATAGGGGAGTTGCGGGCGATTGAGGCACTGTAGTGCATATGTTTTAAACTGCACAGACAGCACCTGTTACTGCTCACATTGAGCAGCGTAATGTCCTACTACTGTTTTCGGACTTGCCTTAGTGGTGCCTGAACTAAACTTGCACTGCAGTCAGGTAGTGCACAGCTATTATGTAGTAATGGGTGGAGAGTCCTGGCCCGTCCGCGGGCCGGCACTGCCTGTCCAGGGAAGGCTGGCCGGCTATTCCTGGGGCTCGCACAGACAAGTAAGTGCCACTCTTTCAAGTGAGTGCACAGCGTTTGACTTAGTCTCTTATTTAACAGTAAAAGCAAGGCAAAATA
Source organism: Calotriton arnoldi (assembly GCA_963921515.1). NCBI lineage: Eukaryota > Metazoa > Chordata > Amphibia > Caudata > Salamandridae > Calotriton > Calotriton arnoldi. The sequence continues at coordinate 1,003,868 of CAWUFW010001456.1, read as the reverse complement.
CAGCAGCTTGCCGTGAATTACCGTGCTGTAGACTAGAGGAGGAGTTCAGGGTTTTCTTAGCAGAAGCCAAGCGTCTGCCAGCCAGACACCTGCTTTGGTTCTGCTGGACTTGCACTTGGTGCACTTCCGCAGGAATCTGTTATCGAGTGACACTTTGTGCACCCACCTTCTTACTGCACCAGAAGGGGAGGAAGACAGTAGATACACTTTTCCCATCCCTTTTGTGCTGAACGCAAGCGGAACTGCGAGGACAGAGTCACTCCAGCTGCCAGGCGGAGGCAGGGAGCAGGAGGTTTACTCTTGGAAAAGGTGAGTTTTATTGATTTACTGAGAGAAAATAAGTGTATTGTGAACGTTGTGCTGTGTGTTGCGGTGCGTGCACAGTGGGAGTATGGTATAGCTACCAAGTTCTTCAACTGGCTTGTGTTTTATATGTTACAAGTTTTAGCAAACATATGAGTAACACTGTAATTGGTGCGTTATGTATGACAGTATTTGTCTATAATTGGTGCGTTATGTATGACAGTATTTGTCTATATTTTATGGTACCGTTTAGCCCGTGGTGGTTTTTATAGGGTATATGACATTGCATTCACAATTGTAGTTTTGCCTTTGATACTGTATGCTGGCTACAAATTTAACACACGCTGAAACTGCGTTTTATATAAATAGCTTCAAGGCTCCAGAAAGACGTTCTTTGGAAGGAACATATTTTTATTTATGCTTTGAAAAAGGTGTATTGTATGAAATAGTAGCGGCATGTATTAAAGTAGAAGGGGCCTGATAGAGAGAGGCAGGGAGGGAGCGCGGGAGTAGAAGGTGTGGTATAATAAGACGCTTTGGAAATTAGCGTGTATAACAATAAAAAAAGTACTAAACGGCATGTGTGTAGGCATATAATGATGGAAAAGCGCGACATATAATAAAAGCAAAAGAGGCCTGATGGAGACAGGAAACACGTATTGCATAAGATAAAAAGCAAATAACAGCGGCATGTAATAAAAGCAAAAGGGACCTTATAGAGACAGAGCGGGAGGAAATGAGCGAGTAGCAGTGGGGTGATAGTAAGGCGTTATTGTGCGCAAATGGAATGGTGCATAATTTTAAAAAACAGTAAGGCCCTGATGGAGAGAGGGAGGGAAGGAGCGCGTAAGATGAGAAGCAAATAGGAGCGGCATGTAGTTAAAGCAGAACGGGCTTTAGAAACAGGGAGGAAGGGAGCGAGGAAGCAGGAGGTGTGGTATGGTAAAGTGTTATTGCGTGTTAATGTGGGAAAATCACATGGGGAACAATAAAAAAAGTGTGAAAGGGGATGTGTATGGGCATATAAGATAGTAGGGCGCTATTGTATGCTAAAAAGGTAAAAAATAAGCGTATGCAAGAGGGGAAAAATAATTGAAGGGCATGTGTGTGGATATTTAATAATGCAAATGGGCCGGCATTTAATAAACAAGCACTAAAACACAAGCGCGGCCCCACGGCCGCGAAAGTTAATTGTTGTGAGAGAGGGGGAGCAGGAGGTGAGCCCGCGAGTGGTGCGCGCGCGCGCTTGGGAGAGTCTTCACTTTTCAAGCACTGCACTCGTGCTTGTGGCGCGCCCCTGCTCGCTCCCGCAAGGTGGATGCCGCCACAAGCATGAGTGCAGTGCTTGAAAATGAGCAGAGCGACGGCTAAAGGCCCTCCTATGCAGCGCATGTGCGCTGCGTAGGCGAGACCTAAAAACGACCCTCTTAGCAATCCTTCTCCCGCCCCACTCCCAGAATACGGTGCTCCATTCGTCTGGAACTCAAACAGATTATTCCTTTCCTGGATTCAAGAGAGACCTCAAACACAGTCGGCGTTTCTAAGTAGTCAACATGAAATCTACAACAGCCCCTGCCCTTACTGCTCACTGTTGTCCCTCTGACAAATTACTGCTCACTGTTGTCCCACTGACATACTATTGAGTCTCTCACTACCTCGTGCGACCCTTCTGTAGAACCGTGGGTACCTACTCACCACCTCACTCAATCCTCTCTCTCTCTCCAAATCTGGGATACAACCACTTTATAACCGAGGGGTACCCACTCACTGCCTAACTAAAAACCCTCTGTAGAACCCCTGGGTACTCGCTCAACACACACTAGAGCCTCTGGGTAACCTTTCACTGTCTTACTCAACCCGCTGTCTAGAACCCGGAGTACCTGCTCACCTCCTCGCTCAACCCCCTATTTAGAACCCTCGGGTACCGTACTTCTACCCCCCCTCCCCTTTCTTTGGATTCTGAAACTTCCCGAAGTTATTGCTTGCTGAATTTATGTATGCACTTAAATATTAGAACCACTGTTAACCCTTTTCATATTTTTCCATTTCTCTTTATTGTAATTTTAGTATTTCTCCCAGTAGCTCTTTGGTTTTCAGAGGTCATTCTTGGAGTACTTTTACTTGGTCTACTTGAATATTATGCTTATTTTCTTTATATTTTATTTATGTTTACCATTTATTTCTTTTAGCTCCTTCTACCTTGCTCAAGTAAATGTTTCTATTTCCCCAATTTCTTTTCTCTTGTGCAACTTGTAAAGTGCTCTAATGCCATTTGGCACGCAACAGAAAACCACAAAATAAATAACATATAATACATTTATGTAGCGTATGAATCTCACAGAATATATAGTATCAGAAGAGTTTGAATTTAGGGAAAGTGCGGGAGTAATGAGGTGCAATAATATCAAAGGCTGACAAAGCCTTTGAGAGCTTTGTTCATTGTCTGTTGACAGATGCCTGTACTTAAGTATGCAAAGCCAGCAGGTCAGGGCGGAACTGACTCAGCCTTCCATCGTTCCTAAATCAATATATTAATTTCTCCTTAGGTGGTCAATAGTAACACCTTTCATTTACAGCACTTAAAAACAGACCTAATCTTTGCAACGAGCACTCAATAAAAAGTTAATGTCATATCTCAGAAAAGTCTAATCCCTATAGGGCAGAGAAGATGCTGCTTTCACCGTCCTCCCATCATTTGTGGATATACCTAATTTATTTAAAAGTTTTGTATAGTAGTTTGTGTATCCTCATGGTTACCTCAGAGCACTTCGATGTGTGTTCATCTTTATTGGTTAGTGGACATCCAACCAATTGTAGGACATGGCCCGTATTAGTTGTCACTAGCTAGTTCAAGAGACTGCCATACAGGTAAAGGTGTAATGAGATAGAGGACATCCAGATGTGACTTGCAGGAAGATGTTTGAAAAACTCCTCCAGGCTAACAATGGGGGTTGAAATGTCTATTGAATCCATCATTGCTGAAACTCCCTGGTCTTTGGAAGCCAGGAGCTCCGCTAAGGTGTTAAGGTCAGTTTAGTCGGTCCCTGTCATGTTCCTGTAGTAAAAAATCGTGCCAAAGGACTGCCCCTTGAAGCACAAGTTAACCCGGAGTATGTGCATGATCTTACCGATTGAAACTTCTGAGGAAAAGCCTCGGAGGTAATCCACACTAACCCATGCCATGGTAGTGGCAGCTTCCATTTTTTCCAGACTTGATTATGCCAATGCTTGTTACTTGGGGTCGCCTGTAAGGCTGTTGTCCAGATTGCAACTGATCCATAAAACAGCTGCAACGCTGGCTCTTGGACTGCTTATATTTGACCATGTCACTGAGACCAGATTTAAACTGCATTGTTAACCAATAAAGCAGAGAACACTTTGAAAGCATTATGTCCCCATCAAACGACCCTCAACATCTTTTCTTTACCCCAACACCATGTCTCCTATGCCCACCAATTATCTCATACCCCCTGCCCACTCCCTTTTGTCTACCCACACCATCCACATTCCTCTCAACTCACATCCCACTTGCTCCGGATATCCCCTTCCTCCCCTCATCTCTTCTGATCTCTACCACTCTCCCCCTCCCACCAGTTGACCCCTCTCCCGTCCTCTTTTCCTACATTCTGGCATCCCCCCAGCACCTGGTATCTTCCAGCCAATCTCTCCCCTTTGCCCACATTCTGACATCTGTCCCTCAGCTACCTGATATTAACGAGCCAGCCTGTCTACCCCAGCACTCCCCTCTAATTAACCAACCGTCCACCTTTCGGCAACTGCCCACTCCCGATATCACACCTGCCCCGTCTCCTGCGTACCTTCACCTCCCCATGCCGGATTCTTCTCCTTTTTTCCTCATTTTCCCTACCACGGTACATCCGAATCACAAGCCTAACTTGAGACCTGACTCAAAGTTCAACACAATATCCCACCTTCCCCTGAGTACCAAATGGTGCCTATCTCAGAACTGCTGTCCCATCTAATGAAGAAAATAGATGTCCTAACACAAGCTTTCTCTCTGCTCAGCGGTCACTTGTAAACCACAAATGTTGCCTATGACAGGGTCAACTCTTCTCTCTGAGTAACAGCCAACAGAAAGTCTGTATTCCCACATACAGCTGTTCCCCTATTTCCAATATAACATACTCCTCCCTCGGTGTGGAAAACCTGTGCACTTTCATTAACAGCTATGAAAATTTCAAACCCACAGACAACCAGCCACACAACCAAGTTCAAGACTACATACCCATTTCCACTATCACCACAAACCGTAGACCCCGTGATCTACTCACATACATACCCGAGATCACACAAACGTTATCCAAGTGCCCATTGCACCTCCTTGTCACCCTGTGCCTAAACCTATCAGCTCTTCTCGCAGATGCATGCTCCATAACTGCTGCTCAGCAGCTAAATACTGCCTTAAGATTGCAGAAACTATTATGAGCTTCAACCTGGACATTATGATTCTCTCTGAAACCTGGCTCGATGTTTCCACCCTTCCTTCTTAGCTAAGGTGATAGAAAGCTGTGTAGCCTCTCAACTATCCTCTCACATCCATTCAGATACCATCCTACGCTCTCTCCAATCTGGCTTCAGACGGAGCTACAGCACCAAGGCTGCAATCTACAGATCATTGAGGTCTCACTCCCATGTCCTTGACAGAGGAAACTCATGTCTTGTTCTCTTCTACCTCTTGGCTACCTTTGATGCAGTCAACCACCACGCGTTGATTAGCATACTGAGGAATCAAACTGGCATTGAGGTGGTAGTTCTTACTGGTTTACCTTCTATCTGACCAACCGTTCACAAGTACTGAAAATTGGGAGTTCTGTCTCCAACTAAGTCAGCCTACATCAAGGGGTTCCTCAAGGCTCGATCCTGTCACCAGTTCTGTTTAACTGATATCTTGAGCCACTTTGTTAGGCCTTTAGCAACAACGGGATCCTCGTTCACCTATATGCTGACGATACCCAAATCTACCTGAAGGTCTCATCCCTGCAGGACATTACCTTCCTGTCTAACACCCAGGCAACAATTCAGATATGCAAGGAACCTTAAACTTAATCCTTTGAAAACAAATGTCCTTCTTATATCTCAGAAGAAACCCAGCTACCTATACTGGAGTGGATAGAATCGTTCCCTGCCCTAGACAACCTCCAGAGTCAAATTACAGCCATGGCTAAGAGTGTTCGGTTCCAACTAAAGCTGCTCGTGGGATCAGGCAGCTTATTCTGGAACAAAACTTAAAATCAGTTGTTCAGGAATTGGTTCTTCCTGGACTAGACTATGGAACTCACTCCTCAGACATCCCTAAAGCACACTTAGCTCCACTCAGAGCAGTTCAGAATGTGTCGGCCCACTTTTTTACTGGACATAAGAAATCTGACCACATCACATCCATCCTGCTATTCCTCCAGGGCCCTCCTATTGAGGCGAGAGCTCAATTTGAAAACTGCTTGCACCACTCAAAAGGCTGTGCATTCCTCCAAACCTATCGACCTAACTGGAAATTGAAAATTTTGTGCGCAAAACAGGGTTTAAGAAGTGCACAAATTCTTTCTCCAGGAACCTCCCACCTTTAAACGAGAATGCTACATGACCCGGTCATTTCTGGGAAGCGCTTCGCAGAATCTGGAGCTCCCTTCCTCCATTGCTCTGTATGACTCCATGCCTTGCTACCTTTCTTTAACAAGCATTTGCAATGCAATAGGTCTCGCATTTTTCACGAGTGTAAGCTATTGGCATTGTAAACGACAATGCCTTTTATTTATGTTTTGAAAACAAAAATAAAAGGCATTGTTATTTGCAATGTCAATAGCTGAAACTCACGTAAATGCGAGACCTATTGCATTTCAAATGCTTGTTAGATTAGTTAGTAGAAACGCTCCCTTTCGGCCCGCACGGCAAATTAATTAAATAAACAAGCGCAGCCGCTAAAGTGAAAGCGGACTGCGCTGCAAATAAAAAAAAAAATTAGTGCTTACCGACTTATGAAGGAGTCATTGTAATGCCACAAGTAAAAGATCCAGTCCTCATGGGAGGTAACAAATGGCGACAGGGCGGTAACAAGGAGGGACTAAAAAGCCTCATTATCAATCGGAAACCAGCATTTACTAAGGACAATGACACTAGCCAATCAAAAATATGGGCGGAGAGAAGGCGAGGCTTCCACAGCATGCTTGACTACTCCATGCCTCGCAGAGCGAGCAATGCATGCGCGCTGCCGCTAGGCTCGACCTAAAAAGGAACATAAGACTCTTCTCTTTGAAAGATACATGGGCTAAATCTATGATCTCCCATACTCTCTTGAATGGGGATCCTCCTGTTTGTTTTTCAGTTTTCCTGTGCTTTATTTCAAATATATTCTCCCGACAATTGCTGGTAACTGCACTCTTGTAAAGCACGCTAATGCTCCTGGGCCATGTTCGTGCTATATAAAATCATAAATAAATTCTGTCTGGCCCACACAGTGATAAACCGCGCTGGTGCCCCGACCCTTATGACTTGCTTTACTAAATATACACCTGCACACTCTTTGCATTCGTCTTTGTACGTCAGGGCTTTTAATATGTGATTGAAAAAAAGTTTGCAAAATCTTTCCCGGTTTTGCTTCTGACACCTGGAACCAGCTACCCTGTGATTTGCCATCACTGATTATAGAATCTTCCACAGGAAACTAAAAAGTTCTTTGTTTAAAGAAGGTTTGGATTAAGTTAATAAGACCGGTTTAGTTTGAATTGTTTGATCTCTGTGTCTCTGTTACTCTTCTTGCTTTGTTTTTCTTTCACTATGTGAATGTCAGTATGCCTCTTTGGTGTACTTTGTGCGTTTTATTCCCTCATGCATTCAATTCCCTTTCCGGGCTTACAATCTTATAGCAGTATATTATGTGTGCAGTACAAGTGTAATTACAATACTGTTGACATGTTATCTTCAGATGACAGGGAAATGTGAATGCAACTCTTTGTAGCTCCTCAGTGTTCGGCTATCTGAAGTTGAGGGTTCAGGTTTGTGTTTCACAATAGATTGCCAGCTCCATTTCCAGAGGCAGATCCCAGGCCCTCGTCACAAAGGCCTTTAGACCGACGTTGAAAAGCTTGAGTCATTGATTGAATAATTCTTTCGGAGGCAGATTTATAATACTAAATAAAAGCCTTTGTCAGCAACACTAAGCCACCGCCAGGCTATTTAAGGTCTGAAAAGAGCAAGCCTTCTTGTTCCTGCTGTACTCCTTTTATTGGCCTTGTACGTTGAAGCCTTTTCTGCCTCTGTTGGGATTGAACACATGAATACACCTTGTAGGTTTCTTTTGTTTCTGATTAATGATGCACTGGCAGTCTTATACGCAGGTACATCTCACACTTTATTTACAGGCCCCGATGAGTGGGATTCAGACTCCCTCTTTGAGCTCCTCATCTGTCCAGGTTACTTGTAGATGATGTAGTTGGTAGGAGACTTGTCTTGCTTCCTCCAGTTTCCCTTCTGGGGTACTAAACGGGGGGCTGCTTAGGTAAGACAGCAGCATTTGGTCGGCACCCAGTGGCCGTACCAAATTACCCCAGAGTACGCAAAAACGGACTTTCTTAAGTTATATGGGGAGGGTATCAGCAAGCTGATATCTATTTCACCTGCTGTTACCAGTTCCCTCCTTCCTGCCCTAAATTAACCCTGATTGCTGTAGAGGGTTCCTTTGGCATACGTTTGATTGTTGCCTCAGCCTACCTTAGGGTGCTGTTTGGGTTTCTGAGTGCAGACTTGCATGCAGTGCTGTGGACGAGGAGTTCCCTTCCGTTGTGCGCTCTTCATGGAGGTGCCTCATTTACAACATTTCAGAATAATATTCCAGACCTGCCACCTCACACAGTGCCACTGTATGTCACACGATATCAGTTCCCTTCACGCGGTCACCCTGTGAGGAGCGGATCTTACACGGTGCAGCTGTAAGTCACACTATATCAGCTCCCTTCACGTGGTCACACAGTGAGGAGCAGATCTCACACGGTGCACTGTATGTCACACGATATCAGCTCCCTTCACGCGGTCACACAGTAAGGAGCAGATTTCACATGGTGCCACCGTATGTCACACGATATCAGCTCCCTTCATACTGTCACACGGTGAGGAGCAGATCTCGCACAGTGCCACTGTATGTCACACGATATCAGCTACCTTCACGCGGTCACAGGGTGAGGAGCGGATCTTACACGGTGCCACTGTCAGTCACACTATATCAGCTCCCTTCACGCGGTCACACAGTAGGGAGCAGATTTCACATGGTGCCACCGTATGTCACACGATATCAGCTCCCTTCACGCGGTCACACGGTAAGGAGCAGATCTCACACGGTGCACTGTATGTCACGCGATGTCCGCTCCCTTCACGCGGTCACACGGTAAGGAGCAGATCTCACATGGTGCCACCGTATGTCACACAATATCATCTCCCGCCATGCGGTCACACGGTAAGGAGCAGATCCCATATGGTGCCACTGTATGTCACACGATATCAGCACCCTTCGTACGGTCACACGGTGAGGAGCAGATCTCGCACAGTGCCACCGTATGCCACACAATATCAGCTCCCATCACAGTGTCACACGGTGAGGAGCAGATTTCACAATGTGGCAGGAAAGCAAGCTAGAAACCACTTCAAAGAGTGGATTTCCATCTTCTCTTAAGATGCCTTTAACAGCTGATGTCCATTACACCTCAGGAAGCTTTCTCCTTTTTTTTCTTTCTTTTTTTTTATAGGTAAAAGGGAGTTTGGTGTGTGGGGTGGGGCGGAGCAAAAGTGCCTCTTAGCACGTGGCCCTGCCCGTCCTCACTCTGCCAATGTTATTTTAGTTTTTTGTTTAGTTGGCAGATCTGCTATTCAGTGTCCTATTCCATGGTCTCTACTTGCCCTGTAGCGCCTGGAATGGGGGCCTCCTAGCGCACCATGTTTAGTCCTCCCCCCTTAAATTTGTCAGTTTATTGTTCTATGTGAGTGCAGGCAACCACTCTCCATCCTGACAAATTGTTCTGCTAAATTTTAAAAGCATTTGCAAAGCAAGTAGGTTCACAGAACAGCACAGGTCCGTCCTAGCAGGCAGTTAATGTACAAACAAGCATTGGCATAGCCAATAGGTCTCGCCTTTTGGATCTTATAAGTGTTTAGTCAGAGCTATTGGCTTTGCCAGTGTATTTAAGCTATGTTGTAGAGTAGTGTGGCTGTTGTGCAGCATGTTGCAAAGTTATAATAAGCGTTATAAGCATTTTTGTTACCTTATATAAAATTAAAAACATATTATGAATAACTCAATGACCCTATAAAAAAAAATTAACAAGTGTTTTTGAAGATATATGAGTAAAAGTGATTATTGTTTTAAAGTAACTAAGGCCAAAATGTGACTTCATAAGCAAAATAAATTTTTATACAGCGGAATAGCGCAAACAGTTTCATATTTCATATAAACCTGCCGTGGTTGTTTTCCTTGAGGTTAGAGAAGCTCTGTGCCTTTTAATCAAGAAGGACCCTTGCGTCTCTGCTTAAGGTGTTAATTGGCCGAGGAGAGCCTGTAGAGTCTCCTGTGAAGCAGCGGGCTGAGGAATGTCTGCATTTCACAGCCCCTTTAAACCAGCCCTATCTAGTTAAAGAGGAAGTCAAAAGTTGGACCCTGGCTTACAGACTAGAGGTCCCTCAACATTACTGGAAAGAAATGGAAGCAACAAAGCAAAGCTGCTTAGCATGAGGAGGTTCAGCAGCTGCTCCGGCGGGGTATAGGACATTGGCCTCTTTCTATCTCCCTTCAAAGCCTTGGATGGGTTCACCGTTCCGCCAACCCCATATCCCACACAACGTCAAACGCCTCCTTTAGATGATTTCCTCCTTCGCACGAAGCCATCCGCCACTGCTCAGCCAACCATAAACACTATTTCCTAGCCAGTTGCTTTTGGCATGCCAAGGGCACGCCGGTGTCTACATGGCACCAAGGAGGCCCCAGACAGCCTTCAGCAGAGCAGCTCAGAGCATCAGCTGCATTTATTCAAGGGTCAGTTTTAAAAATGAAGGCCTACAATGGGGTTACTGCTTCCCCGCTTGTATGTGGGAATGCTTTATCTCCTGGTACAAGATGGCAAACGACCAAATTCTGAAAATAACTGTGCCGAGGTACTCAGTGTGCACCGCACCCGCAATGTAATGTAACAATAATAGTATAGAGGAAAGCAAGAGTGTGTGAAGCTTCCCTTAAATTCATATCCCCCTCCCTCCCCCCACCACCACCACTGTGTCACAAAAGGAATATCACAGTTATCACAGAGAGAGAGAGAGAGGAAGTGAGAGAGTGAGTGAGTGGAAGAGAGTGTGTGTGAGAGAGTGTGTGTGTGAGAGATTGAGAGAGAGGGTAAGTGGGAGAGAGAGAGAAAGTGAGTGGGAGAGAGAGAGAGTGTGTGTGTGAGGGAGAGAGAGTGAGAGAGAGGGTAAGTGGGAGAGAGAGTGAGTGGGAGAGTGTGTGTGAGAGAGAGGGAGTGAGCGAGACAGTGTGAGAGAGAGGGTAAGTGGGAGAGAGAGAGTGCATGGGAGAGAGAGAGTGTGTGTGTGTGTGTGTGTGTGTGTGTGTGTGTGTGAGAGCGAGAGTAACTTAGACAATATAAACAACTCTACTATAGAGTACTGGATGTGATGTGATATTTTACTGTAGGAAATAACCTGATACCTCTCACCCACACAAAGGTCTGCTACAATTCCCACAATTGGCAACACTGTTACATCAAACCGGAAATAGGTGGTCTGGAACTCTTCCTCCCCTAAAAGACACCCAGAGCAAAAAACAAACAAACACATAGGAGCTCCCTGCCACCCCTCTCCGATTCCCGCATACCAGATACCCTTCTATCGGAAATCCCCTTGAAACTGAATGCAACAATCTGCCCCGCTAGCGCCAAGAGGCCAATGAATTAGTGAACGCGGCGCTACCGAAACGCTTAGCAGATGTGTGCTTCCTAACCCCTCCAAAGCCCTTTTGCAGAAACCCGTGGCCCTTTGGCTGCTCCCGGGCTCGGGGGCCTGTGCGCGATGATCCGGGTGAAACGATACCAGTGGTTCCCAGAGCTGCAGAAGGCCTCGCTCGTCCATGGAAAGAGATGTCTCCCCGAGCACTCATTAACCGGCCAGCACAGCCCCCGCCTGGCCATCCTCGTAAAAGCCGAGATTGCCTTTCTGCGCGCGCAGCCCTGCTGTTTCAGCAGCGCGCTTGCTTGTTGTGTGATAAACCCCGGGATCTGCTGCGGCGCTAGAAGGTGTGCTCACATTATCTGTAAAATAGATATGAAAAAATATATATCTTTTCAGCACGGTACTTAAACCGGCCCAATAAACTCGGGGAAAGAACATACACTCTGGCTTTAAGGCGCACTGCCAGGCATTACCGCAATATGTATATAAAACACAAAACTGCAAAGAGTGCAGCGCGCGATAATGGCCTTAACCACCCTCGGCCAATCGATGAGAAGGCTACAAAGATGAAAGGAGATGAAAAGAGCAGGAGAGAAGAAAAACAAGCGCGGCGGCGAAAGTGAATGCGACTGCGCTAATTTGTAACATGATACACAACAGATGGCACCCTGCGCGCCGCTGCTCGCTCCCGACAGCTGTAGGCCGTGGGAGTGAACATTTACAGAAAAGGTGGGACATGCACCCGCCTTTGGCCAATTGCGTGCTTTCATTTTTGAAAGCCACACGCAAAGGCCAACGGAATGTGTGGGAGGAGTCCGACCCACACGGAGAAGTCTCTGGGAAGTCTGAAGTGATTTCAAGAGGCCCTCTCCTAGAGCAGCGCATGCACGCTGCGCTAGGCTCGACCTAAAAACGGGTGGGGAAACGCTTTTTCATTGTAATGTAGATCACAGGACAATATCACTGTTAGTGGTGCAAAGAAAAGGTAGTATTGGCTGTTAAATTACTGTGATCTGAAGACAGCCTAAACACACAAGGATGACTGGAAAAAATAAAACAGAATAAAGAATGGGGAACTGGGACCACCCCACAACCAGAACCCTCGGTAGGTCCTCTGGGGCGTCTTCTTGGTTCCTGAAATATACATTTTGTGTTACCCGGGTTCCTGTAGTTTGCAGGCTGCCCCCTCTGAACATTGCACTGAATCGCTACATTTGTAATGCTTGCTACACCTATGTGGGGCGCTGATGCGCTTGCCTACGTAGGTAGTATGCTGCATTGTATAGGACTTGTGGTTAGACGTGTGTTGTCTTTATTTTGATCCTGTGTGTGAAGTGTTTCTATGTTGTGTGTGGTGGCCATCGAGTGTGTCTGTTAGCTTCCCTAGACCTAGATGATTGAAGCCTGAGTCTTGGGCAGGAGTATATGGTATCAGTGATTGTTTTTTTTTTCTTGCGTGAATTTCTCTTTAAGTTGTACAGTTCTATACAATTCTTCATCCACCGTTTCCTCCCAGCGCTGCTTTAATTAGTGGCTTGCAGCTCCAGAGTGAGATGTCACTTCGTATACTGTGCGTGGGTGAGAGCATCGTAAAAACAGTAATGTGAAAGAATCTTTGGCTCCTGGCCGAGCAGTGGCTCCATAGGTGCAAGCCATCCTTTCCTAGCTAATAGCTAATTACCGGGCTATGGCTTCATGGGTGTAAGACATCCTTTCCCAGCTCGTAACCAGTAAGTGGCATCATAGATGTAAGACATCCTTCTTAGCTCCTTACAAGGTGGTGGCTCCATAGGCACAAGATGTTGTTTTCTGACTTCTGCATAGCCAGTGGCTCAACAGGTGTAAAGCATCCTTCCCTAGCTCCTGAGCAGGTGGTGGCGCCATAGAGGTAAGACGCACTGTCCTGGCTTCTGACCCTTAAACGGCTTCGTAGGCTTTAGACATCTTTCCCTAGCTCCTGACCATGTGGTGGTCCATAGAGGTAAGACGCACCGTCCTGGCTCCTGACCGGTAAATGGCTTGGTAGGCTTTAGACATCTTGTTCTAGCTCCTGACCAAGTGATGGCTCCATAGAGGTAAGACGCACCGTCCTGGCTCCTGACCGGTAAATGGCTTGGTAGGCTGAAGACATCCTGTTCTAGCTCCTGACCAGGTGGTGGTCCATAGAGGTAAGACGCACCGTCCTGGCTCCTGACCGGTAAATGGCTTGGTAGGCTGAAGACATCCTGTTCTAGCTCCTGACCAGGTGGTGGTCCATAGAGGTAAGACGCACCGTCCTGGCTCCTGACCGGTAAATGGCTTGGTAGGCTTTAGACCACCTTTCCTAGCTTCTGACTCCATAGGTATAAGTTATCCTTTCAAGCTCCTAACTGGGTAGTGGCTCTATAGTTGCAAGCCATCCTTTCCTAGCTCCTGACCAGGCAGGAAGTTTTCCAGGCTCCTCACTTGAAACAATTTAGCAGTGTTTGCAAAAACTGTAATCTGCTGTGCATGCTATGTAAATTCCTTTGGTATTTAATGCTAGGAAATTGATTTTGAGTTCTCCCACTTCCATTTTAAACGAGTGTTCTGTTTTAAATGCTGTTATTTAACATTCTTGGTCTCAGTATGAAATATTTGCAAAGAATACTGTGGAATGTAAATCCAGTGGCTAATCTGCCATGTGCCTGGGAATTTGGCGTGCAGCTTATTCACAGTGGGTCTCTCTCCCCCCCCCTACAATGCACTCTTGTTTACAGTATTCTTTGTTCAGGTGTTTCTAAACCAGGACGTGGTTTAAAAAAATACTTGCATCAAAGGAAGGTGCTTTGATGTAAGGTTTTGCCAAACATCTGATGACCACAGATACTCTTCTTAAAGTGTTAGTACTTTGTATTACACATATGATGCAGAAAAAGGTAAGTGTTTCTTTGGTACTTTCCTTCCACACAGGCCTTCCACTGTACAGAACTATTTACTGCCCCCACAGACGGTCGTCTCAATACTGGTAGCAGTTTTTAGCAGACCCTTAAGTGGAAGACCCAAGGTTCAGCCCAAGAGAACTGTTGTTGCTTGAATAGATTCATTGACCTCTTTGTTCATTTATTAATTATTTGTTTTTCTACTAGGGATGTAACTGCCCTGAGTCTATTCACGTCGACAACATAACAGTGGGCAGTCATTAATAAGGACTTTGTTTCAAAGGCAGCTAGTTTGTGGAACAATAAACATGACTAGAGTTTGAATTCTGTTTTGATTGTGGTTGGCATGTCCTGAATGAGGATTATTAAAATAGGTTTTTGTCAGCTGAAACCACTGTTGATGGTACTGTGTGTTTTAACTGTGGGAACAGAACTGAAGGCCATTTGAAGAACCATAATAAATTGTTCCTGTCAATATATGTAAGAACATGTGACCGTCCTTAGCATGTTAATGTTTTTTTTTGGTAATATGAGTGTTACTGTATACTGTTTATAACGCAATTGGCACCGTTCCATGTTTGGCTTATTCATGAGAGCTGTGTTAAAAAGTGTATACTCAATGCTTCTGGATGAAGATTGTAATAAAAATCGATGAACAAAATGTGATTTTATTTTCTGAGCTTGTGTAAAACATAGTGGAAATTCAATAGTAATCTGGGAGGACACGACAAGAATTATTTGTGAACTGTAAATTAGACACGGATGCACTTATTCGCGGTAGCACAGAGACAGAGCTCTAACAGATTAGTCAGAGTAGTAATGTGGATATTGATAAATTGGGTGAAGTCCTACTCATCGAAATGAAGTTTTTAGTGAGTTCTCAGAGCGACCAGGGATTGTAGCCAGGAGTCACAGGGGCTGCAATTAATTTTGTGCATCTGTTCTTCATGGCCCAGGTGCATGCATAACCTTCTAAGTCCTCTGGAGTCTGGCCAGGTGTGCTGAAGGTGCCGCTCTGGCCAGGAGAGAGTTATTCTATCTGAGGAGACTTGTGCCCTCACTGAGCACCTCCGATAATCCAGAGGGGTCATTAACAGGAGTGCTTAAAACAGCCAAGATCTCTGGACGATCAAGATCTGGGTATCAATGAGAAAACCACGATTCACTTATGTTATTCAATAAAATCCCATAATTGGGAGTATTGACGCAATCCCCTTTCACTGGTGCGGCCTGTGCCCACCATTACAAGATTGTCGCTTCATCCAAACCTGTGTTCAGAGTGCTGTCAGTCAGATGCTGAAACTTCCCTGAGTCAACTAGACTCGGATCTGTTTCATTGTTTGTGTCTCGCTTCCTACTCCAGCGTTATTCAACAAAGTCCCCAGCAATGACAATGCCCATTTCCCTACTTTGGCGATTGAGCCCCAAGTCTGCAATAATGATTGCGTACCAGGGTTTGCAACGACTATTGTTGTCTGGGAATAAAGCTAATGTTCTCCAGGGTTTGCAGGAGCCATTATGCTCTGATGGTATAAAAACTATTGTGTTTTTCAAATTTCCCCTTGGTCTGCAAACACTTTTGGGCTGCTTCATTCCTTCAGCTCAGGGGTTTGTAACTTTTACGCTGAGGGATTCCAATCAATGGATTTGTCCATGGTGTAGACTCGTCCTTCTGAAAAGTATCTGTGTTGGCAGAAGCCAAGGTAGAGACTGACAAACTGAAAAACAGCCTTTTGAAGGGAATCTTAATTCATCCTGGTGCATGAAGTACAGAATTTCCAGTAAGCACAGATTGACAAGACCTTGGCAAAACCAATAGGGTCTCAACTTTGTAATGAAAGTGCTGTGTAGTTGACTTTGCCAATGTTTGCCTGTAAGGTATTGTTTAAAAAAGTAAAGGAAAAAAATAACAATACTGAAGGAGAAGGAAACACAAATCTTGTAGTATACTCAAAATTACACACTGAATTGAATGTTTTCAATCTTTTTAAATGGCATGGTTTATTTATCAAATATTTTTCACTCAGAAAACTGAACAGATTAAAAAAAGAATAAGGAAGAGATAAAATGTAAAGGGATATACTTTCTAAGGCCTAATTTACTTTCTACAGGAATCAGCCATTTATTCCACCTGTTGTAGCCCTGGGAAGAGATTCATGGGCCTCAAGGTGAAGTGTCATGCTAAGTACACTTTCTGCTTCAGATGCCAGCTAAGTGATTAAAGCAGACTGGCCTTCCCGCTGCACCATAAAAGCCTTTGTTTGCCCAAGCTTGTGTTTTCATGCAACGTGTGGAATGGGAGATTAACAAAACATTTGAAGTCTGCTCTTCAGCAATACCCCAGCAAAATATCCTCCTTGCTGTGCTTTTACAGACAAGCTGGGAGGGATGGGGAGCAACACAGGACGAGGGGGGACTCTTGTGCTGCTAGAAAACACATGCTCTCTCATGGAGTGCAAAAGAAAAAGTAGTTTCCTAAATTTTAGCAGTCGAAGGATACAAGTATACCAATTAAAAGGATCGTAAAGAGGCTACATACACAAGAAGAGGAAGGCAAGCCATCAATTAAGAAGCATGCAAATGTGTGACAGTAAACCTAACCATTGGTAAGCAATGGGTGGGCTGTAAGCTCGCTGTATGTTCACAATAGGCATTTTGCATCCAGACAGCTTGAACTTTCTGGTAGGCTCGGCTTAAAAACCATGAAGACGACCTCTGTATTTCTAACACAAACATAGAGCAAATACAAGTCAAGTGGATTAGCCGCAAACCTGCAGCACACTGCCTGTGTACATAGTAACAGCGTAGGACTAGCCTTCATGTGCTTACTTTACTTTGTTTAGCTGGCACAAGACATCGGCTTTCCTGGATTAGATCATATTTATCTTCCTCTAATATTCTATTGAACAATCCCAAAATGAGGACCATTGCTTAATCAATACAGGTGCTGCCGAACTGCACTGTCCAGTCCTATGCGGACTTATTGAGCACACTACTATCAACACGCCTATGGGGTGAAAAATAATTTGTTTTATTGAGGAGTAAGACAAACCGCAGTGGGGAAAGAGGACACCCTTGCTTAGTTCCACAACTTATCTGAATAGAGTCTGAGATCCTTCCCATACAGGAAACCCTCGCAGTCATAGTTGAATATATTGCCTTGCTCCTGGATACGTAGCCCGACCCTAGTTCCATCTCTGTCATGACGGTCCATAGATACTGCCAGGAGATTCTATCAAATGCTTTGCTAAAGGTAAGGAGGGATATGCGATGGAGTTCAGACTGCAGGAAAGGCATGTTTAACTGGAATTGGCACACACATCTCTCAAAAAAATCTTTCAATTTGTAGATAACACTTTAAAGCTCTTCCAGCAGCTGACTATTCTGCAGATGCATTTAAAGAAAATGGATTTAGGAGAAGGCCTGCGTTAAATATCGAGCAAAACATTTATTATTATGCTTTGAAAACAATGAGGAGATGGGACAGGTTCTGGCCTTCCAAATGTAGGAAAAGAGCAATAACAACCTGATTCGGGGCATTCAGGAATCATCTCGGAGGGTGGTAACAAAAGGCCTTGAGATATTCGCAGCTTTCCATCAGTTTTACTCTGCCCTATATAAGGAAGAATGTGTCTCCACTCAGGATATAATTGAATCATATGTACGGACCTCCAAGCTTAATCAGCTTCCAGAGGGGCAAGAAGGCATGCTTGATATAATAACCTTGGCAGAAGTTGAAACCGATATTATATGACTTGCGAGTGGTAAAGCAGCGGGTCTAGATTCTATCCCGGACAGGTTTTGTAAGCACATCATGACCCCTCTCTTCACTGAGTTAGTTAATTCAGCGGCCTTTTTAAAATCAGTTCCGCCTTCATAGGGAGAAATGTATATTTCTATATTCGTGAAAAAGAACAAAGATCCTTTAACCTGCAGTTATTCCAAAATTTATACCGGGATCCTGTTGAAGTGTTTGCTGCTGTGATGACCTTATTAATAGATCCAGTGCCGCATGGATTTGCCCCCTCACAGGACACTGTATCTCGTGTCAATCTTGCCATCACTGCTTTGGATGTGGCAAGGGAACTACATGGATCCGCCGGTATGATCCTGTTGGATGCTGAAAAAACACTGTAAAAGTTTCATTTGTGAAGTAACTTCTGTTTCATGTGCACAGTAGTTCAACAACTGCCCACATTTCCATGCCACCATTTACATCATTCTTTTTGAGGCTCTCTTCAAAGCACAATTCAGTCTTTATCTTTTGTCAACTACTTGCATGGTTTGGTACCAATGTAATAATTCTGGTGATGTAGAAACTACAAAATAGGCCTTAATAAAGAGCTGTGAAAGTGTTGTGCTTTGCATTGAAGGAGAAAGGGTTAAACCGCACCTGCTGTCTAAACAATTGTAGACCCCAAAGGCCTACTTCTCACCAGCTTTGACGAAACATCTCTGTTAGTGCCCAATAGCCTGTTCTCTGCTTTGCTTCTTCCCGCACGGCGAGGAAGTCATTTGTGCTTATTACATCTGTGCAGAAGAGACACCAGCTGGCCTCATTGCACCTCTTCTCTCAATCCATTAGATGCCGCAGGACGAGGATTGCTCTCAAACCGTGTCATGCACTGTTGACATAACAATAGTGAATGAGATGTATTCTGGTGACTGACATGCAGACCTAGGCGCCCAAGGACCGGGGTTCAATTCTATTTTCCCTACATCTCTGCTCCTCCTGCTGTTCATTGTGTCACAGGAGGAACAGAAATTGACATTTGCAAACACCATTTATTTTTACGTGTCTTTTTACCCTTTTTGTTTTGACTAATTTTGCCCATCAGTTTCTACCTTTTTACTCAAATTTCCATAAATTTCTCAGGGTTTTTATTATTGTTTAACTATTAATATAGATTGTGGATCGCATACCAAATCTGTTTTTCTCTAACAAATTTCTCCAGTTTTCCTCAAATGTTTTAGTGACTGACATTTAACCATAATGGGGACTGTCAGTCTGGTTTCATTGTACTGTTTCTCAATCTTTGTTTTCATAAACATCTCCTAATTAGTAGACTGTTGTCCCCACCCCCAATCATCTCCCACTTTACGTGGGCAAAGTGGCAAAAAAAGCCACAGAAGATGGTAGAAGTCCTTTATACAGGAAACGCCAACTCCTTGGCAGTGACCATATATTGAAATTTAGCTATATTCAGTGGTTTGAAATATTGGGCCATCCATAGTTGGACCTTAGCTAAGCAATCTTGCGTTGTAAGAACAAATCTCTTCAGCTGCTCCAGGTAACACCCTTGTCGCGTTCAAAGGATGGAATATGAGTGGAACTGCAATATGGTATTCCTCCTAGAGCGATGCGTACCTCCAAATCAGTAGCTCACCTGTAGTGATGTAGAATCCATTGCTCATGATCCTCGCTCCTAAAATACTGCTGAGACTGACCATGCCCAAATAAGGTGCTGTATTTAGGCATTAGCCAAGATTTATTGATTTTAGTAAAATGATATATATAGGGGGGTAGCTCACTGGCCTTTCTTGCGGCAACATACTGGAATTCCCTTCCTCTGGATTTGCGTCGTCTTAAGAATCCTTCTCAGTTTAGGAAAAAACTCAAAACTTTCCTGTTCAATTAGCCTGTTTCTAATTCTCCTACGCTTTGGTTCCCTGTGACTCTTGGGCTCGCGCCGGGACACTCTATTGAGTAGCTGTGCACGCTACAAAATCCCTTAACATAACATATATATATATATATATATATAACACCAATCCCGCTTCCTACTCAAAAACGGGTCTGACGCAGCTTGAGTCGTTTCGCAGCAAGGTTTTAATGCCACCACTTAGCACATCAAAATAATGCGTTTTCTCAATCTCAGCACCTGGCAGACTCGTTTCGGCGAATGCCTTCCTCAATGCCAGTTATGTGCTTGATAGTCCGATACTGAGTTTTTCGCGAGGTTTATTAAATACTTGAAAGAGGAGTCCCATTGGATCACTGGTGTAAACTAAGAGAGAGGACAAGGAAAGTTCCACAAGGAAGTACTCTACTCTCTTACTTTTCTCAAAGGCTCCTACCCTTCAGCCACATTTTCTGATATATATATATATATATATATATATATATATATATATATATATATATTTTAGAGGGACTTTGAGCCACCCCTCTTCATCCATTGATCTTTTGAGTCATTCAAATGTTTTTTCTACCCACTAAAGCACACAGCATGGGGTGGTGGGGCAGGTCCACTTTAGCCAGTGGCTAAGGTCACGGTGAGCAGGTCATTCTGCTCTTTCATAAGGAGCACATAGCACACAAAGTAGCTCCTTTTAGTCCTAGGAGCTACTAATGGCAATATTTGCTTTTTAAAAATATTGGCCTAGGCCTGAATGCAAACTGCTCCCTTCCCGGGATAAAGGCGGGGCGATGTGCCCGGTAACTTGCCTGCAGATGTTTTTGAGTATTGCATTGAGGACTTCTTGGTTCGTGGCCAGCAGACACGACCAGCAGAGCTACGCGACATCAGTGTAACTTGTGCACAAGATCACCCAAGCTGTGAAAAGAAGCGATTTAATTTCTTAATCACTGCCATGAAGGTGCACAGGGTGAGTGATCAAAAGTGTGAGTTTGAAGCTAGATTGATAAAACCCTTTGCCAGCGTCCATTCCGTGAAGGCAGATTTAAAATGGGAGTACAGTTGCTCAGTAAAGCTGGGCATTTCGTTTTTTCTTCAAATAATGTATGAACCCATTTGAACTCGAAAAATGCACTAATGATGTGAAGGTAGCCTCCTGCCACACAGGCCGCCTCCAGACACGGTTCAAGGCTGGAGACGGCTGCTTTCCTATTAGTTCATGCTGACTAACGCCTCCCTCGCTAGTAATCGGTAGAAACTAAAAGTTAGGGACTGCCGTCACAAGAGCTAGTTTCTGGTGTTACAGAGTTTGTCAAAGAAGTTCATTCCTTACTTGTTGTACCATCCTCCGAAGACTAAAGCTAAGGAAGGCCTTCTGCCCCTTCAGTAGTTGTGATTTTGTGACTGCTCCGTGCGTAGGTTCCCCCTGCTGCTGGGCTGCACACGGGGCAGGTTATGTCTCCCGTACTTTGCACGGCGAGTGCTTCTTCTGTCTGTGTGCTCTACAGACAGTCGGTGTGTCACGAGTCACAGAAACGGATAATCTTGGAATAATGTGTTTATTAAGAGAAAGACACAGTCTGCGGCTTTTGTGGGTTTTAGGAACATACATTAAACCCCTAACACACCTCGTCTCCATTGGCTAGCGGGGCAGTGCCCTAAAGAAACTTTGTGTAGCAGGAAGTCCTCCCCCTCGATTGAAATAGAAAGACAGGCATGTACGAGGGTTGGGTGAAGGCAAGTGACCAAAGTTATGTAATAACCGCAGCTTCTGGATAACTGCTCCCCGTTCATCCGGCATATTACTCACTCTGAATTCACAGAGCTGGTTCTGACGGCGCTTTATAATTCACCCCACCCCCAAGCCTAGAAAATATAATTGAAATTAAGGGTCATTGCATGGGGTAACCTAATGGGGTTTCTTTAACGTGAGTGAGAGAGCTGTAAAATAAGATGGTTGTTGGCAGAAAGCTTGTAACGAGGTAACTGGCCTTGGCGTGTTGTAGAGTTTGTAGAGTGATTGGATGTGTGGTGTGCTGCATTGATGTTTTAGAGTGGTCACTGAATGTAACAAACGTATAGGGAGCAGCTTCCTTAACAGCAATGAAAGAGCAGTCCTGTGCTATCTGATGCCCTGTGGTCACTTCTCTTCTGACTTCTGCTGGGTCTAAAAAGGGTTTTGTCTTCCACAGTCTGTCGCTCCGCTGGTCTGCTCCCTCTCCCTGCCCCCTATCCCGCTGGTCTGCCCCCTATCCCGCTGGTCTGTCCCCTCTCCCGCTGGTCTGCTCCCTCTCCCGCTGGTCTGCCCCCTCTCCCGCTGGTCTGCTCCCTCTCCCGCTGGTCTGCCCCCTCTCCCGCTGCTCTGCCCCCTCTTCGGCTGGTCTGCTCCCTCTTCCACAGTCTGCCGCTCCGCTGGTCTGCTCCCTCTTCCACAATCTGCCTCTCTGCTGGTCTGCTCCCTCTTCCACAATCTGCCGCTCCGCTGGTCTGCTCCCTCTTCCACAGTCTGCCTCTCTGCTGGTCTGCTCCCTCTTCCACAGTCTGCCTCTCTGCTGGTCTGCTCCCTCTTCCACAGTCTACCTCTCTGCTGGTCTGCTCCCTCTTCCACAGTCTGCCTCTCTGCTGGTCTGCTCCCTCTTCCACAGTCTGCCTCTCTGCTGGTCTGCTCCCTCTTCCACAGTCTGCCTCTCTGCTGGTCTGCTCCCTCTTCCACAGTCTGCCTCTCCGCTGGTCTGCTCCCTCTTCCACAGTCTGCCGCTCCGCTGGTCTGCTCCCTCTTCCACAATCTGCCTCTCCGCTGGTCTGCTCCCTCTTCCACAGTCTGCCTCTCCGCTGGTCTGCTCCCTCTTCCACAGTCTGCCTCTCTGCTGGTCTGCTCCCTCTTCCACAGTCTGCCTCTCTGCTGGTCTGCTCCCTCTTCCACAGTCTGCCTCTCTGCTGGTCTGCTCCCTCTTCCACAGTCTGCCTCTCTGCTGGTCTGCTCCCTCTTCCACAGTCTGCCTCTCTGCTGGTCTGCTCCCTCTTCCACAATCTGCCGCTCCGCTGGTCTGCTCCCTCTTCCACAATCTGCCGCTCCGCTGGTCTGCTCCCTCTTCCACAGTCTGCCTCTCTGCTGGTCTGCTCCCTCTTCCACAGTCTGCCTCTCTGCTGGTCTGCTCCCTCTTCCACAGTCTGCCTCTCTGCTGGTCTGCTCCCTCTTCCACAATCTGCCGCTCCGCTGGTCTGCTCCCTCTTCCACAGTCTGCCTCTCTGCTGGTCTGCTCCCTCTTCCACAGTCTGCCTCTCTGCTGGTCTGCTCCCTCTTCCACAGTCTGCCTCTCTGCTGGTCTGCTCCCTCTTCCACAGTCTGCCTCTCTGCTGGTCTGCTCCCTCTTCCACAGTCTGCCTCTCTGCTGGTCTGCTCCCTCTTCCACAGTCTGCCTCTCTGCTGGTCTGCTCCCTCTTCCACAGTCTGCCTCTCCGCTGGTCTGCTCCCTCTTCCACAGTCTGCCTCTCCGCTGGTCTGCTCCCTCTTCCACAGTCTGCCTCTCTGCTGGTCTGCTCCCTCTTCCACAGTCTGCCTCTCTGCTGGTCTGCTCCCTCTTCCACAGTCTGCCTCTCTGCTGGTCTGCTCCCTCTTCCACAGTCTGCCTCTCTGCTGGTCTGCTCCCTCTTCCGCTCTGCTGCTCCTCCATGTCTCCTTTGCTCCTTTCCTCTCCTCTTCCTTCCACTCCGCTGCCCTGCCACATCCCATCTCTAGCACCACCTTCTCTTGGCTCCCACACCTTCCTCTTCCACTCCAGTAGACCCCACCACGTTGTAGTCTTTAGTGCTGGATGGATTCATGTGATTCCTGGAAGGTCATGCCGGGTTTGTCTATCTGCACTAATATTGGAAGTGGACTCCTACCAGGAACAAAGCACAGATGACTGATTCACTTGTTTTGTGAAGGTTCCTTCAGTCGTTTCTGGGACAGGCTTGCTGTCACGGGGTGGTTCCTGCTGTACACCACACACTTCTAGGTTCGTCCTGCTGTAGGTCACATGATGGATGGATGAGTTCTTCCTGTATAATGCTCTATGGATAGGTTCAACGTGCTGTACATCTTGCAGAGTGGATGGCTGTTTTTGGTGTTTGTTTCACAGAGGCTGGGTTCTTTGTGCTTTACATTGTACAGTGGATGGGTTATTTCTGCCATACATTGCACGATTGATAGCTGGTTCCTGGTCTGTATTGCACAGTGGAGAGGTTTTTGCAGCTGTACACTGCATTTGATTGGTGTTTCTTACTGCATGCCGCACAGTGGGTGGGTTCATCCTTCTGCAATGATAGTTTACTCTGCTGCTCAAACAATAGGTTCTTTGATAGCTCACAGGTCCTTTGTTGTGCACGCTACACATTGGGAGGGTTCTTCTTGTACTCCGCACAGGGGCTGGATTCCTCCTGCCGCACACACTGCAGTAGCTAGGCTCGTCCTTCTATCCGCGGCACAGAAGGTGTGTTATTCCTGCTGCTCATTCTACAATCGAGTGGTTGATCCTGTTCTGTGTTGCACAGTGGATGGGCTCTTCTTGCTGCACACCGTCCAGTGGCTGGGTTACTTCTGCTACACATGAATGGCTGCGGGTGGATTTTACCTCCTGGCTATATCCTTTACTGTTGTAGAGTAAATATGAAATTCTCTAACACAAGGGAAGTTGTGCTAAAGTTGGTAAGCAGGAAATCCTTCTGTTTGCTAACTTATTGCACCCTTCTTTCAAATACATTTGTCATTTTCGGACCTTGGTAAATTTGCCTCCATTCATAATGAAGATGAAAATTTGAGTCAAACTTGCAAGAATAAAGAGACACACACACTTTCTCTCGCTCATTCTCTTTCTTTTTCTTTCTCTCTCTCTCTTTCTTTCTCCCTCTTTCTCTCTCTTGTGGAACTCTACATACTTAACATCGCACATAAGCATGCTGCAGCAGTGGAGCAACTGGTACCAAATGCACGAAGAATAGTGGAGAGCAAGTTTGTAGAAGAACGTTTATCAGCTGTGTATAACTGTAGGGAGAGGCTCATGAGGTTTTTGATAGCTAATTGAGGGAATTTGTAGATATTAAGTCAAGGTGGATTATTTTCCGTCGACGGACTCCCCATGAGATCAGTGATAAGTCACCAGTTTTACTAGAATGTCTAGGTAATGATGAGGCATTCCTGGGGTTGCAAGCAAGGGGGTCGCCAGGGGTATTAAAGAAGAGTCTTCAAGGTAAAGGAGAAGGCACGTATGAATTCAAATGCTAGGATGGCGAAGTTGCAGAGAATCCTTTGCTACACAGCGAGTCTCGTTGCTTGATGTCTAAACGGTTAGGTGGAGGAGCAGCAAAATGTAACTGGGATACACGTGTCAAAAAATTACTTTTTCTTAGGGTTGGGACTAGTATGAAAGAATTAGATGGAGGCTGTTGCAATGGACAAGTGGGAGTAGTTTTTGCTTTTGGCAAAGTTAGGCATTAAGCGCTCCTCTCTACCAGACGTGCAGTCAAGTAACGCTAGCATAGAGCGAGCTTCTAAGGACAGAGAGAGTAAAATTAAGTTGTCTTAAGCATCGAGGCTGTAGGAAAAGTTGCCCAAGCTGCAGTATCGGGACACAGAGTAACAGTGAGTAGCAAGGAGAGAAGAAAGCCAGGAGAGTGTGTACGGTGAGTGATGGTCGGACTTTGTACAGATGTCTGCAGTATGTTGTGATCCACAATATCAAAGGTGATGAGGTAGCCAAGAAGAACAAGAAGTGGGGGGAGGGTTGTGATGGTTAGAGGTTATGACAGTAGACATGTGGCAAGAGCTCAGTTTGCTGAAGTCAGACGTAGGAGGTTGCAGAAGTTCTTGATGAGGCAGTGAATTGGTCAGTTGGAAATCAGCCTTTGAAAGTTTTGGAGATGGAGAGAGTCTTTTAGTAGATGGAGGATTGGAAAGAATGTTATTCACTTTTTCATTTTAGGGAGAAAAGTGGCTCTAAAGCATTGAGGCTAAAAGAGCATGGATCACTTAATTACAATAGATGAGGAGCTTGAATGCGGAGAGGGTTTAAATGCTTTCAGGAGAGAGAAATTGATCTGGCACACCAGAGTGCTTGTCTGAGGGAAAGATTGTGACTAGGTCAGTGGAGTGGAGAGAATGCTGCTGAAGTGTGTACAAGCTGGAAGTGGCCTACTGGGCAAGGGAAAAGAAGATTTTGTGGTCATATTTTCTTTGTTTAGAAGAAGGTAGCCAGGTGACTTGAAATGAGGAGGCTTTTGTGATACAGAATATAATAGTTGTGCTGCCCATAGCAAAAGAGGTGAAATTCCCCAGTGTAGCACTTTAGCCCAGAGTCGTCCTCTATCTGCCCAAGAAAGGCCACTTGACATTCCATAAACAGCCATACAAGCTTGATCAATTCACATTAATAATTTGATGGACCGTCATAGATGACACCACAACATCCATTCATTGTATTGCTATTTGGTCTAAACGTCCTAAAACCTGTCTAACTCCTTTGATACAAAGGTATCAGTTCCCTACCAAGAGTCCAGGTGTCCATTTCATCAAGTTATAAAGGACAAAACATTTCGATTCTATATTTGATAAGGCGATTATTCTTTAGTTAAATAGGGAACCAGGATTTTCCTTCCTAAATAAAGGCTGCGCTATGGAGCCTTTCCGAAATGGGGGAACTGTTTGGGATTCCACACAGGATCTCTGCAAAGAGCAAGCCACTATGCCCCGTTCTCCAGCTCTCCTTTGAAAATACTGTGTAGAATCCCCTTTGGCCTTCTGATATTGAGCTCTCTGTCATTTCAGAGCGCAATATAACAAGTTTGCTATCACCAGAGATAGGTGTATCGTTCCAACTGTAGTTCATGTGGTACCAAGGGGATGTGCTTGAACTTTCTCAAAGATTCTATTGCCATAGCTGTTGAATGTGGTATTGCCTTTAATGGGGCTATATGCAATTGGGGGACCTAATTAATGCAACGTTATTTATGTATAAAGGATTGTTGGGGGTGGGAAACAGTTTTCAATGTCATTGGAGATGATAGTTCAATGAGGCTGTATAAATGAGCTGCCCTGAAACTCTGATCCTAGACTAGGGACTTTTTTTGGGGGGTGGGGGAGGGTTGCTCTGGGGACACTCTATCCTGTATATAAGTACTCTGGATTCAAGTTGTCAGCAAAGGTCCTATACTTGTTTGTTGATGGTTCCATTCTTCAGTGAGCTTTCAGTAACAAAATCGAGAATGAAAATAAGACCTCTTGGTCTACTTTATTAATTGTGAAAAGCATTTGTTAAAGTAAGTAAGGCTCACATTTTTTTGCAGCAGACTTGGCAGGTAATTTATGTAATCCCACAGGTTACATTAGTAAGCAAGGTTTTTTTGCATTGGCTGCCCACTCTGACAAACCCTGGGAATTTCACAGTGATGATGATTGTTACACCCTGTTGAGCGGGAGGGGGAGTTGTATATTCCTTAGCAAGCTGTATTTTTTTGTAACATATTTGTAATTTTATAACTATGCATGATGGCTGCCAGTTAATGTGCACTTGAATAGGCCGGTGTTGAGTAAAGTGTAAAGCCAGTGGTATAGAGTCGAGGCTTCATCGGTTCATTGGGAAACATCATGTCAGGTTTCACAGGTTTAATATGTTTAGTATGAAACATTTGTGTACATTTGCAATGTTATGACTGTCTATCTGATGGCTGCTTTGTGGGAAAGCTTACGCTCAGTACATTATGCCTATGTTGGTTTTTGTGACAAGCCAATGATAACAGCTATAGGTTTGATTGGTGTGCAGGGAAATATGCCAAATGCCATAGGTATGGCCTGTTTATTATGAAAAGTTATGACAAAGGCAGTAGGTCTGGCTTATTTATTGTGAAATGCATGTGGTAAAGCCAGTAGACCTCGAACAGTTGATTATTATTACTTTGTTACAGTACGTAGAAAGGTATTTAATTACAAGTCATCTCTCCGATTTCAATCGTAAGCAAGGTTTTTGGTGTTGGTTACCTACTCTGACAAACTGTGGGAGTAACATTTCATTGTAATGATTCTTGTTTGGCCCTGGTAAGAGTAGTTGTATATAGTTTTCCCAACTGTAATATTGTACATATTAGTAGTTTTATAAATGTATGCATACTAGTTGCCAGCTTATGCGTACTTCAGTAGGCCTGTGTTGTATTTAGTGTCAAGCCAAAGGCTAGAAGCCTTATCGGTTCACTGGGAAAAGCTGTGTCTTATTCCCTAGTTGGGATCTGTTTATAATGAAAACTTATGTCAAAGCAAGTAGGCCTTACGTCTTGTGAAAAGCATGTATTAAAGGCAATAGGCTTTTAAGGGAGGATCACTAGGACACTGTGCTAAAGCCCTTAGGCAGGTATTTTGTTGCATGGAAGCTTGCAGATTATCTTAGTATGTAAGGATGTTGGTGTCGGTGACCCACCCGAACAAACCATAGGGATCAGGGATTTGCTCTATGCAAATCCCAATTAGGCTTTATTAGTTGAAAGTTATATTGTTTTGATAATTGTATTTAGTACATATGTGTAATTTTACTACAGCATACCTGATGGGTGCCTTGTGGGAAAGCTTAAGGCCAACATAGGTCTGAATTGGTTATGGTGACAAACCAATGATAAAAGCTAGAGGCCAGATTATTTATAGTTAAAAGTTACAATAAAGGCAGTAGGCCTTGTTATGTTTCATATAGAGGCCCTAATATAGACATGTTCATGTATGCCCTAATATAGACATGTTCATATATATCCTAATATAGACATAATCGTATATGCCCTATTATAGTCATGATCTCCTATGTCCTAATATAGGCATGATCTTTCACCTACATTAGTTCCCTACAGTACTCAACGAACACTGAGGGTTGAACATTATCTGGTCTGTGGTTTGAACACTGAAGGGTTTTTCCCGAACACAGGCCTACAATGTACTCATAAATTATGCATGAGCATTCACCAGCTACATCTCCTGCATAATATGTAAGTACAAAGTTCACCCCTGACGTCTTCCTCATGTCTAACAAAGACCAATACAAACCATACTGAGGGACGAGACACTTTAGGGCATAGGTCTTCAATCTATGGGGCGCGACCCCCAGGGGGGGCGTGGAGTCATTGGAAGGGGGTCGCGCATTCACCTGCCTCACTGCTGCCTCGAATCCAAAACGTTTACGTTTCGTTTTGGATTCGAAATAATTACATCTCAGGAGCCTCTCTGATTGGAGGACAGGGCAAAATAAGCCAATCATAATGTGGCAACATCATCAATGCCTGTCCTCCAATCAGAGAGACTGCAGCATGCACACCAGGAAATGCCCGCGAACTTTGTCCATAAAGATGGACCAGCACCTTCGTAATGCAGGCTGTATTTCCACGGAGTTCTGCGCCGTCACTGCTGTCTTTCACTGGATCCAGTTGTCCTTCTTGGCCGTCGCTGCTTTCACCTCGTGTTCCTTTTTCCAACTCATCTTCGTGGCTCATTGCTGCCTCTGCATTAGGATCTCCTTCCCGGCTGGTTTCCAAGGCAACCCGAAGCTTCCAGGAATAATTAGGTAAGCCCCCTCCTCATCCCCCATGCCCTGGCTTTTCAGCTGCAGACGACATACACCGAAACTATCTTGCACGCACGCAAAGACACACACACAGATTCTTATCTGTTTCCTTGATTGAGCCATGTGGGTGGGGGTGGGAGGGGACAGGAAAAAGCTCCGGTTAATTTTTATGACTGTGGAATGGTGTTTATTTTCGGTGTACTTTCTGGTTTTGTAGCAGCAGTTTCATATTCATTTTTGTGACATTGAAATGTTTATTTTCCATGTTCTTTCCGTTTTTATTCTTGACGCAGCAGATTAATATGATGCCTTTGTCCAACTACAGTTGCCACACTTTCCAAAAAAGCGATGGTTATTTGTTCATGTGTAAAGCATCCATGATTGCACCTTACTTGATGTGGTGGTTTTTGTAGTACAAAAACTTTATCACGTGGAGGAATCATTTAAAACCGGTCTGGGAGAGTTCATCTGAGGACATCATTTTTTGTCAAAAAGTTCTAAATAGATTGGTGAATATGGGCTCATGGAAACCTAAATAGCCTTCTGAATTTCAGCTGTGGTTAGAAACAGATAATTATGTCCTGCAAAGAAAGATATTGGTGCTATACACATTAGAAAAATGACGACATTTGTAATTACAAAATTATGTTTATTCATGTGTTTTGCAAAGAAACAAGATTCCAAAACATGGAGTATTTTAAATTGTGTAGTTCAAATGTATTAAGAAAGCTTCTATAAATGACGAGCAATGGAAGTACTATTTGCGGTAATACAGCAAAACATAATATGCCAGAACATTTAGTCAACCATGTAGATACAACTACAGTTTCAATGCATAAGTATCTTCTCATGAGTAAAATCATAGCATTAGTCAGCAAACGTGGCCAAGCACTAACTCTAGAAATGTCCATTTAGTTCATTCTTAACTTTTTCATACCTTTTACTATTCTGATCACCCCCCAAAAAAAACAAGCCTTTCTAAACCCTTCCCTCTGACTCTTCCCCCTCCGTCTCCCTTTTACTCACCCCAAGCCTCCTACTACTGCTGTGAGCTCCAAAACATCCCTCCACTATCCTTCTCAATCCAAATAACATAATACCATATCCACCATTCTAATTACTTTCCTTTTCACTTTACTAATTCACCGCTAAT
The DNA here is from genome assembly GCA_963921515.1 of Calotriton arnoldi. Taxonomy (NCBI): domain Eukaryota; kingdom Metazoa; phylum Chordata; class Amphibia; order Caudata; family Salamandridae; genus Calotriton; species Calotriton arnoldi. Next base: position 973,363 of record CAWUFW010001456.1, on the reverse strand, counting down.
CCTTTATGGGTTCTGGAGAAGCGTGCTACTCGCTGAAAAAGCGCTCCGACACTTCGTCCAGGGGTAATAAGCGCTATATAAATGCAATTACAATAAAATACAATATCTTTGACACACTGGAGCAGTGAATGCTTTGTGGGTCTTCAGTTCATATAGAATACATCCCGCCATTTTGTTTGCAATGAGATTTTGTGTCCTAAACTAAGCACATGTGACTCAACGCTGAATGGTGCCTCCGCATATATGCTGTTGTCATTGTGGTATTGAATACCAATGTGTGCCAAAACTGTTCTCTCGTGGCATCATTTTCCATGACCTCTTGTATCGGCTTTTGAAAGACTGGTCTATAAGTTTGTCAGCAATAAATCGTCATAAATCACCCAGGTACCGGGGAGGGGAGAAGGAGGAGACAATGGCGTGCGGTAAACAGCTGTCTCTCATGTCAAGGCCAGGCTCTCACAGAATCGCCGTGTGTGCTAATTTGGAGGCTACTCAGCTCCTCGCTGACTGCCTGTGTGATCTTGAATGATCTAGTTTACCGGTCTGTTAGATTACCGGCCTCTGGGTACAATGAACTTCACCCACAAAAGAAACAACTGGTGTCTTTTGGCTTCCATCTCTAGACGAGTGTGTCTTGCTACCTTTCACAACCTCTCTTCTGACCCTCACCCTGCGAAGGCCTTTCCAAGACGAAGGCTCAGTTGAGCTAGTCTGACCGTGCAACATGTTGTCCTCCACCTGCACCAAATGCATGGGAACACGTGTTCACAATGGGTGCCATTCTCCTTCCAGACACTAAGCCTCCCACTGTACTGAATGTCCAGTAGCTAGGATACATCCACAGATTGACCGTCTCTCTGGAGAAAAACAGGCACACCCATCACACTGATTCAGAAAGGTGTTATCATCCAATTGAGTCAAATTATGTTTTGTTTGTTGAAAAATAAAGTACAGTACCATTTGTGCATTTTTGGGCAATTCGTTTTGGAGATTTTGTATTTGAGCTGTGTAGTAAGCCTCTGACACAGAACCACAGACACCCACAAACCTTTGATTTGCTAAACACTGTTTAATACTATTTCCCCACCGTGAAATGATTTGCCGTGGTAATTGGGGGCACTTTTGGTTGTCGATGATGATGAGTACCAAGTTCTAGAATTTTTTTGTCGGAGGGGGTCCTTACGCCTAACATTTTTTGACAGGGGGGGTCTCGGCATCAAAAAGTTTGAAGACCTCTGCTTTAGGGTATAAATACACCACATCTTGCCACGGTAAGATAGAGGGAACCAAGACTTCCATGCCGACACACTGACCAGAGACGCTGAGGCTCCTGCATGCAGTCGCTCCAGCTGACAGCGGTCCAACACAGCCCTTGCGGGGTGTCCAACTCGAGACCAGGACGGGGTCCCACACTCTCTCTCTTCAGGTAATGGGGTTCGACTAAATCCTAGAGGGATTCTTGGCTCTTAGGCTTTTAGACCTACACACATGAGGTACACTTAGGTACATCTAGTTAGGCATCGTAGGAGTATGCACACTTTTATAATGCATTTTATATATTCATGTATGTAACCATTATTATTGCAATATGGTAGAACTGTACTATCCTTTCACTTTTATCGTACTGCTGATAATATATCTCTGCTACTGTCTGCTGGTTACTACAGCACATATATTCTACACTAGAATGACAACTGTTCAATAAATACTTATTGAAACGCCCAGACTGTTTATTCTGTGTAACTCTCTGAGACAAACCGAATAAGTAAGCACGAGTGACTGAGCGAAAAGTAGTACATTGTTTCCACGATTCTGAGGGATCAGGGTTGTCATGATCTAAGGTTGCCAGAAACTAATCTCTCCCCGATAAGAGGAGATTCTAGTGGCACTATGAGCTAGCTAATGCAAAACAGGCTAACATAAGCGGTGGGGGTGCACAGAGCCAGTCTGCCACCAAACCCGCAGTTTATGTTATCCAAACGCGCAGGTCCTGCATGGGTACTATAGGAACTACATGACATGGGGCCCAACGTTGGTTGGGTACTTATTTAACAGTAGAATCTGAGTAGTTCAGTCGTGCTATTCTCAGAGAACCTACTCACAAAACCCCAGAGATGTCTGGAGTGGGGGGGCACAAAATCCGCCGCAGCTGAGTAGTATGAAAATACTATTTATTGGCTGTTGGTTATTCAAGCTTGAAAGGACATAGTGTTCCTAAAATTGTGCATAAAACCTTATCATAGTTTCTTTGAAACATTAGTCTGTGTTCTATACACAATGACTACCGCGGTCTTAGATCCACTACGAATGCCACTGCCCATGTCAGACGAGGAAGAAGGTCCGCAGATGCAATACAAATTGCACCAAAATTCAGAAGGACAGTCACCCTAAGACTATTAGAAAATGGTTTACAAGCTAGGGGTGGCATGGTAGTTTTCGTGATTGAGGCACACGAATCAAACACAACAGAGGTATTCTATTCATAGGTTACACTCCCAGCAGCAAATGCAGTAACAAATAAATTTCACTACTATATAGAAGGAGATGCACCACGGGAAGATTGTCCGTTTGAGGACATAGAGATTCCACTCACTTACCAGGAACATTATTACTGGTTTAATGGCGCCCTACCCCACTTACAAGGAAGAGCAAGGTTAGGCCCACTCGGAGGAGAAGGAGCCACATGGCCAATATTAGCGGCCTACACACCACATCCTGACATTGCCACAATGCCACCAGGAGACTTACTCGTACAACACACAGGTTTAATTAAAATCTACAGAAACCTGACACAATTTGTCATGAGGACTTTAACAATCCAACCTGCACCAGGTGCAGCAAACAGTACTCCAGCTCAGGGTACAGGAAATAAAATTACTCCTCAAACATTACACGCGGTAATGGGCAAAATGCCCGCAAAACGCGAACAAATACCATTCTGGATAGCTCAGAAAATAACCCAGCTTGAGGCAGTATTCCCGAATACTACCACCTGTGATAAACACAGAATACTAACAATCTGCTTGCCCATGGGGATCACACCACAAATAGAGGACTGCACCTCTTGGGATACAGTCTTTGCTGCCATGTATACCAGAACACATGGTATCCCGTCATTAGCAGTAGTACCCGACGTATTGAGACAGATACAAAATGAGTACGGAGCAGAGCCTGCCCTTAACTTAGGGATGAAGTTACTAGGTAACTACGAACAGGTATCAGCCATAATACTAGCTAACGTTAAGGGGGAAGCAGCTTCAGTGGCGATCCGCCAACACCTAAGGGAGTTCAGTCCAGTAGACCAACAACACGAACTGCCCAAAATAATTGAAACTGCATATGCAGAACTAGGCAGAGACCGCTTAGGTGGGAAAGCATTAAAACCACAACTGGTGGGCAGTTCTGAAAAGAACACTACAAAGCAGACACCTACTTCTATTAAAAAGAAGTGGGAAAATAAAAAGCAACAAAAGTCTAAAGACAGCAGGTCTCAATCCCGAGGCAGGTCTCCTCAACAGGAGCCCTCTGAAAGGAGGTATAACCTCAGGAATAGGGATAATATTAGGAAACCTGACCGGTATCAGGATACTGATACACGTTCCTCTCGTTCCTTTCAGGGTTCATCCAAAAACTCCGAGAGGGAAGGACGGTCAGAACAAAGACAAGAGGAGCATACAAAGTCCAGAGACATGCAACACGCTGCGGACTACGCACCTAAAAAAGAAGATAAACAAAAATCAAAACCTCAGTTCAAAAAGAAAAAGGTAGCAGGTCTTAAGATTAGACATGCCCAGAATTCTGAGGACACAGCTTCTGAACGGGGAATTGGCTCTGACGATGCTAGAGAGCGCGGCAGAAGTAACAATAACTCGCCAGAACCTGAAGGAATTTCTGGTGCCAGCGGAGTTGAGTGAGTATATCACGGTGGAAACACCTGATACTCGGGTAAGCGTCCCACATAAGTTACATGAAATAACACTCCGGATGGAGGGGGACAAACCTAGAAAAATTAAAGGTCTCTTTTGGAAAAACCTGTCATCAGGTTATGACATTCTATTAGCAGAACAAGACTGGCCGCCAGCATTTGTCATGGAGTGCCCCAGGGGAGAAGAGATAATTTTTCTAGCCTTTTCCGACCTCGTTCCCATACATTTAAAACATGCATATGCGCAGGAGTGGGCGGTTGCCCTAGCTCCAGCATTGTACAAAAATCATGCTGGTTGGGATGAGCATTCAACCCACCACGTGATCCTATTAAAAGTTTCACGAAATGCTCAAAGGCAATACCCTATAAAGCAGGAAGCTAAGAAACAAGTAAGGGAGATCCTAGATCAACTAGAATACCAGGGGGTGATTGAAAATTGCACTTCACCTATGAACAATCCTTTGTTTCCCGTAATGAAACCTGACAACACATCGTTTAGTTTTGGATTACAGACATTTAAACACTTGCACAAAGACATTTGCAGTTCAAAATGCACACAGTGCCGCATTAATGAATAACATTTTGCGGAAAAAATACAAAACTACACTTGATATCTCAAATGGATTTTTCTGCCAAAATATAGCGCCTGAAAGCAGGTATTTGACCGCATTCTCAGCGCTAGGGTCCCAACGGCAATTTTGTCGACTCCCCCAAGGGTATAAGAATAGCCCGGGGTTGTTTTCTGCAAGGGTAACAGAGTTACTCCAAAATTTGGATGAAGAAGCATTGTCCTATGTGGATGATATTTATCTGACGGACGATGACTTACCAAGGCACTTGACCAGGGTGAGCACCATTATTATGGGATTCGCCTCTGAGGGTTATAAATTTAATTTCAAAAAATCAAAAATTGCCCATCTCAATGTCCTGTTCTTAGGGTATGAGCTGTCAAGTGAAGGGAAAAGCCTAGCAGCTAACTTTTTAGAAAAATGTGCGCTGCTCCAACCTCCAAAATCGCTAAAGAATTAACAATCAATTCTGGGATTCCTAAATTTTGGTCGAACATACATTTTGGATTACGCAGAAGGAGTAAAACCTTTCTACGATTTAATAAAACCTGATTTTTCAGTCAGACAATGGACACAGGAACATACAAACATCCTACGTTCACTACAGGAAGACATGATAGCTTCAAAACACTTACAGACACGCGTAAACGTACGCAACTTAGTGAGCCGAGTAATAGCGGGTCAATGCGGGTACACTTACTTAACCTTCAATGAAGGTGAAACTGTACCAATCGCATACAAATCACACCTGTACACAAACGCAGAGATGCGTTTCACTTCAACAGAAAAAATCCTGACATCAGTGCAGACCGCTGTAGCAAGAGAAAGAGCTCTGGCTCAGGGAAAGCGCATAATAGTCGTGACCCCAGTACCAGCCTTAGAGGCTGTTACAAAGGCTAGCATTCCAAATGCGAAAGCCTTACATCCCAGATGGATACAATGGGCTAATTCTCTTACTGCAACGGATGTTGAATACAGATTTGATCCAAGTTTAAAAACACAAGCATTTCTGCAATACGAACAAGAATATCCTCTACCGAATGAGATTTTGCCTCTAGATCAGTATGAATACATTATTTACACTGACGGATCTGCTCAACCGGCCGTAGGGAGTAAGCAAGCTTACAGCGCATCGTGTGCAATCGTTAAAGGTCACATGCGCGATGGAAAGTTCCATCCAAGTTGCACTAAAACGCAATCTCTAGGAGACTGCACCGCTCAGTTGGCAGAATTAAAAGCACTGATACTGGCATTTGTAAATACGGATCACGAATTCCCCACACTAATTGTGTGTGATTCCTTTTACTGTGTACAGTCATACAATGAATATCCACATCATTGGGAACAAAACGGGTTCAAAGATGGTGGCACAATTAGGCATAGAATGCTATGGGAACAGGTAGTAGAGTTGAAAAACGAACTACCAAGGGCTCACGTGATACATACACTGAGTCATCAGCGTGATGCCGTTCACGTTGAAGGGAATTCATTGGCTGATGAAGCCGCAAAGGGGGCTGTACGCACAGCGCCCGTAGCTGCAATCACTCGTTCCAAAACGAGGATAGACAGTGAGATTATGGTAGCTAAAATTGCTTCACGCAAAGGCAGCACAGCAGTACCAAAGAAATTTCCACTCAAGTACTCCTACAAGTTAGATGCCCACAACATTCCATATGCTCAGATTCCTGGAGTGGGGGATAGAGTAATACCAAATATGGATCGTAGGCAAGGCTTAATTGTGGCAGCACACGAAGAGATAGGTTCTGTACATACGGGACTTAGGGAGACTGTTTCTTTGTTGAAACAACGCTACTGGTGGCCTGCGATGAGAAGGCAGATCAGAGACTATGTCTGGAACTGCGACATCTGCAAGCAGATGAAAGGGTCCACCACAACACGTCCAGTACAGATACCATTATTAGACAGCATTAGGTTGTCCGTTCGTGTGCGTCCAGCTCCAGTTTCCTCAAGGTCTGGCCTCAGCGCTCGGCTGACGCTCGAACTGTTATAAAAGATTTGCGAGTCTTTATCGGCACATACGCAGTTGGCACGTTACATTCTGACCATGGCCCGGCGTTTAGCTCTCGGGCTTACAAAGAGGCCATGGAAGGAATGGGCGTAGCATGGCGGTACTCCTCTCCGTACCATCCTGAGGGAAATTCGGTTGTGGAGAGGAAAAACCGTGACTTAAAGCAATCTTTAACAGCTAGGGTATTAGGCAAGGGCGGTAGTTGGGTCAGTAACCTTTATGGGGTCCAAAGAGCAATTAACAACCAGCCAAGAAGCTCTCTAGGGGGTGTCACTCCTTACGAGGTCCTATTTGGGACAAGAATGTGGGTACCTGATCTTGATTGTGAAGGCGCAGTGGCGGATGAAAAACCATTTGATATCCATGATCGTTTGGCTGTTTTACAGGATCTAAATGAATCCAGGACACAACAAAGCGACGTCCACTTAAAACAGACCGCCACTGAGGAAGTCAAGGCAGTAACGGCAAGACCGGTCTGGATCCCAAAAGTTGGGGATCTGGTCAGAGAGAAGATTGCAGACAAGAAAGAATTTGGGCCATCATACAGAACAGCTGTACCGGTCCTAGCAATCCAAGGCACAAAAACTGTACTTCTGCCGCATCTTGCCGGAAAAAAGGAGAAAAGATTTGTCTCAATCGACTCAATCAAACCTCACTATGTGGCCGATACTAAACAGTAGGCCACGTGGACTCCACAGTAGCAGACTCCCTCCTCTTGCTACAAATCAAGAAGTTCAAACAGAAAGACTCGTCACGTTTGAAGAGCCACCTGTACGGAATAAAGGACTGAGCAACAATGCTATGGAACTCGTTCCACTTCAACAAGAAGTTCAACTTCAAGAAGAAAATCAACTTAACAACCAAGTTGCAATCAGACCGACTACAGACGTCTACGTCAACATGCCTCGTCAAGAGCAACATCCGATTTCAACAAATCCCGATGCAATTCCAACAATTGATCGAACTGCTTCTGGTTATTTCATGAACTTTGATACGTTTTCACTGGATCCAAGCGAGCCGGAAACGACGCCAGCCAAAAAATCCCACAAACAAAAACTCATTGACTTTCTGAACTTTTTAAAAAAGACTTACCTGGTGTCACCTTGAATAGAACTATGGTATATCACTGGGATTCTATTTTTCATCTTCTGGCTAGGTTTAATTATAACTTTTAGTATGCTTATTAATGGACGATATCTTCAGCAGAGCTCTACAGCCCAAAAGGTTAATTTAATTTTAAAACCACACCAATCTTCACATCGTGAACCAAGAGACTTGTCTTCAGTGAACATCACAGCAGTTCCTATACCGGACGGTATAGTATGGGACAAGATTGATTTCGATATTTTCGGTCCGACTGAACTTTTAAAGCTTAAACATGTATTTAAAATTTCTTTAAGTGATATCATTACCTCCAGTACATTTTCTGATGATTGGGACACTGAAACTGTAAATAATATGATGTCTGATTTGGAAAAAACTGCAGCATTTCCGAACAATGAAATGTTAGAAGTCACTTCAGACTATGATACATTGTACTGTTACCAACATTATGGTCATCATTTCTTGCACAAATCTATAACACCTAGAAATGTATTTGAATACCACCAGTGGGAACACTGCCCAACTCCTCCAAAAGGTAGTTCGCAAACTTTTACACAGAAATTCGCAAACTTTTGCACAGAAATTCACTTCTGTAGTAGGGGATCTCTGTGTATAGTCATAATCATGTGAATAGTCCCGCCCATGTGCGTAGACCCCGGAGCACTTCAATAGATATAGTCTTTTAAGCTGTCTTCTTCTGCAGTCCTGCACAGACACTTAAGAGATAATAAAAGACAATAATGCAGCCTGAAAACACTAGGCTACTCTGGCCATTACTTCATCCTGAAGTGAAAAAGATAGCCAGGTAACAATTAACTTTAACAATTTTACTAAGTTTCACACATATAGAAACTCTCCTTCACAAAATCCCTTTTTCATGATAGAGATGAAGGGTTGGACAGACCCTGGAGCATTGAGCTCTACCTTTATTGGTATAACTTTCAATATTTAGCTCTAAAAGTAAGTTTGAGTGTTTTACTCGACGTCCTTGGCCTTTTTCTTCCTTTTGCTGTCTTTTTTGGGCAGTTAGCCCACATTTTTCTTGTCAAAATGCCATCCTTATTTGACAAGTGCCCTGAATGTGGCAGGAAGAAGGCCAAGTCGGACTCCCACAGAGTTTGTATTCTCTGTCTACCATTTACCCATGTTCCTGACTCCTGCGTCATCTGCAAATCTTTCTCCAGGAGGACCCTGCGTGACAGGGAGAAGATTCGTCTTCAAGGCCTGGAGCAGAGAAAACTACAGACTGCAGGTGGGACATCTGGGCAAGGAGGAGCCAGTCCTCCTCTAAGACCCATGCGTCGGCCTCTGGGGGCTCCCCAGTCGAAAAAGGCTCAAAAACGACGCCGGTCCCGGTCGACGTCGAAGGCGACAACATCGACGTCGAGACCAGGTACGACCGCGATATGCTCCCCTTCGGCTCAGGGCTCTGAACCGAAGCGACGTCGAAGGTCAACGTCGAGGGAAAGGACGTCGAGACCTCGGCTGAGGTCGACGTCGAGGACATCCCAGTCAACGTCGGCACATCATCGCCGTCGATCTGGATCTGGAAGACATCGGCGCTCGCCGTCAAGGCGACACCGCCGGTCGACGTCGAGGAGAAGGTCGATGTCGAGGAGAAGGTCGACGTGAGGAAGGCAAAGTTCGACGTCAAGGAGAGGTTCGACGTCGCGCAGACGGTCGACGTCGAGGAGGTACCATCATAGCTCGACGTCAAGGGACAGGTCTCCCTCCGTGGTCAGCATCTCCACATCTGTGAGCTCTAGATCACGACGACGTCGGCGCTCGCCGTCGAGGGGCACTGCCTCCAGGACTCCCTCTACAAGGCCAGCCCGCAAACGGAGAAGGCAAGTGGCCACCTCGGACTATGAGTATTCCCGGACCTATTCTCCAACTAGGACCCTGGAACCTGCTGAGCCTGTGGATCCACGACCGTCGCCTGTGCGGCCCAGGACTCCTACTCCTCCTCCTCCGCCTAAAACTCCTCCTCCTCCGCCTCCTCCGCCTCCTCCTTCGCCTCCTGCAGCTCCACCTGTGCCTGTGACCCCTGCTGTACCGAGCAGGCCACGATCACGTTCCCGGCCAAGACATCGCTCTCGCAGCAGGCACCGTTCCTCTACGAGGTCTCGCCGGCGACGCGAGAGGTCCCATTCTAGATACACTAGGGACACGACGTCCTCTAGTGGGGGGAGATACTCGCCCACGTTATCGGACTCTCCACCCCCGAGAATCTCGCCTGTTGATGACATTGCTACGTTCCAGGAGGTTCTGGTAAGGGGAGCGGCAAAGCTGGGCATTGCACTGTCGGTGCCTACCCCTACTACATCGGTGATTTTTGAGACGCTACAACAGAGGCAAACCTTGCGTCCTCTGCTTCCCTTGGTGCCGGGGTTGGAGGAACCAGCGATGGAATTATTCCTTACACCTGCCTCAGTGAAATCGGCGCCTTCGAGGCTCCAGAAGAAATATCGTCCTCCGGACTCTGACCCTGCCTTCCTTAGGGTGGACCCCCTTCCCGATTCAGTCATCGTGGTGGCGGCAAAGAAGCAGCATGCTACGGCCCCTTCATCTACAGTCCCTCCGGACAAGGAGAGTCGTAAGCTGGACTCTGCGGGGAGGAAGGTCTGCAATACTGCAGCCACATCAATGAAGGCGGCTAGTTCTACAGCTCTGCTGGGCCGTTACGACCGTTCCCTGTGGGAGTCTCTTCATCAGTTCATGGACCTCCTAACTAGGGACAAACGTGAAGATTTCCGGGAGGTGCTCAACGAGGGGCTGATGGTCTCTAATCAGATCATTAGTGCGGCTGCGGACACCTCTCTCCTGGCAGCGCATGGGTATTGCCATGGCGTTGCTCTTCGGCATTCCTGGTTGCGTCTCACCTCCCTAAAACCGGAGGCTCAACAGCGGATCGCAAACCTCCCCTTCTCAGGTACCACCCTCTTTGGGTCACATGCGGATGAGGAGATGGCTCGCATGAAGGCTGAGGTTGAGACTCTCAAAGCCGTTGGCCTGGAAAAGCCTAAGGAACAGCGTAGGAATTTCCGCCCTTTCCAACGGTGCTATTCCTCACAACGTTTCCAGCGTGGGCAGGGCCGTCAATCTGGACAGCAACAACAACAGTTTCAACGGTCTTTTCAGCCGTTCCAGAAACGCCAGCCTAGAGGAAGGGCTTCTCAGAAGTCGACACCAGGGAAAAGGCCCCAGCGGGTTCCAAACCCTGAAAGGTTACTTCCCCCTCTTCTGTTGCCCACTCCGGTGGGGGGAAGCATTCAAAATTATCTGGCAGAGTGGAAAAACATAACTCAGGACAATTGGGTGCTGAATATTGTTCGCAATGGATACTGTCTACGTTTCACCAGCCCTCCTCCATCGATACCACCAGTTCGTTCACAGTACCAGCTACGCGAACTTCAGGTGGAGGCCGATATCCTGTTAAGAAAAAGGGCAATAGAACTTGTTCCTCCGGCCCAGAGGGGACAAGGTCTATATTCCAGGTTCTTTCTCGTACGCAAAAAGGACAAGAACGAATTCAGACCCATCCTCGATTTGCGACAAGCAAACAAATGGATCCGCAGAGAGAAGTTCCGCATGTTATCCCTGCACCAGATCTACCCTCAGCTGCATCAGGGAGACTGGCTGTGCGCAATAGATCTGCAAGACGCATATTTTCATGTACCCATAGCGAGGAAACATCGCAAGTTCCTACGGTTCCTGGTCGGAACAAATCACTATCCGTATGCAGTGCTTCCCTTCGGCCTGAAGTCAGCGCCCAGGACCTTTTCGAAGTGCATGGCGGTAGTCGCTGCACACCTCCGGAAGAACAAGGTGTTCATCTATCCATACCTGGACGACTGGTTGATCAAGGCGGCCACGTTTCAGGAGGCACAACTGCATTTCACCAGGACTTCCGTTCTACTGAATCGCTTGGGTCTACACATCAATCTGTCGAAGTCTGTCCCGACTCCTGTACAGTGTCTGCAGTATCTGGGAGCCAGCATCGATACACGCAATGCAAGCGTGTGTCCTTCGGAGGAGAGACGATTATCAATCCTTCGGAAGGCTCAGGCTCTCTTGACCATTCCTTCGCCGACGGTGAGGACGGTGTCTTCTCTCCTGGGTTCCATGGCATCTTGCATCTTCCTCACTCCACATGCACGCCTCCACATGCGACCTCTGCAGGAATGTCTAGAGCATGGGTACTCACAAACTTTTTCTCGGGGGCCAAATTTACAGTGTGGTTTGTGGCCGAGGGCCGCACCGGTGGGGGCGGGGTCAGTGGGGGAGGGGGCGGGGCTAGAGCAAAAAAATAACTATGACCATGAGGTTGAACACAGGCCCCTGCAGCCGACGCCTTCGTCCACTGAGCCACCAGACCCGGCATACACACATCTCTCTCTCTCTATCTATCTCTCTCTCTCTCTCTCTCTCGCTCTGTCTCCCTCCCTCTCTCTATCTCTCTATCCCTCCCTCCCTCTCTCTAGCTCTCCCTCCCTCTATCTCTCCCTCCCTCTCTCTCTCTCCCTCTCTGTCTCCCTCTGTCTCCCTCCCTCTGTCTCCCTCCCTCTCTCTCCCTCCCTCTCTCTCCCTCCCTCTCTCTCCGTCTCCCTCCCTCTCCCTCCCTCTCCCTCCCTCTCCCTCCCTCTCTCTCTCCCTCTCTCTCCCTCTCTCTCCCTCTCTCTCTCTCCCTCTCCCTCCCTCTCCCTCCCTCTCCCTCCCTCTCCCTCCCTCTCCCTCCCTCTCCCTCCCTCTCTCTCCCTCTCTCTCCCTCTCTCTCCCTCTGTCTCCCTCTGTCTGTCTCCCTCTGTCTGTCTCCCTCTGTCTGTCTCCCTCTGTCTGTCTCCCTCCCTCCGTCTCCTTCTGTCTGTCTCCCTCTCCCTCCCCAGACTCCCTCCGTCTCCCTCTCTCTCTGTCTCCCTCTCTCTCTGTCTCCCTCTCTCTCTGTCTCCCTCTCTCTCTGTCTCCCTCTCTCTCTGTCTCCCTCTCTCTCTGTCTCCCTCTCTGTCTCCCTCCCTCTATCTCCCTCCCTCTATCTCCCTCCCTCTATCTCCCTCCCTCTATCTCCCTCCCTCTATCTCCCTCCGTCTGTCTCCTTCTGTCTGTCTCCCTCTCCCTGTCTCCCTCCCTGTCTCCCTCCCTGTCTCCCTCCCTCTGTCTCCCTCCCTCTGTCTGTCTCCCTCTGTCTGTCTCCCTCTGTCTGTCTCCCTCTGTCTGTCTCCCTCTGTCTGTCTCCCTCTGTCTGTCTCCCTCTGTCTGTCTCCCTCTGTCTGTCTCCCTCTGTCTGTCTCCCTCTGTCTGTCTCCCTCTGTCTGTCTCCCTCTGTCTGTCTCCCTCTGTCTGTCTCCCTCTGTCTGTCTCCCTCCCTCTGTCTCCCTCCCTCTGTCTCCCTCCCTCTGTCTCCCTCCCTCTGTCTCCCTCCCTCTGTCTGTCTCCCTCCCTCTGTCTCCCTCCCTCTGTCTCCCTCCCTCTGTCTCCCTCCCTCTGTCTCCCTCCCTCTGTCTCCCTCCCTCTGTCTCCCTCTCTGTCTCCCTCTGTCTCCCTCCCACTGTCTCTCTGTCTCCCTCTCTCTCTCCGTCTCCCTCTCTCTCTCTCTCCGTCTCCCTCTCTCTCTCTCTCTCCGTCTCCCTCCCTCTCTCTCTCCCTCTCTCTCTCTCTCTCTCTCCCTCTCTCTCTCTCTCTCCGTCTCCCTCTCTCTCTCTCCGTCTCCCTCTCTCTTTCTCTCCGTCTCCCTCCCTCCCTCTCTCTCTCCCTCTCTCTCTCTCTCTCCGTCTCCCTCTCTCTCTCTCTCTCCGTCTCCCTCCGTCTCCCTCCCTCTCTCTCCCTCCGTCTCCCTCCCTCCGTCTCCCTCCCTCCGTCTCCCTCCCTCCGTCTCCCTCTGTCTGTCTCCCTCTGTCTGTCGCCCTCCTCCCTCTGTCTGTCTCCCTCTGTCTGTCGCCCTCCTCCCTCTGTCTGTCTCCCTCTGTCTGTCGCCCTCCTCCCTCTGTCTGTCTCCCTCTGTCTGTCGCCCTCCTCCCTCTGTCTGTCTCTCTCTCTCTGTCTCTCTCTCCCTCTCTCTCTCTCTCTCTCTCCGTCTCCCTCCCTCTCTCTCCCTCCGTCTCCCTCCGTCTCTCTCTCTCCCTCCGTCTCCCTCCCTCTCTCTCTGTCTCCCTCCATCTGTCTCCCTCTGTCTGTCTCCCTCTCTGTCGCCCTCCTCCCTCTGTCTGTCTCTCTCTCTCTCTGTCTCTCTCTCTCTCTGTCTCTCTCTCTCTGTCTCCCTCTCTCTCTGTCTCCCTCTCCCTCTGTCTCCCTCCCTCTGCCTCCCTCCCTCTGTCTCCCTCCCTCCCTCTGTCTGCCTCTCTCCCTCTCTCTCCCTCCCTCCCTCTCTCTCCCTCTACCTCCCTCTACCTCCCTCTCTCTCTCTCTCTCCCTCCCCCTCCCTCCCTCCCTCTCTCTCCCTCCCTCTCTCTCCCTCTCTCTCCCTCCCTCTCTCTCCCTCTGTCTGTCTCCCTCCATCTGTCTCCCTCTGTCTGTCTCCCTCTCTCTCTCTGTCTCCCTCTCTCTCTCTGTCTCCCTCTCTCTCTCTGTCTCCCTCCCTCTCTCTGTCTCCCTCTCTGTCTCCCTCCCTCTCTGTCTCCCTCCCTCTCTCTGTCTCCCTCCCTCTCTCTGTCTCCCTCCCTCTCTCTGTCTCCCTCCCTCTCTCTGTCTCCCTCCCTCTGTCTCCCTCCCTCTGTCTCCCACCCTCTGTCTCCCTCCCTCTGTCTCCCTCCCTCTGTCTCCCTCCCTCTGTCTCCCTCCCTCTGTCTCCCTCCCTCTGTCTCCCTCCGTCTGTCTCCCTCCGTCTGTCTCCCTCCCTCTGTCTCCCCTCCTATGTCTCCCCTCCTATGTCTCCCCTCCTATGTCTCCCCCCCTCTGTCTTCCCCCCTCTCTGTCTCCCTCCCTCTCTGTCTCCCTCCCTCTCTGTCTCCCTCCCTCTCTGTCTCCCTCCCTCTCTGTCTCCCTCCCTCTCTGTCTCCCTCCCTCTATCTCCCTCTGTCTGTCTCCCTCTCCCTCCCCCTGTCTCCCTCCCTCTGTCTCCCTCCCTCTGTCTCCCTCCCTCTGTCTCCCTCCCTCTGTCTTCCTCCCTCTGTCTCCCTCCCCCTCTCTGTCTCCCCCTCTCTGTCTCCCCCTGTCTGTCTCCCTCTGTCTCCTTCTGTCTGTCTCCCTCTCCCTCCCCAGACTCCCTCCGTCTCCCTCTGCCTCCCTCTGTCTCCCTCTCTCTCTGTCTCCCTCTCTCTCTGTCTCTCTGTCTCCCTCTCCCTCTGTCTCCCTCTGTCTCCCTCCCTCTGTCTCCCTCTGTCTCCCTCTGTCTCTGTCTCCCTCTCTCTCTCTCGGTCTCCCTCTCTCTCGGTCTCCCTCTCTCTCGGTCTCCCTCTCTCTCTGTCTCCCTCTCTCTCTGTCGCCCTCTCTCTCTGTCGCCCTCTCTCTGTTGCCCTCTGTCTCCCTCTCTCTGTTGCCCTCTGTCTCCCTCTGTCTACCTCCCTCTGTCTCCCCCCCTCGGTCTTCCCCTCTCTCTCTGTCTCCCTCTGTCTGTCTCCCTCTGCCTCCCTCTGTCTCTGTCTCCCTCTGTCTCTGTCTCCCTCCCTCTGTCTCCCTCCCTCTGTCTCCCTCGCTCTGTCACCCTCTGTCACCTCACCCCGCGTGTGTCAGCCCGGGCTGAGACAGCTTCCCGGGCACACACACAGCCGCCGCACCAGAGTACTTCACAGGTCTTTAAAAGACCATTCACTTGTTAATGAGGCTTTGTTGTATTTCACCTCTTCTTAGCGCCCCTGCATCGCCACTCAGAGTGGAGATGCAGGGGCGCTAAGAAGAGGTGAAATACAACAAAGCCTCATTAACAAGTGAATGTTTTTTTAAAGAATCGCCCGGCCCCCATAGAGCGCTGCTGCAACCGGCGGTGTTTGCTGACAGGTAGGATATCTGCAAGGTCCGCGGGCCGCCAAGGAAGGCTTGCCGGGCCGCTGGCGGCCCGCGGGCCGTACTATGAGTACCCGTGGTCTAGAGCATCAGTGGGACCAGAGACGAGGGAATTGGGAGGACAGGATTCAGCTGTCGCAGCATGCCCGCCAGTCCATCAAGTGGTGGTGCTTGCCTCACAATCTCCTCCGGGGGATTCCGTTCCACAAGGAGATACCAGCTCAGACCATTGTGACAGATGCATCTCTCCACGGGTGGGGAGCGCATTCAGACCACCTTCAGATACAGGGCACGTGGTCCCAGAAGGAGACCACGTATCACATCAACTTCCTGGAACTCCGAGCGGTTCACCTGGCTCTGAAAGCCTTCCAGCCGTCCTTTCGAACCAACTCTCTGCTTGTCCAAACAGACAACACCACAACGATGTACTAGCTCAACAAGCAGGGGGGTTCAAGATCGCGCACATTGTCTCGGGAAGCCCAGACAATCTGGAACTGGCTGCTGGCCAGGGACCTGACCATAACGGCGACTCATCTGCCAGGTGTGCAGAATGCTCAGGCAGACGCTCTCAGCAGACTCGTTCAAGAAAATCACGAGTGGGTCTTAAATGACGAAGTGGTAAGAGAAATCTTCGGAAGATGGGGCACTCCAGAGATCGATCTGTTTGCCACCGCAGAAAACAGCAAATGCCGAGACTTCGCCTCCAGGTTCTACCAACCAGGGACGCTGGGGAATGCACTGTGGATCAACTGGTCGAACAGCTTTCTCTACGCCTTTCCACCCATTTCCCTGATCCCGACAGTGTTGATCAAACTTTCCCAATCACGGGCCAAGATGATCCTCATTGCTCCGGAGTGGCCTCGTCAGTGGTGGTTCACCGATCTATTACACCGGTCCCTCCTGCCGCACCTTCGACTTCCGTGTCGGCCGGACCTTCTCAGGAAGTTTGGAGGGCAGATGGTGCATCCCAACCTCTCATCGTTGAATTTGGCAGCATGGCTCCTGAGAGAGTGCAGTATGGACATTTAAATCTCCGTCAGAACTGCATGGAGATACTCAAAGAAGCGAAAAGACCTTCTACACGGACTTCATACGCATATAAATGGAAGAGATTTTGCATCTGGTGTGCCTCTAAAGATGCAGATCCTACTTCCTGCAAGGAGGATGTCATTCTCCCTTACTTATTGCATTTGGCAGAATCTGGCCTTAATTTTCATTCCATTAAAGTTCACCTAGCAGCTTTAACTGCGTATAGGAAATGCCCTTCACAAACTTCCTTTTTTCCAAATCCCAGTCATCAAAGATTTTCTGGAAGGTTTGAAGAAGGTGTTTCCTCCCATTAGGCGTCCTTCACCCCCATGGGAACTTAATGTGGTGCTTTCTAGACTGATGAGGGAACCTTTTGAGCCCATTCATAAGGCCTCTCTTCAACATCTGTCCTGGAAGGCGGCCTTCTTGGTAGCCATAACATCGGCTCGCAGGGTGAGTGAAATCCAGGCTCTTTGTTGTCAAGAGCCTTACACCGTGTTTCATTCTTCTAAGGTAGACATGCGTACTCACCCAAAATTCCTCCCTAAAGTGGTGTCAGATTTTCATGTGAATCAAACGATTTCTTTACCCACGTTTTTCAGCATCCTTCCTCTCCTGCTGAAAGGTCCCTTCATTCTCTTGATGTTAGGAGGATGTTGAAATTCTACTTAGACAAGACTAAGGAGATTCGTAGATCGGATCAGTTGTTTGTTAACTATGGTTCTGTCAGGACTGGTCTTGCTACCTCTAAGCAATCCATCTCTAGGTGGATTGTGTCCTGTATTCAATTGTGTTATCAGAAAGCCAACAAGACTCTAGGTAGTAAACCTAAAGCTCACTCTACTAGAGGTAAAGCTGCTACAGTGGCTTTACTACGTAACGTCCCTATTGCAGAGATCTGCAAGGCTGCCACTTGGAAGTCAGTCCATACCTTTACAAAACACTACTGCCTGGACTCTGATGCTAGGGCAGATGCTCAGGTTGGGCAGGCTTCGCTGAGGAATCTTTTTTGCATCCTAGTGGGTGTATTTGTTTCTTCCACCGCTAAGGTTGTTTTTTGGGGATGGGCTTGCCATTCTATTCACATGATTATGACTATACACAGAGATCCCCTACTACAGAAGGAGTAGTTTCTTACCTGTAACTCCAGTTCTGTAGTAGGGGTATCTCTGTGATAGTCATAAGCAACCCGCCCTCCTCCCCGGTGGATGAAACAGTGATATCCTGAATGCTACAGGCCTTTCTTTATGCGCCTTCAAAAAGAACTGAAAGTAACTAGCCTGTGGCTGTGCATCATGGGATACCGAGGATCTCTGGAGGGATTCTTAAAGGCACGGTATCCATTTACAGACATATAATGGCAGCCTATGGGGCTTGTCTGTCCAACCCTTCATCTCTATCATGAAAAAGGGATTTTGTGAAGGAGAGTTTCTATATGTGTGAAACTTAGTAAAATTGTTAAAGTTAATTGTTACCTGGCTATCTTTTTCACTTCAGGATGAAGTAATGGCCAGAGTAGCCTAGTTTTTTCAGGCTGCATTATTGTCTTTTATTATCTCTTAAGTGTCTGTGCAGGACTGCAGAAGAAGACAGCTTAAGAGACTATATCTATTGAAGTGCTCCGGGGTCCACGCACATGGGCGGGACTATTCACATGATTATGACTATCACAGAGATACCCCTACTACAGAACTGGAGTTACAGGTAAGAAACTACTCCATACTTTTCAGGGTTTAATACATCTGACCCAAAGTCATTTTATTACAAAGTGGCAACAACATCAGCACAGAAAATTATGTTGACTAACATCAAACAGATTTACTCTCCTTCCTTTATGGCCCAGTTGCCTACACAGGGTTTCGACCTATGGAAGGACACTATAGATTTAAAATCAATCTGGGGTTCTAGGGACTGGCAAGTCCAGGGAACAGAAGCGCTTTTTAGAGCATGCCTCATTCCGCAGCAGATGTTATTTCTAAATGAAACTGTGCAACAGACATCCTGTCTTGGACTTGCCAAGAACAAGGACATGAACACACCTGGGTTTCCAGCACCATCACAGATGGGTGGGAGGCAGAATTCAACTACACATGGGGTAGGATTAGATGACATTCTCCAGTACAACAGGTCAGATCCCAATTGGACAGAATGGCTGATTTGGCCTGTTGACACGAACACATGTCAACAGAGATTCCTAGGTATAACATAGGGGTTTAGTATCAGTAGGCCAGATACACGCTATGTACAAAGACAACACCCAGGGGTAGTGACATCCTATAGTGTTGGGAAGTTGTGCCTTGATTGGCTAGAAACCTCAACACTCACAGAAGCAAAACATCACTTGACCTTACTCACACCTGATGTAGACCTTAGGGATTTCTTGCTAGGCCCAAGGAAAACACGTCAAACGTTTCATATATGCTGGCATTTATGCCTACTATAATGAAAACTGGAAAATATCCCAACAGGAGGCCGCAGAAAGAATAGGGGAAATAGACCGTATTAACTTAGAGAAGGCATTAGCTGTAGTGGATAATGGGTTAACAACTTTGACCTCCAGGATTTACTCCTTAGGCAACATTGTATCTTTAGCAATTGACGTATTAGAACAAGACTTGGCCTTGTTACAACACGGGCAATCTCAGTTACGTTCTATTATAATGTTAAGCTGGACGCTGCAATCTTTGCGTGCAGGCTACGTGCCCTGGCGTTTCATAAACACAACGTCTCTGTTTTCGGGATACAATCTAACCGATAAACAGACCGAAATGGCACAAAGGGGAGCCAAATATACAATGCTGCGTATTGAGAAACTGGAAGGTTACCATTCACTGTAGCCGAATCACCATCAACTGAATGGCTAATTCATGGCCAAATCACTCTGCCGGTCACTACGTTTCAGTTTCAATATTGCCTTGAGCGCAGGCAGGTAAATATGAAAAGATGGGTAAGGGATACATTAAGGAAACTTGGGAGTTACCATATAGATTTCGATGCCGGAGTGGGGATCGAGAAGTGCTTCTGAGTGGTACAAACTGCAAGAACGCTTTAAGCGGTTCTCTCATGTGTCAGGATATTTCTCTGCACGGAGCATGTAGTGGTTCGGTAGCGAATCTATCTTGTCACATGTCAGGGACCCCAGCGGCCATGATCATGCCGGTTTTCCAGCTGCTCTCGAATGGGAGTTACTTGATGCTAAGCGATCAAGGTTGCTGTGGGATGCTTCCGGGCGTCGCCTATCTGGTCACTGTTAACTCCAGGGTTACTTGCTGTATGCAAGTATTGTTTCCGCCACTGAACACAGTCAGGGAGGCGCCGTTATGGCCTTCGTTGAATGTTTCCTTTATACAATTTGACACTTTGAGCAGACTGAAAGCCATGCTTTTGCAGCAGCCTGTGCCCTTAACATCCGCTCGAGAAACCTTTGAACTTCAAGTTGCAAGGACCTCGCCTGAGATACAAGCGCTTATACGTACGAACTGCCCCTTTCATTTCGCAGAAATGGTGGGTCGCATCTTTAATATGTCTGATACGAGCGGTATTGTACACCTATTTAAGACCAAAGGGTCAGCACTATTAAGCACCTTTCAGACAATCCTCGGAGTAATCCCAAATGTTATACACTCCGTATTGGGAAGCGTCTTTGGAGGTCTCCCGCTTATCCTGTTCCTAATTGCAGGAGTCCTGATTGTAATATTACTGCTACACAATGGACGGCCCAATTTCCGAGGAAATGGCAAACATACTCATGGAACGGAAATACCGTGAACGCATGGTGCAGCTTCTGGGTATACCTTGCCTAAGAGAATTGAACGCCTCTTGGTTTCTATCGTTTAGACCAGTCTGGGTGGACTGCATCTTACCTGTTCTTCGATGCCTGTTTTGCGGAGAAGAATGCGCGTTGGATCCCTGTCTAATGTTTCCATCAGATACGCCTCCGGACATGGATGCTATGCTGGACCCCCTAAAGGCCCATGCTCTGCGTTGTCCCCAGCGTCTTCCGATTCTGATGAATGCATTCCTTGAGAATCCACAGGTGCTGTTTGCTCCTGCTGGGTTAGGTGGCTCCTCCACAGGCACCCAGGTAACAACTGCCGCACAAGCTGCTGCAGCACCGACTGTTGGCAGTGCTGAATTCCATCTATGTGCGATTGACGTTCTCTGTGAGGCGTTGGATTTGTCGTCTGCAGTAGCTAACACCGATAATGCTCTATCCCAGCCAGGACACTTAATCTTGAATTGGCTCATCGCGTCCTGGGAAAGAATTCGGCTTCTCCACTTCGTTTCATAAATAAACGAACAAAATTTGGAACATTTCCTAAATTGACACTTTCGCTTGAAAGGCATGGCCTTATTCTGCTTGTAGTGATGCAACTTTTATAAGTGGGACAGAATTGACTTTTTCAAGTGACAAGAAAGCATAGCCTATTTTAACATTTTAAAGATTTTTTAACGTCTTTTTAAAGTCATGTTTTTTGGCTGATTTTAAGTATATTTTTAAGATTGTCCAGATTTAAGTATGGTCATTGTCATCCAATTCGAAAGAGGAGTGGGTGTTATGTTTCATATAGAGGCCCTAATACAGACATGTTCATATATGCCCTAATATAGACATGTTCATTTATATCCTAATATAGACATAACCGTATATGCCCTATTATAGTCATGATCTCCTATGTCCTGATATAGGCATGATCTTTCACCTACATTAGTTCCCTACAGTACACAGCGAACACTGAAGGTTGAACGTTATCTAGTCTGTGGTTTGAACACTGAAGGGTTTTTCCCGAACACAGGCCTACAATGTACTCATAAATTATGCATGAGCATTCACCAGCTACATCTCCTGCATAACATGCATGTACAAAGTTCACCCCTGACGTCTTCCTCATGTCTAACAAAGACCAATACAAACCATACTGAGGGACGAGACACTTTAGGGTATAAATACACCACATCTTGCCACGGTAAGATAGAGGGAACCAAGACTTCCATGCCGACACACTGACCAGAGACGCTGAGGCTCCTGCATGCAGTCGCTCCAGCTGACAGCGGTCCAACACAGCCCTTGCGGGGTGTCCAACTCGAGACCAGGACGGGGTCCCACACTCTCTCTCTCTTCAGGTAATGGGGTTCGACTAAATCCTAGAGGGATTCTTGGCTCTTAGGCTTTTAGACCTACACACATGAGAGGTACAATTAGGTACATCTAGTTAGGCATCGTAGGAGTATGCACACTTTTATAATGCATTTTATATATTCATGTATGTAACCATTATTATTGCAATATGGTAGAACTGTACTATCCTTTCACTTTTATCGTACTGCTGATAATATATCTCTGCTACTGTCTGCTGGTTACTACAGCACATATATTCTACACTAGAATGACAATGTTCAATAAATACTTATTGAAACGCCCAGACTGTTTATTCTGTGTAACTCTCTGAGACAAACCGAATAAGTAAGCACGAGTGACTGAGCGAAAAGTAGTACATTGTTTCCACGATTCTGAGGGATCAGGGTTGTCATGATCTAAGGTTGCCAGAAACTAATCACTCCCCGATAAGAGGAGATTCTAGTGGCACTGTGAGCTAGCTAATGCAAAACAGGCTAACATACGCGGTGGGGGTGCACAGAGCCAGTCTGCCACCAAACCCGCAGTTTATGTTATCCAAACGTGCAGGTCCTGCATGGGTATTATAGGAACTACACGACAGCCTGACATACTAATTGTGAAAAGTGTATGTTAAAGTCAATAGGCATTTGGTGGTAGATTGTTATTACTCTGTATTAAAGCCTACAGAGAGGTATTTTGTTACATGAAATGTTACCTATTACGTTTGTATGGGTATATATAAATATAGATGCATATAGATACATAGAGGGCCTTTGGGTAAGCTCTGTTTCCTACCATTGGTCTGTCTGAGTGTCATTTACACTCTGATCCATCCATTACAGTGTACTGCATGGGGTAATGGTCCAATCCGCATCAGTCATTGGCTCTTTTGCTCTGTGAATAAAGGCATTTTTCGATCTCATTTATATCTACCTGAAAATGAGTGTCCTTCGGTGCCAGGGCTGGTTGGCCAGCCTTTCAATGTTCTCCTTTTATAGTTAATTTTCATTTCTTTGCTTCACTTTTTATTTTAATGTTCATTAAGAGAATACTTAAGCTCTGTAGGTAGTGCTGATGGGTTGCTTGCTTACTGCTCATTTTATCTGCAGTGAGCCACATCCCACGTGGCCACTACCTCTAAACCACAATACCATTATGGGAATGCTGTTGTCACTAATATATCCATTTTTCACCATTCCAGGATGGCCAGCACGTTGGTTATAAATGTGGCAGCCATGCTAGAACTTAAAAACAACCATAGGCTATTTACAATACCTCTGTAAGATGGACTCCCGCTGCTATGTTTAATTTCATTATTGCAAACATATCCCTGCTGTGTTTAGACTGCAGCATTCTTTCTTTTTTCTAAATATATTCTTTTCATATACCTTGCGTATGATTTTGCATGTGTGCTTTATTGCGATTGTGTCAGAGAGTGAATGTTAGAATAAGTCAGTGGATGGATGGATGCATGGATACATGAGTGACAGTGTGCATGTATGATGACTTATTGAGTCCCACCCTAAACCCATACATGCCACAAAAGGCCCTTTCATCAATAAGTCAGACCTATTGGTATTGTCTATTCTTGTTGGGTTTTAACCCTGCCCCACTAGAATGGAGCGAGCCAAAGATAGTGATGAATTAGTTACATTGGAGTTACAGCTCACGTTCTGTTGAGAACAGAGAGGGCTTTCTTGGGTCAGGCAGTCACTTGGAGGTGGAGAACTAAGAGGGATAGGTTGACGGTGACGTCTTCTGAGGGAATATGTCTGCATCACCAGCGGGGAATGGAATGTGACTGATGAAGGCTGAGACAGGGGTTATGGGCTGCAGCTAAGCAGTGATTGGAACGTGTAATTACACTTATGAAGTCATCTCTATGTACAGGAAAGAACACTCCCTCTGATTACTTGTTCTCTTTGGTCAATATTATTTCAAAGATATGAAGACACTGGCACCGATACGCTCTGAGCCTTTTATGCGTTGTCTAGCAGCATCTTGATTTATGTTGCTGTAGCTATTTGGTTCCCTTCCAAGAGAGCACTCTAATAAATTAAAGTGGATTTTCTTTGATTATCTAAATATCTCAGTATCTTTTTAAACCTTTTAGCTAATTATTTCTCGAGAAAAAAACAAGATTATCGTTTTATGGCGTGCAGGCAGTTACTTCATAAAAATCAAATGCCTAACCAACAAACTCCATGTTCCCAGGAGTTGTCAAATACATCGAATTTTGCTTAAAAAAAAAGTTCACCTGGGTGGATTTTCAATTATGCAGGTGAAATTTGCAATATTGCTGCATTTGTTTTGCGAAATTTGTGAAATTTCTAAAACGTTTGCATTATGCTTCTTGCGTTTAAAAAGTCTTGCGGCAAAGCTCATTTCTGTACAAAAATGTAATTTTGGCAAAATTTTCATTTGATTTTTGGAAATAAGAATGATGACATTTTGCCCATCCCTAAATATATGTTACATCTGTTTTTTCCCTTAGGTCTGGCCTTTGCAGCATCTTTTGCGGTCTCGCCAGACTATCGTCTTCCAAATAATTCATGCATAATACACATACCTGCAGGGGGTTTTCGTCAGTGGGTTCGTCCATTCATCTGTTGAATTGTCATTCACATTTTGCTACCACCCACTGAAGCTTACAGTATGGGACGATGGTCAGCCCACTTTGGGTCCCTTCACTTTGAGTGTCTGCGCAAAGCGGGTGCACATTTGTTCATGTCCAATTAAAAACGTGTGTTATCTTTTAAGTGACCAATCTATTTTCAAGGAGTGCTTTTTTAGTATTGTTTTTATATATTGTCTTTAAAAATGTCTATATTCTTTTTATGTCAGGTGCCGCATTAGATGGCAATTATTTCCTGACTCCTTTTTAAAGTTTCTGTTTTAAAGTGTTTAAGTGAAATTGTGACATTGTAGTTGCCTGCAAGTTGAGTGCTTGGTTTGATGATGACTTCTACATGTTGCTATCAGGCAAAATACTTCATAAAAACACTCAAATGCATGGCACAACTGAAAGACTTTATTTTTATATCTATTTATTTAACAACCACTGGTAAAACAATCACATTCATGAATATTTTCTAATTTAACGTTTTTATTGCAAGTATATGGTGGCCCCTGTTAGGTGGCAGCCTATATTATTTTCACCCTCCCCCCGATTTAGGTGGAGAGGACCTCCTTAAAATGGAACACACTACACAACCCCCAACACTACAAAATCTGCTGTCTGTTTTTCTAGCAGAGTTTTTAAACATAGATTAGCACAGTGCCATTGACGGCAAGATATTAGTATTTACACGCTCTATTGGGCTCATGATCGCAGTTGATTTTTATAAATCTGTGAAAGGATTTTTTTGCATCTGAGCCAGGCCAGCCCTTCTTAAATTCCTAACATAAGGTGACAGAATGCAAATAAATGTACAAGTGTTCACCCAATATAGACTGAAAGTTCTTCGTCCGTGTTGAGTCCGGAAGGCTTTTTATTGCGGAGTCATATGATGTATCGTGTTTCCAATTGTCTCAGTATTTTTTCTTTATTTCCTCCTCACATATTTGGAGCCACCATGTCAACACCAAAAAATTTCAACCATTCTGTGTTTTCTCATGAAAATCAGAGAAGGTAGTGAGCCTGGCTCCTGCTGAGGGCAATAGCAAGATTAATGCGGTACCCACTGCATCTTTTGAACTCTGCACAATACAAACACCCAAGCACCTTACTTATGCTTTTCATCATCTGAAGGCATCAAGTCATACACTATGTGTACTTACCTCACTAAGCTATCTGACCAGCTGTTTCCGTTTTGTTTTCTGAGCTATCTTATTGACTGCCTAAAACTGAATTCAGTTTGCGGACTAGGAGTTTATTAGCGGAGCCATCTTACAGGTTTTTTTTTAACCTAAAATTCACTGTGCTATTTACCTGGACTGCACTGAGCTACCTTACCAGATATTGTCTTGAATTCTTTCAGGGATTTATCTTCTTGCATCAGGCCTGTGCTGGGGCTTCACCGACCATTATAGGCCGTCTGCTCCAGTTATAGGCTCATTCTGCAGGCAGGGTGGTAGCCTTTAACGACTGGTAAAGACCAAAGCAGATGGGCAATAATGCTATCCACCCAGTAATGGAAGAGAGGTCTAAATTGAGCAAGGAAAAACAACTAATTGCTGACTTTGTTTTATGTTTTTGCTTCCACTTCAACAGCCACCAATACCGCTGTTGTAGGTTTTCTACACAGTGGAATGGCTTTTTGTTTAGAAACGTGTATTACTGTGTGTAACAGATTGAACAGCCTACGTTTCTAATTTGCCTGATTCTTAGCCCATTTTAGATTCTGGTTATGAATGTTATGTGGCAATATAAATATTTTCTTAAATATTAACCCAGAAAGGATGGTGCAGTTAAGTATCACTTGTTATAGTAATATAGAAACCGCCCATTGGAAAAAGTTGTAGTCCTTATCTATTACAATTAAAAACGTTAACCATTTCTATAAAGGAATACAATTATGTGAGAAGGCAGGTGAAACATCTTGTGGCCGGGATCCAATGTGAAACTACAGCCAGCTCCTTCCTTGTCATGCTTTTTGGGGTGTTTGCCATTTGTGCTAAGTGCCAGTGCTGTCTTCAGCACCAGGGTTCTGCAATTTTTTTTCATTTTTGGTGTCCTATCAGGATACTCCTAGATTTTCCTATAACACTGAAAAATCCATTACTCTTATTAAAGCATGTAATTCCCTGCTTTGCGATGCTCAGTTTAGAGATTTTCAGAGACTCGTCATTAAAAAAGAGATCTCAGTTTCAATCATCTCTTAAGCTTCAGTAAGGTACTATATTTTTTTCTTTTTTTTAGCATGGTAAAATTGATCGATTTCAGATCTGCCATAGCTTCTTAGACATTTTTTGGTTACTTGTGAGATGGTGCTATTTATTATTCAGTTACATGGTATATAGATCGATAGATCATATATGGCAGGGGCCCCCAATTTTTCACTAACAAGAACTATGTATGTTCAATGAAAATCATCCTGAGCTACTATTATTATGAGTGGTTTACACATCATACAAGATTCCATTTGTGCCACCCCTATGGGAGATTACTATCCATGATCACATCAGTGCATGGTTGCCAGCAGTAAGGTAAACAGGCATTGGCAAAGCCAATAGGTTTCGCCTATGCGAGATCTTTTGGCTTTATCAGTGTTTTTTGTTTTATATGTTGCTCAGAAGCATTAGGTGCAGTGCAACATGGCGTAAAGTACAAATAAAGCGCTATGATGCGGCCAACGTTCACTTCGTCATAGAGCTTTTATTTTATTTTTTAACTTCAAGTCATGTTGCCATAGTAGCTTGCGCTGCTGTGCAACATGTTAAAAAAAAAAGAAGAAAGGCAAAGCCAATAC
Organism: Calotriton arnoldi; assembly: GCA_963921515.1. Taxonomy (NCBI): domain Eukaryota; kingdom Metazoa; phylum Chordata; class Amphibia; order Caudata; family Salamandridae; genus Calotriton; species Calotriton arnoldi. The sequence continues at coordinate 946,242 of CAWUFW010001456.1, read as the reverse complement.
ATCTTGCATGTGTGAAATCTATTGGCTTTGTCAATGCTTGCTTTTATTTGTACCACTTATGCTGGCACAGAAGGACCCACGCATGCACAATGGGTTCCAATTTCTCCGCCTTACTTAGCCCTCTTATCCCTTTGTGATCCTTATACACCAATCAAGCAACAGCTTACCTACTGGGGTCCTGCGTCTCCATGCTCTGGTTGTAACGGGCCTTTCAGAAACATGCTGAGGATTGTACGCTGTATCCAGATGCAACACTGGACCCACTTCTCAGCTGGCTTGTAAACGAGAAGTCAGCTTAGCTTTAGTCATCACTCTAGTTATGTATTTGAAGTATGCGGCCGTAATGTCATGTTGTATAGCAACCTGCGCTGGGGGAAAGCAACACAAGGGAGATAGCAGTTACTGCGGGCGGAGGGGCAAGGGAGGGAGACAGACTGCAGAGACATGCACTCTAGACTTTAAAGAGTGCATGTTAAAAATAATTTTTATTTTTAAAAAGTAACCGCAAGAACCTGCGGCCAGTAGAAGGACACTGGCCACAGACGGGAAGCTGTACTTGGTCCATAGTAGGGAGACACATGAAGCCCCAGGAGGAAGGCGAGGGGGAGGCTCTGAACAATAAGAAGCAAGGAAACGAGTGATGTTGGAGCCAACCAGTGTTAAGTAATGGTGAATAATGGACCAGCTGTAAGCCTGGTTTACAAGCATTTCTTTTTTGTTTACAGGAGATTTCCCAATCACAGCATCAGCCGAAATCTAAAAAGGCTTCGTCAATTTGGAATGCCTTTGCAAGGGTAATACATAACCGGCACACTAGAAATGCCCCCTGGCACCAAGGTGCCACGGCAATAATAGTAGTAATAACTCTCTTAATGCTGCGTGATTTATCGTTCAAATATCAACTTTAAATTTTCGTCTTAAAAACACACTTTTCTATTTTGGTATAAATATATTAATTCAACCAAGCAAAAGCTTCTAATTAAGTAGGCTGGGCTGCACGTAGGAGAGCTACTCACAGGAGTTTCTCATTGGAGAGGCATGATAGGGTGTTCGCAGTGCCTAAAAAAACTTTTTTTAAAAGCATTCAGGCAGAGAAAGTGACATATAGGTGGTGTGAGGAGTGTAGCTGGGTACAAAAGATATTCCATGGATGCTGCTGAGAAGTATGTTGGCAGGAGGGTTTTCCGAGCTGATTGGTGGTAGTAGGGACCGATGGGGTGTGAGGTTTTGTTGGAAGGACTGGTTTTAAAATGTTTGTTCTAAACCCGGGAGTTCCATAACTCATGCTCATTGGGTGAGAGTTCCTGAGAAGTGGTTGATTACAACTAAGGGTTCAATTACTATGCTGTTGGAAAAGGCTCCGACTGTTGGCAGGAGCCTTTCCGACAGCATCGTAACGTGCTGGTTGGAATCCGACCGGTCATTCCGACTGGCTTCCGACGGGCTCGGAGAGCCTGTCAGGCAGTCGGAATGCTGTCAGTAATCTCATGGGCGGCTCTTTCTGTCCTTGGGATCACGATGTCTGGTTTGACAGCCTTTCTGTCGGCTGTCGGAACTCGACTTTGGGAGCCTCCAGCAGGGCCCCCATGGGTGCACGGCCTCTGGTTGATCCCTGCACCTCGTGGCAGGCACCTTGAGTTGCCTGCCACGGGGTGCAGGGATGAACTGCACCTCCTATTTTACAATGGGAGCATGTATTCCAGCCAGTATACATGCTCCCATTGTAATGTATAGGCATGCGACTGAACAGTGTTCGGTCGCATCTTAATTAGTGGGTCGGGACCACCGCCCAGGTGTTGGTCGGTCCTTTGACCGAGGCGATGAGGCCCTAAGAGTCAACCAGTCACTTAGTATTTGGGCAAAGGTGGCGTACTACCATTGTAGATTAGTAATGAAGCTGAGGACTTTAACTCTTGATACTGGCATTTTAATCACCGTTTTATTAGAATAGACTCATAGTAAGTAAATACGCAGGATGATAATTATTAAAAGATGAGGTTCCATGTCCAGATAATTCACATGCAAATATTTCGCCATTTTATTTTTAAAATATTACTGCCTGCTCATTCTCTATGGGCACTATTAACAATTCACCTCCTGCATTGACAGGTCTATGAATTTTTATTTTTTTACATGTGTTCTTAAGCTACTTCCTCTTCGGTCATGCATTCTTTAGCGCCATATTCTTTAAACATGGTCATTTTTTGCCTAGCTCCAAGATGGTGGAATCAAATCTCCGAAAACATTGCCATGCTGCTATACCCCTTTTTCCCTCCTTCCTGCTTCTTCTCTAATGTACCCTGTCACAATTGTTGGATTTTTGGATCATGTATTCCTTTTTTTATAACTGATATACATGGTTGTCCGTTGCCCAGGTGGTTCTGTTTGCGCGATAGTAATACCAAAAATGAATAATTCAACATCTGCATTAAGCTTATTCTCTGTACTTTGAGCCCACCCGAGCAATTACTGGATGTGAACTCCTTTAAGTTTTGTAATGGTTTCTTATTTCACACCATATAACTACCATAACCAGAATTGACAATAAATGACCAGCCTTAATTTCATTTGCTCGTACGAAGTTCACAAAGCATGCCCACATGTTGAGATGTTTCTGGTAGTTGCAGGACTTTTCCCAGGTATTTTAGTGGCTTAATTAGCTTACATTTTTTGCACCCTTGCCCCCCCCCCCCCTACCTTCATTTTGCTACTTGTGTAGCCAAACTGCCATTCCCTGGGATTTTGAAAGACAACCACCAACAGTGGGCAATGTCTAGAAACGGTCCTGGAGAGCCTTTTTTATTAGGTCTGGCCTACAGACACCTTTAGCTGTTAAGCTAGCCGCATGTTTAAAAACACAATATACATAAATACAGGGGCTTTTTGATAACCCATCTGCGTCAATTGGTAAGTTAAAGTGTCATTCTCGTTTTGCCGAACACAATACATCATGGAGCAACGGGTCAGCCCACATTGGCCGCTTGCTTTCTTCTGCTGTGAGTGACGGCATTTTCTCTATCAGTTATGCACAACTGCCTAAAAAGGAGTGCATCTCAGTGCCAGAGCTGGTTCCCCAGGGCTGCTGAGCTTACGGAGTCACTCTTTTTTTTAATTTTTTTTTTTATTTTATTTACACGTTTGGCCAATATTTTCTGCACATTGCATATATTTGCAAAACAAAACAACTGTAAAAAACTGCTTGCCAATAAATGCCATACCTATTGGATTTGCAAGTGCTTGTTAAATGTATGAGAGTCAGCCTTCGCTCAGCAGAGTCGGTTAGTGTGTTTGATGTGCACGTATACAAGGGCAGTAATTAACCAGTTTCCTGCACTAGGAAAGGGCAGCCTCTCGCTTTCTGAAGCCAACGCGCTCTTGAAGGCTGATTCTGATTGACATGAAATTGACCTCAAACAAGCAAGTCGCTTCTGCTGTATTGATTCAGATACCACCTTATACCAGGGAACATGAGTGAAAATGCTATTAAAACCAGTTAATCAGTTACAAAGGAAGGAAAGCGGAGGAAAACATCATTTAATTACATTCCAATGAGTTAATTAAAAAGTAGAGGCTAATTACATCAGTTTAAATAAGCCTTTCGGCGTACAGTTCTGAGTAAGTAAAGGATTCCCGTTTAAACATTAATATCTTCAGTGAGAACCAAGATGCATTATATTTTCGTATGTGGGAGGGGGTTGTGTTTCAAAGAGCTTTTTCCAAATTCTGTTTTAAAGGTCCTCTTTTTTGCTGAAGGGATTGGCACCCTAAAATGGCTTGCACCATTATGTTGATTAAATTAAAACTAATTCCTGGTTTAATTTTTAGATTAAAAACTTCCAATAAATTTCATGATGAGCAAAACCAATTCCTAGCAAAACTCATGCTAAAATAAATTAACAAGGAGTTTTTAAAACTTCTAACGGACTCTTTTGCTTTACTCTTTGGCCTCTGTCTTTTTAGACCTCATTCCAAAGTGTAATGTTGGCTCCATTTAATCTGTTAAGTAAGCGTCTTCTAATCATTCTCCCAAACTCTTGAGGTAGTCACTCATGTGACGATGTTGTATTGTGTTGTTGTGCGAGTGCAAATACTGCAAGTTGGTTTATTTTCCCTGAGCTCCCAGTGAGTGTGCTCCTACTAGTTGTACGATTACAGCTCTAAATATCCCATGCACAGTCGGCTCGTCTTTTCAGATCTTCTTTTTCTGTTTCCAGATGGAATTTTCAGAGAATCACATTTTTCTGAGATCATGCCCTGTCCGGATGCCCAAGATGCAGCTCGTCTGTTAAGCTGTACAAAATATCCCACACATTTGCTTCCAAGTGATGTCACATGTGTATTCACTTCCAGGCTGCTCCTTTGCTGGTGATGTTGGTCCTTTCTCATGTCTATGTGTCAGTGGTTGAGAATGACATTGTTCTGTGTTCACACCGACCACATTGGTAGCTAGACTATTAGAGACCTAAAATGCATTGTAGGATTTTATCCCTGCAGTGCCTTTCAAACTGAGAATAGCTTGGTGTGTTGGTTTTGGGGGGGAAAAATCTGCATTGCCAACAACGAAAGCCTTCCTCCGCTGTCTCTACCTTTCCAGTGAACATAAATCAAGCTTTTTCCCTCTTCGATCTCACCCTTGGGAACTATCCTCTCTCTCCACCTGAGACACCTCCTCACTCGAAACAGTCATGACAGAACTTGGGACAATCTTGTTCTCCTTTCATTTCTGAGCACCCCGACCACTTCAAAGAGGCAAATAGCTTGGTCTGCATCGAATGATTGTTCAAATGGTTTATGGTAATCTCAGACCTCACCACTTGCTCCTACAATGTAATTCCTCCATTCTCCTATGAACTATGTTGTATGCTTCAAGGCGCCATTGAGGGAGAGAACAAGGTTTTGTTTATGCAAGAAAGCATTCAAGGATGCACTGAGTTTTTCTCGACATGAATGGCGTTTTTACGAGTGGGTCTATTCTTGGCTTTGGGGTTTAAGGTTACAGTGACTGCACCTTGCCATGAAAGGCACTTGGTAGAGGAACTGACAGGCACCACTTTACACTGCTTAGTAGAGTACATAGCATCAGTTTTTCAGATAAAGGTTTGCAATAAATGGGTTGTTCACGGAGAGGGTTTTCCATAGGTAGAGACTACGTCAACGAACATCTGTCTTCTTTGCTCTTACACTTGATTCTGTGAAAGGTTTGGGTAGTCTCTGTGAGGTCTGGGTAGCCAGTAGCGTTGGATCTTGACCTAAATGTATAAAGATGTAGTTCTGTCCTGGTGGTAGTTTGTGAGAGACAAATTTTAAAATCAGACTAGCTTGCACAGAAAGCAACTGGAGGTCCTCTCAGTTGGCAACGAGCACTAGCACTCGTTCAGTTGAGATAAAAGCAGCCTACTGTTGCCGGAACCACGTTGATTGCTTTAGTACAAGCGCGAGTCTGATAGTGTGCTGGTAAATATGAGGTGGAATAACGATTCTTTTTTGGACTTTGAGGCTGACCTCGGAGTCCAAAATGACGCCGAAGTTTCTCGCCTTTGCTTCGCTGGGGACTGTTTTATGAATATTCAATATAAAATTACAAGGTAGTTGCCATAAAATTTCAAATTTTGAAATAGGCTAGTGTGATAAGATGAAAAATGTATGATTTGTATCCCTCACCCGAAATTGACTCCACCTGAACGTAGGAAAAGCATAGTTTTTTGTAGCAAGTCTTTGAAGAATAACATTCAGTATTCCAGGAAAAACGGCCTCTTCATGAGCAACAGTGCATATTTGATTTCATTCCTCCCATGCAACCGAAGAGCCGCTCCATTTGCAGGCAATCTGATATGTATCCCATGATGAATAAAGCCCTTGTTGGGCTCCGGCGACGTCATTGGTGAATGATCTGCCCATTTCCAGAAAGTAATCGTTTGGTTCTGCTGTCGAGGCAGGAGTAATAGAGGGTCTGTGTCAGGGTTCTTATCTGTCCAATGAAGTCATCCATTTCTGATCGCTTACTCTTAGGGAAGTAGGACACTGGCAGCAGGAGAGGCGGCTCAAATTATGTATGTTTGGACACAAGGGAAGAGATTACCTTCCCCAGCAGTAGCGCAGGACAACAGCACGTACAGTACCAGCGTATATTTTATTCATATCATTCTCCCTTTGCTTCAAGAGCTGCCTTGACAAAGGAAATAACAAAGAGCAAGGTGACTGCCATAGGCAGGATTGAAGTCGATCACTCATCGTAGAATAGTGTACTAAGCACTGGCCCTGGGATTAGAGAGCCTCTGGTATTGCTTTAATATTTCGTAGGAGTCATTCACTAACAAGGTGGCAATGTGTTCATTATGGCCATCTACCGAAGTGGCTTGATACTAAAAAAAGCTTTTTATTGACATTGCAAATTATAACATAGTAACAACGTCCTAAAATGAGTTTGCTATACTGCTACAGTTGCCAAAGATGTGACTATATCCGAGGGCTATTAGATGAAGTTACAGTCTTCATTGCTTTGATCTACCCCAAGGGGGCTATATAATTGGTGAGATCTTCGTACTGCAACCATAAAGTCATGGCCTGAACCTATATCCAAGATGAGGGAATGGTGTGTAACAGTTGGAGGGCAGACTGCGAGCAGGTGATCCAGGCCGGGGTTTTTCAACTTTTAATAGATGTCAACTCATCTTCCATTTGTAACCCAAACTCAATAGTGTCACAGTTTCCCCCTGTTCAGCTCTTCTGCAGGCCTCGCTGGACCTCTGAGCCCTGGATTTGAGAGTCTCGGGTCTACGAATAGTATGATCCTTCTAGGGAACATATGTAATCTAGGATGGTTGTCATATGTGGGTGGGTAAGGTCATATGAGATTTGATATCTTGTTGCTAGAAAGGTCTAGTTCCTGGTAGAGGTGTAGTTATGGGCTACAAAAAGATAGAAAAGGGACAGCTTGGTTGTCCTTGAGAAAGAAAGGAGAAGGCCATGTGTGGATTTTGATATATAGAATAATGTACCCTAAAGTTCGTGTGTGTGTGACTCACTAGATAATATATGCACTTGAGAGAACATCAACGTAAGATAATGTGCAGATATTGCATAGTTCTCAATACCCATGGGTAGCATCAGCACTACTTACCTAACTTTAAACAAATCTATGCCTTGCAAATATTGCTGCTCTATTTTTACTCACCCATTCCTATGACAGTAATTCCCAACTTACTGGTGGATGCGTAAACTGACTCTTAAATCTGATAAAACACAAGTAAAATCTGGTATCGTATTAGTGCCCTTTGGTGCAACCATGTCAGCCTCTCCTCTGCATTTTCTGCACAATCCCCTTGATTCATGGTTCTTGATCTGTAACTAAACCATTGACCTTAGGCTCACTGTGCATGAACGGGGTTTGGCGACGAGAATTCAACAGTTGAGAGGGCCAGAGACGCAATAACTTTTATGCCGGGCTCTGTTCCAGTTCATATGCATCACCATGGAGAAAATTCTTGGTTGTTGAAACCAGCATAGGCTCAACCATGGTTCTAAAGAAAGCGAAGAACAGCTATTATAGGCAAGGTTTGAGTTAGCCAAAGTAATGCTTACCAAAGGCATACTTAGTCACCCACTTGGCTGTACCACAGATTTCTCAGACTTGGGCATGCAGATGAAAAGTCTCAGGCAAAGCCTGGATCTGACGGAATGTACAAGATTAGCCCCTAGTGTAGATGCTTGTTAAATTTCATATAATTTTGTCTTCAGGGCTACTCGTGAATGTCAGAACCTTTGACATGTTAGTGTGGGCAAACAATTTGAGGTCTCTGGATGTTGGAAAGTGATGCAGCCCATAAAATGTGCCATGTGCTCAATGAAACACACCTTGTCAGAGAACTTACATTACACCCTGACATCATGCACCTTCTACATAGGGTAGTTCTGCCTCAACAGACTCTCAAAAAGCACAAAAATCTGTTAAGTTCTTTCCAACTTTACCTTCAGCCAAATTGGCTTCAGCCTTTGTACTGCCTCTATCATTAGACAAACACTAGAGCTGCTGCTAAATCAGTGAGGTAACAATCTGAGCATCATCAGCATAGCTGTATCCTTCATAGATTATGCTTTTGAATGATGTATCCATGAAGCAGTAATTATAGATGAGCTGATTGGCGATGGAACGCACCTCATTGTGGGACTAAAAAGCACACATGGGAACCTATTTCAATTTGCAAAACCCTGCCCTGCAGGAATAAGGCTTTCGTCACACAATGTCCTCACAATGCTTTCATGTCCATCATGCCATGTAGCAGTATCCTGCGATGAACACTCACTGACGGCAGACAGAGCTAGCCCCCTTGCTGCCCCTGATTGTGCTCGTTTTTTCCTTTCTGTGCCCCCTTGCTGCCCCTGATTGTGATCGTTTTTTCCTTTCTGTGCCCCCTTGCTGCCCCTGATTGTGATCGTTTTTCCTTTCTGTGCCCCCTTGCTGCCCCTGATTGTGATCGTTTTTTCCTTTCTGTGCCCCCTTGCTGCCCCTGATTGTGATCGTTTTTTCCTTTCTGTGCCTGTTTCCCGCCGCTGCGCCCCTGCGGCCCCGCCCCCTCACTGCCCATTCGCTGCCCCATTCCCTGCTCCTCCCTCCCACCTCCCCATTTATGGCGGCCGCTGGGCGGCCGAGCAGCAGACATGCGCAGCGGGCGCGCCTAAGGCAAGCCCGTCTGCGCCCGTCCGCGCCGTGACCGCGCCCAGCGCCAGACCCCTGGTCCGGGCATCCCCGCGCCCGCCACATCAACAGACGCCGATACGACGCCAGCACCCTCCACGCACTCAACCCCGGAAAAGATCACGCCTGCTACCAGGCCACCCGAAGCGCACCCAAGGGCCCTTCACCTGCCGGAACTGCAGCTTCGCCAGCACCCGCCCCGCCAAACCATCGCCCAGGAAAGAACCCAACTACCTCAGATGCAACCTCCTCAACACCCGCTCCGCCCGCAAACACACCATCGAACTCTGGGACCTTCTCGACTCAACCTCCCCAGACGTCGCATTCCTGACGGAGACCTGGCTGAATCCCGCTTCAGCCCCCGACATCGCCATTGCCATCCCGGACGGATACAAGATCACCTGCAGGGACCGCACCAACGGAGTCGGAGGAGGCATCGCCATCGTCCACAGGAACACCCTCAGAGTCTCAACCAACACCGACGACACCCTCAGCACCGCCGAACACATGCACTTCCAGATCCACACCGATCCCAACACCACCCTCAGAGGAACCCTCATCTACAGACCCCCGGACCCCGACCACAGTTCAGCGATTCCATCGCTGACTTCGTCAGCACACACGCCATCGCCTCCACGGACTACATCCTCCTCGGGGACCTGAACTTCCACCTCGAGAACAACAAGGACACCAACTCCACCACCCTGATCGACAACCTCGCCACCCTCGGACTCAGACAGCTCGTGACTACACCCACCCACGCCGCCGGCCACACGCTAGACTCCATCTTTTCCGCAAGCCCACACGTCTCCTTCAACCACACCTCCGAACCCCACTGGACTGACCACCACTGCATCCACTTCACCTACAGGAAGCCCACCACGCACCACCGCACCGAACAAATGCCTCGCCGCTGCTGGAGCTGAGTCACGGAAGACCAGCTAACCACAACCCTCGCCCTGAGCCCACCCGCCGAACCCTCCGACCCCGACACCGCCGCCCGCAACCTCAGACAGTGGATCGACGACTGCGCCAACACCCTCGCCCCGCTCAAGAATCCGCCCAACAGCCACACCAGCAAGAAAGCCACCTGGTTCACCGAAGACCTCCAGGCCTCCAAACGAACATGCCGAAAACTGGAGAAGATCTGGCTCCACGAACGGACAGCGGACAGCTACGCCGCCCACAAGAGCGCCACCCGCAATCACCATCACCTCATCAGATCCGCCAAAAGGGCCTCACTCAAAGACCGCCCTAGACAACAACGCACACAACAGCAAAGAGCTCTTCAACACCGTGAAGGAACTCTCCAACCCCAGCTCCAACACCAACGACATCCAGCCGTCGCAAGACCTGTGCGACTCACTGGCCACCTCCTTCCACCGCAAAATCGCCGACATCCACGACAGCTTCAACACCACGACCGCCCCGGCAACCACCGAGACCACTGCCCCCACAACCACCAACCGCCTGCTCTCCTGGACCAACATCAACGACGAGGACACCAGCGAGATCATGAACACCATCCACTCCGGTTCACCGCATCTTCAACAAAGCTAGTACAGCCATCGCGCCCCATCTCCGGAAAATAATCAACATCTCCTTCGAGACAGCAACCTTCCCGGAAAGCTGGAAGCACGCCGAGATCACCGCCTTACTCAAGAAACCCAAGGCAGACCCCAAGGACCTCAAGAACTTCCGACCCATCTCTCTGCTCCCGTTCCCCGCGAAAGTCACCGAGAAAATCGTCAACAAACAACTGACCCGCTACCTCGAGGAGAACAACATCCTGGACCCTTCCCAGTCCGGCTTCCGCAGCAACCACAGCACCGAAACCGCCCTCATCGCCGCCACCGATGACATCAGGACCCTGCTAGACAACGGAGAAACAGCAGCCCTCATCCTCCTGGACCTATCAGCCGCCTTCGACACGGTCTGCCACCACACACTACGAACACGCCTTCACGACGCCGGGATCCAAGAGAAGGCCCTGGACTGGACCACATCCTTCCTTTCCGGCAGAACACAAAGCGTCCGCCTCGCCCCCTTCCGATCCAAGGCCACCAAGATCATCTGCGGCGTACCCCAAGGCTCCTCCCTCAGCCCAACGCTGTTCAACATCTACATGGCACCCCTCGCCCACGTCGCCCGACAGCACAACCTCAACATCATCTCCTACGCCGGCGACACCCAGCTGATCCTCTCCCTCACCAAAGACCCTCACACCGCCAAAGCCCACCTCCACGAAGGAATGAAGGCCGTCGCCGAATGGATGAGGACCAGCCGCCTGAAGCTGTACTCGGACAAGACGGAGGTCCTCATCCTTGGTTCCAACCCTTCAGCCTGGGACGACTCCTGGTGGCCAACATCACTGGGAACAGCCCCGCCACCCACCGACCACGTACGCAACCTAGGGGGTCATCCTCGACCCCACCTTCTCCATGACTAAGCAGGTCAACGCCGTTTCCTCATCCTGCTTCAACATCCTCCGAATGCTCCGCAGGATCTTCAAGTGGATCCCCACCGAAACAAGAAAAACAGTCACCCAGGCCCTCGTCACCAGCAGGCTGGACTACGGGAAACACCCTCTACGCAGGAACGACGGCTAAGTCTCCTGAGACGGCTGCAACGCATCCAGAACGCCTCTGCACGTCTTATCCTCGACATCCCCCGACGCAGCCACATCACACCCCACCTGAGAGCCCTGCACTGGCTCCCTGTCAACAGGAGGATAACCTTCAAGCTCCTCACCCACGCACACAAAGCACTCCACAACTCCGGACCAGCCTACCTCAACAGACGACTCAGCTTCTACACCCCACCCGCCAGCTCCGCTCGACCAGCCTCGCCCTCGCCACAGTCCCCCGCATCCGGAAAACGACCGCCGGCGGCAGATCCTTCTCCCACCTCGCCGCCAAGACCTGGAACACCCTCCCCACCAACCTCCGACAGACCCAAGACCTACTGGCCTTCAGAAGACTCCTCAAGACCTGGCTCTTCGATCAGTAGCAGCACCACCCCCCTCTTCCCCCAGCGCCTTGAGACCCTCGCGGGTATGTAGTGCGCTTTATAAGTGACATGATTGATTGATTGATTGATGGGACCAGTCTCATGACATGCCCTAAAACAAGACTGTACAGTCTTGAAGAAGCATGTGATCATAAAGTAGTTCACAAACTCAGATGTCACTATAGTCTCTGTTGTTTTCCGCAAGTAGATACAAGTTGAGCAGTAGATGACCAGAGGGCAGCACCACGTCATGAGTACCAGCACGACAGAAAAGGCCATGAAGCGCAGAAAGAGCTAATTTGCCATTATTGCTCCTATCAGGACCTCTGGCACATAAGATTCCATCTGTAGTCAAAATAACCTGCCGGGTGACTCTCACATGTGGGCCTTTTCATCGACTCTCTGATGATATCTGGAAGAAAGGCTATTGAGAGAAATCAGAATGGCTTTTTCTAGGGCCAATGTGTTACATCCACTTCGTTGTACAGAATTCACGAGGCATCGCTTGTATTTTTTTTTGCCAGATTTCTCAGACATCACCAATGGTGTCTTCTGTAGTCCTTTGTTACTGCACTCTTTTATTCTCCTTAAGATGTCTCAAGCTGGGAGCGAGTATTACGTCAGAGCCTTGTACACTGAAGGCTCCTTTTTCTTTGCTGACCCTACTGCGGACACGATGAATGAATGTCAACATTGTTGTATTCGTGGTCTGTTTTGTAGAACTTAACATTTCAAATTAGCAGCAGACCTGAGGGTAAAATGAGGATGTGTTCCCACGAAGCTGTGCACATCCTCTGAATAGTTCAAAGTGAAAATGTGTTCTTTGGCAACCTTCACCTAATATGTGATGGGTGCTGGTGTTTGTTTGATGAAAGGAAGTGTGTCTTTAATTGCCTCCTTTATTCAGCCTTTCGTCATAATACTGAAAATGTACATGTATGTTTGTTGGCGATCATGCAAAATTATAATTCCTAATACTTTCATGACAACAGTGTCCTTACTCACTAAACTGTAATTGGTTTCCTTGGCAGCAAAAAATAATGTTTGGGTCTCTAAGCAGTTTTCGTTGCTTGGACAACCTTAGGTCTTAAATTATTCAAAAAAGTATAAAAGCTAGTAGAAAGAGCTTTGGGTCAGCTGCGTTCAGCTATTGGTTTTCATGTGTTTTTTTCGTGGTTTTCCACTGCTATGACGGACTCTTCGTCAAGGCCTTATCATTTTGTTGATGGCTGCATTGTCCAATTTGGATTCCCATTAGGGCTTGGTAATAGATGTCGAGAGTTCCTTTCATTAGTCTACAGTTACAATATAATGTAATTGATAGCTACTGTGGGTTCTTTGATGTACTTACTTTGCTGACAGGACATCATGTAATTGCTGATTTATGACTTTTCGGTTAAGGAAGTGTGTGCTTTTTATATACCTTGGTCTCCATAAGGAGACCGAGCGGAGCTGTTTACTATTCACTCAGGTGTGTTCATTTCTTTTAGTTTGCTGTCCTAATAACAGACTGTCGCCGATCGCCAATAATTGGATGGTAGCGGTCTTGCTTTCCTGCTCTCTCTCCATAAATTTAAAGCCTGGTGCCGATGCGTAGCGGACAGGCAGGCTACGGAAGTCCTTTTCCTCAAGGCGTGTGGGTTTAAACTTTTATTTACCAATCACTAATCGTGCCAGATATTAGTTCAGAAGGGCTTTTTATTTACAAGCATTAGCGCTTATTAGCAACTTTATTAAAATCCTTTGTTACCTTAAACTCCTCGGCTTGCGTCGCAGTTCCTCCTGAGCTCCACGGTCTGTCACGGCTCTGCCAATTGAACTGAGGGAGTTCAGGATGCAGAAAGCAGTGACGTAGCAATTCCACGACGGCCTCCAATCATTGGACGGTAGCGGTCTTGCTTTCCTGCTCTCTTCCATAAATTGAAAGTCTGGCGCCGACGCGCAGCGGACGTGCTGCCGGCGCGCCAAAGGTAAGCCCGTCCGCGCCAGGAACCCTGCATCTCCCTTCCTAGGCATTTCCCTTTCACACGCATGCAATTACAGTACTAAAGACCTACTCAACCTCAGAAGCTCCCCATTCTGCTAGAATGCCCATTTGCATGTAGGAAGTGCAAATCCACCTGCTCCACCACTGCACAATGCAGCATCAGTAGATAATGAGCAATACAACCAGGTGTGCAAATCCACTATGAAATCCCTCTCCTCTCCTTCTGGGCCCCCTAATAATTCATCTAATACTTCTTCTACGCTCAACTGCATCTACCTCAATGCTAGGTCAATTCCCAAGTACTCTGCGGAAATCTGGGTTCTTCTCACCTCAGCACAACCAGACTTATGCTTTATAATAGAGACATGGCTGCACCAGTCTGCAATACCTAGCATCACCGATAGCATTCCTTGAGAACTACAAGTTAATTAGGCAAGATCGGGAACTCAAATTAGGAGGGGGGAGTAGCCATAGCTTTCAAGGACACATTGAGAGTCGAAATACTGGACTCCTTACTTATGAACTGGGTGAAACTGATCATTTTAACCACCACATCAATGTAATTGCAGACCCTGATGGGCCTATTCTGTTATCAAACCTTGAAATGTTAAATGTACATCTCACAAAAACTGGTCCCACCCACTCTGCTGGACATACGCTGGACCTAATTTTCTCCCCTACAAAACTGCTACATGTTGACACCCAACTACCATTAAGATGGACAGATCACTTTCTGCTCAGGTTCCAGATCCCTACCACTACGGTCCCAATCAGACCCAAGGCCCATAACCTTACCATTGCGAGACCCTGGATAACTTACCCGATATAAACGTAGCTCTTACACAGTTCAATGACTCCCTCACTTATGCCCTTGATATCGTAGCTCCCTCTAAACCTCAGCCAAAGAAAAATCCCAGACACAACACGCCTTGGTACACAGCTGAACTAAAAATGGACAAATCGCACTGTAGAAGACTCGAGCGCAATTTGAGAAGGTCCAAAACCAACGCAGACAAACAACTATACGGAGATACCTTACGTACGCAACGTGCAAAAATAATGGTGGCACGTAAAGACTATTTTGTTAAGAAAATCAATCAGGCGGGGAACTCCTCCAAAGAACTATTTAAAATAGTCACGACCTTTGCAAAACCACAGGCTTGCTCCATCAGCATCCCAACCTCCCAAACTTTTTGTGATAACTTGGCTGCTCACTTCCAGACAAAAATGTACACTATTTATAACAGTTTTCAAGTCAATTCTGACCCACCACTCACAGTATCTCACTACCCTAAATCAGTTGCACTTGACCATTTCAAGCCTATTTTACCAACACAGATGCAGGACCTATTAATTAAAAAAAAACTCAGGGTCCCCGGCTGACCTCTGTCCCCCACAAATCATCACCCTTCTTGCACCTCTGCTTGCCCCAATCATCACCGCACTATGCAACAAATCTCTGAACTCAGCCTCTGTTACCAGACAATAGAAGGCAGCCCATGTTTCTCCCATCTTAAAGAAACCTAATGCTGATCCAAACGAGCCGCGAACTACCGTCCTATCTCTCTCCTCCCCTTTTTAGGAAAGATATTGGAGCCACATGTCAATAAACAGATTATCACCTACTTTGAAAGCAACAGCCTACTCAATGTCTCCCAGTCAGGCTTTAGACCATCCCATAGCACTGAGACTCCTCTATGTGCCGTAGGAGACTCCATTACACTTGCCCTAGATGATTCTACTGGATCTATCCGCTGCATTCGACACCATCTCACACTCCATTTTAGTGCAGCGTCTCCAACAGATAGGCATCCAAGGGTTAGTATTGGACTGGTTGGCCGATTTTCTTAAAGATAGGGTTCAAACAATCTCTATAGGGACTGTCCATTCCAATACTATACCACTGAACAAAGGTGTCCCTCAGGGCTCCTCCCTAAGCCCTACACTTTTTAATATCTATGTAACCCCGTTGGCCCAACTCATTTAATCCTACGGGTTTGAGACATTTGCATATGCAGATGACACACAATTGATAATCTCATTTGGGCAAGACATAGAGAGCATTAAACAAAAATTCCACACCTGCATGAAAGAGATTGCTTCTTGGATGTCCCTTAATTGCCTCCAACTCATCTCAGGAAAGACAGAAATTATACTGTTTGGCAAAGCTCAGAGTATATGGATGGACGATTGGTGGCCAGCAGAATTGGGCTCTGCTCCTCGGCCCACTAGAACCGCAAAAAATCTAGGCATAATCTTAGACGATCAAGTGTCAATGCAAAACCAGATCACCTCCGTATGTGATGCATGCTTTGGCACCATGCGTTTGCTCAAAACAATCGTTAGATGGCTACCACTGGACTCATGAAAGACTCTCATCCAGGTGCTAATTATCACCCACCTGGACTATGGGAATGCTTTGTTTTTTGCCGCCAGTGAATTTCTTCTGGCCAAATTACAAGTGGTCCAGAACACAGCAGCATGTATGACTAAGAACCTACCCCCTCGATCCCCCTCACACCCAATACTTAGAGATTTACACTGGCTTTCCATCCTAAAGAGATCACTATTTAAATTGCTCTGCCTGACATACAAGTCTTTATCAGGGTCAGGGGCAAAATACTTACGCAGTAAGCTCACCCCCTATGTTCCAAGTAGAAACCCCCGCTCTAGCCACCTATCACTCTTATGTTCCAGTCGCATTCGCACAGCCAAATACGGAGGCCATGCCTTCTCCTATCTTGCTCCACTCCACTGGAATAAGCTTCCTCTTTCCATTCAAACATGCCTAAGCTTGGTGGAATTCAAAAACGCCTGAAAACCTGGCTGTTCAAACTCTTTCCAGCCTACCTGCCCTACAGCGTGGACATGACCCTACGGGGATGAGCCGTGCGCTATACCAAGAATCAAATAACATAACTGTTGAATTTACAGCTATTTTGCTCACAAAGGAAAGATGAGTGTGGATAAGTTTTCTTAGAGATACAAAAAAGTACGCTCCCTTTGTCAAATATATCTCTTGTGAAATATTTTGCTGTGTGTGACTTAAGTTCAGTACTTACCAAATAAACCTTGTTCTTACTCATTATCATATTACTCATCTTCAGGGGTACAGCTGAACGGCTAATGCAGTCTGTTCAGCAAAGGGGCGGTACTCCCAGCTTTCATATTTTTGTAGCCAAAGAAGTTGTTTTATTGCAGAACTTTCTTTCATGGAGAGCTAGGAGCAAATACTTCCCCTAACAAAAGCCAGAACTTTTGGCTTTGCCAATGCTTGCTTGGCCATTGGATCATTTCAGATCCGAAAGAACGCCATACTTTGAGCACATCAGCAGCGCTAGCTCTGTTTGTTTGTTTTTTTAAATGAGAAAACGTTGGTGAGCTCTGCATTGACATAGTAGTTCACTAGACAATTAATATTTTGTGACGTCACATCTGGAGAGTCGTCATCTATTGTTATCTAAGTTGTCGCGGGACACTCCCAATGAGGGTCATTGAGACCATTTTAGTGACACAATCATTCAGATGAACAGAAAAATAGTACTCTAATTTGTGTATTTTTGCTCAAGAAAGCATTTACGAGCCTCTTAGTACATTTGAATTTCCCCTACCTTTTAGTACAGTGGGGCATTTCATGCCACTTGGCACCATGGAACATTTCATTCCTCTTAATACAATGCAGTGTTTCCTACATTTTAGTACAGTGGGACATGCCCTGCCTTTATAGTTGAGTGGGATATTTTAATCATTCGAGTTAAGTAGGACATTGCCTCCCTCTTTGTACATTTGGATATTTCACACCTTTTAATCCAATGGGGAATTCCCTGCCTCTTAGTACAGTAGAACATTCCCTACCTTTTCGTACCATGTGACATTTCCTGCCTTTTGGCACAATTGGATAGTCCCTGCTTTTATGTACAATGGACATTCATTCCCTCCCTCCCTCTACGGTGGAATAATCCTGCCTTATAGTACAATAAGACACTTTTCCTCTCTTAACATTCTAAATTAGCCCCTCTTATTTCACTGGATCATTCCTTGCCACCTCAGTAAGTGTAAGGTCAGCATGAGACACTTAAACTCAGTTGACACTACTCGGAAGATCCAAACGTCCATTTCCACTATGGATTATTAGGTATCACCTATCAGACAGCTTTTAGGTGTCTGAAGGCAAAAGCAGCTTCTGTACAATACCAAAAGCTTAGCTTAGCGGCCAGCCCGTTTCTTACCATTGATTGGCTTTATTGTCACTTTCACTTGCTTGCTTCTTTTTCCATCACTTGCTTTCCTCTCCTTGTGTTTGTCCCTCCTCAGGAGCATAGTCTGTTTACCATTGTTTGAATTGAATAACCTGCATCCTTCCATATTTGTATTCAGTGAACTACTTTTTTCATTTTCTTTCAGCAGTCCGCGAGAGTGTGTGTATTCTAGCTCACTCCCATGTTGTTCCTTCAGCCCTCCAGCCAAACCCTCCTTTGACTCCCCACCCCCTTGCTTTTTAAAAGTATTTTTGGACCTCTGTAGGCCAAGCCTCATGTGCCTCCATTGCTCCCTTGTACTCCTCCCTCCCCACCCGCAGTCCCCTCCCAGTCCTCCCTCAAGTCCCTCATGGTCTGTAAAATTAGTATTTTAATAAAAAAAATTGAAGGGCCCCTTCATCTGCCATTTGCTGCCACGTGGTTTTGCAGTGTAAAAAGCAGTTTAGCACAAGTACAATTATTTTTATTTACTGAGCCAAATGATGTCCGCCATCTTGGATCGGTAAATTTAAAAAATGACACCCCCTTCATTGCCTAGGCATGTGCGCATGCTGTGTTGACACGTGCGTGCATCTAAGGAAATGACACAGCCGCACCATTGAGGCGTTTTTATTTTTTTTTGCTGAAATATTGGCAAAAGGCATTGGCAAAGCCAATAGGTCTAAAAATCGAGGACCATTGGCTTTGCAGTGCTTGTTGTGAAGGCACTACAATATCATAAATGTTAAGATTATTTATTATTTTGAAGACAATACCATCGGAGTTCAATCCCATTATTCAATTAAACATAATTCTAAAAATATTAAAATAGATCGAAGTCCGAAAACCATTTAGAAAAACGTAGATAATCTATAACAAATATTAACTGAAATAAGGTTATGTTGTAAACTCATTGCTGTGCTGGAGTGTATATTTAGTTTGGCACACATATCAGCCATATATATTGTTTCTGGATTTCTTTTTTACCCTCCATGCTATTATTTGGAGCTGAATGTGCAAAGCATGAACTACAAAAGCAAGTATGAAGGACATGTTTGGATGAAGTTGCTTTGTATGAGATCATTTATGTAATTGCTCAACCGTGTCTTCCGAATCATATATTCATAATAAAGTATGTGTTAAGATGGCATTCTGAGTGGCATTGTCTGTGAAAGTTTTGTCCCGGGGCCACTGAATTCGGATGGGCTCGTGTAAGGTCTTTTTTTGGACGTTTTCCCCCCTTAGAATAGCAGCGTTCTGTGCATTGTACCAAGCATGCAGTGCGTGCATACAATGCAGGCACTAATGTAGAATATACGTAAAGCAGAAGTATCCCAGTGCGTTTACCAAGACCTTTAAGTAAAAAATTGAAATTTTGAACCCCAAAGAAGCCATTTTATTTCAAGGCCTATGTCTACACAGCGCCACCTAGCCCCGGAGCACAAGTATATTTTGCTAACCTGTTATTACTAATGCGAAACAGATGTAGTTATAAGTGCAGGTCTAAGCCCGAACCAGACACTTTGCAAAAATGCACATCTATCCAGTTCTTAAGTTGTCAAAAAGAAAAAAATAAGCTCAGGGGCTCAGATTTCCACTTTTAAGAGCCTGTGGATGCCGATTGCCAGGGTTTTCAGAATCCCAAAGGTGCTTAATCTTGATTCAACTTCATGTGTCTTTCTTCCAACACCCTATGCTTCCTATCTCACATCTGCAGGGCCTTTTTCATCCTTACTTTCTCCCTATGTCACAGTTTACCTGTATGTCTATTCCTACTTCTTTCTCCCTTCTCTGACGTTCTCTTGCTTGGGGTCAAGGTTTGGTGAAAAATAATCCCCAGTCCCCAAAAATGAGTGCCAGTGTGCACCACCAGTGGCACAAATTAAGCCCCTATGTACAGTCTTTGAGATAGATTCTGGCGCGTCTACGTCCGCTCACATGGAAATTAATCTAGATCTTTGAAATCCTCATGAAGATGTTGGCCACTCGTTCCATGAGGTCAACATTGCGGGGACCGAGTTTGGATGTAGGTACTTGGTAAGGCCAGAGCTGCCTTTCGACTAAATGCACCGGTGAGTCTTGGCCCATGGGAGCCAGCCCGAGGCAGTCTCTTTGTTAGAAGCTGCCACGCTTGCCTGGGGATATTTACTGCTTCAGCTGCGCTCGCAGGTCCGCATGGAAGGGCGCTCCGGTACCAGTTCCTTAATTTGCACTGGAGCAGGTGTTTTGTTTGTGAAAGATGTCCTAACAGCAGATGTTGAGAAAAGGGCATCTTGTTCAGTTGATTTCATAGGCCCTCAGTAGGGGTGAATGCACCCACTGCGTAGATGAGCGGCCGCCAAACTTTTTTGTAGTAAGAGCTAACAAAAATCATCTCGACCTACTAATGTTAGTGGTGTGAAAGAGACCACGTCAGACAAGATTACTTTAGTGACCACCCATGCAAGATTACTAGCAATGATCGCCTGGTCCATCAGGTAGGGTTGCCAGCAATAATGTAAAAAGAGACTGTTAATTTTGAATGTTTCTACATGGGTAACATATAACAAGCATAGCTGCAATGCCCACGATTCCAACTTAACTATATTAGTAGTTAAGTTTCCCCTACTCCACATGATTTCATAACTCAAATATGAGCTTTAAATAGATATTAGAAATTCAGCCATTTTTCAGCAAACATCTTATGAGTTTTGAAAATTCACACAATTTTGTCTCGAATACACATTCTTAGTTTAGGGTACATAAATGAATTCAACCAATCAAAAGTTTCCAAGTTAGTAGGCTGGGATGCACACAGCAGAACTACTTCCAGGTAGCTGAAGAGCTACCAGTAGCTCAGGAGCTACTCTTTGGAGAAATCTGGCGTAGGTGTTTGCACATCTTGAAGGTCACAGGTTTGAATGCCTGACTCAGACATGAATTTGTCTAATGTGGGTGAAACGAGTGCCATTGAACTCTTACTGTTACAGGGCTTTGATACCTTGATAAGCATTAACCTTTATGCAAAGAACCATTCATTATCGTGATTACTGGACATTTCGGGCCGCTTTTTGAATTTATTGTAATTTCTTTTGAAGTTCCTATGGAATTTTGCCCCCACATTTGTATTACAAATTGTGTGGAAACCCGGCGCTTGTGTAATTTTTAGGCCTGGGCGGTGAATTCCGCTCTGCTCGCAGAGTTTGCGGAGTTTCCCGCACTCCGCGTTACGCAGAGCTTTCGGAGTTCCGAAAAACTCCGCTTCGCGGAGCGGAGTTTTTTTCCTCGCTCGCGTTCACCAACGTGAAGTTGCAAGCGTGAGCGAGGAAAATCCACCTCCCGGCGAGATTTTTCCTCGTTCGCGATTGCCAACATCAAGTTGGCGAGCGTGGAAAATAAACCTCCCGGCGAGATTTCTCAACGCGGGGGGTCAGGTTTCTCATTGCGAGTGGTCGCGTATGCTCGCGACCGCTCGCGTTGAGAAACTGCCTGTTCGCGTTGAGAAAGCTGCCGCTCGAGTAAAAATCTACTCGAGCGGCAGAAAAGATAAGCTTGCGCTGTGCATGGTGCTGTTCGCAATGATTGCACAGTGCGGACAAGCATCCGGCACTGGGCAATCACAGCGAACGGCATTTTTCTATCGTACTCCGCCGCTCGCGGAGCTCTGCGTAGTGCGACAGTTTTTTTTTTGCACTTCGCGTAGTGGAACTCCACGAACTCCGCCCAGGGTTAGTCATTTTGCCGATTCACATTTAATGAGGAAAATACTGGACAAATGTTAACCAGAAACCGCTCCTCAGAAAGAGGCAAGACATGCGGTAAATGGTGTCCAGAATTCTGCAACTACGTGTCATGTCTCAAATAGACCTGGAAAATACAAAAATGATTTGCTAATGCCACACCCAAGAAATACCACACACTGCTACATTTACTAGATGTGGACAACCTTTGCGTCTTGTCGGCATCAAAGTGGTCTGTTTTATTCAAAATCAAGAAGTTCCTATTTCAGTTGTATGACCTTGCAAGTAAAACACATCAGTCCGCCTGTTTTATCCAGTTGTTGCCCTGCTGTCTGTATTGAGGTAGAACATTGAAATAGTGGATTTTCGAAATATCAGTCATCGAAAGCAGACCATGGCACAAGCATTCACCTTTCAGGGATAGTTTTGCAGCTTTTGGGTTAGTTACCTACCATCAAACTCCACCTACAACAGAGTAAAAGCAACATTTGGCACTTCGGTTTCTCATTTCAAATCCTCAGTAGAGTACAACTGAAGAAGGTACCCAGCGGTTTGATTTACCTTGTAAATTCCATGCAGTAGGTAGGTAGGACCTTCCACCCCAAGACTCCCCTCACCGAAGTGAGTGATGGTTATTCCCTGCTCCTTCCACTTGGGTGCGCTGTTGAGCCTCCCTGGACTTGGGCATAGGCAGCACTGTATCTCAAGGCGGAAGGATGCTTCGCTGCTTTCTGCTTTTAAGAAGACCTTTCCTGTTCTATTAGAGGTTTTCATAAAGCCCAACATGAACCCTCCGACGCTCGCTCCAGACCTTCTGGAAGGTATACTTTTAAGCTTATATTTCCACAAATAAATTGTAGTTATGTTTACAATAGATTTTTTATGGGTCATCAATAAGGGAGGTAATGGGCATCTTTCACACCATTTTCCCCTTTCCACATGTAATATCGTTAATCCTGCTTTGGTGACACAGCAGATTCTTTGTCTTATTTTTTATTCATTTATTTATTATATTTTAAGAGTTTTATATGGCGCTGGCAGGACCCGAGGGTGTCGGAGCGCTTTACATCAGTATATGTTCAACATCAAAGTAACGAGTAGTATCAAAACCATTAAGTCGAATCAAACAGTAAATGTTCACATCCAGAGTAACCGCTATAGTCAGAATAATTAAGTCGAATAGAGTCACGTCAATATTTAAGCACAGGGCAGGAGAAATATCAGGGAGGGGGTCCAGAGAGAACTGAGGGTGGAGATGGTGTCTTGATGGATTATTGATGATTCGCTAGTTGCGGTGACGGTTGAGGAGATCCTTTAGCTGTCTCTTGAAGCTCAAGAAGGAGGGGTTCATCCTGATATGTATTGGTATGGAGCTCAAGATTTTAGGGGTGTTTCTCGAGAAGGAGCGTGTCAGAGTTTTTTGTTTGTGGGCTTTGGGCGGGATGAGGAGTAGGGTGTTTGACCTTCTGATGTTTCTCGTCTGTCCTGCCTTTTTGAGTTAAGAGGCGAGGTAGGTTGGTTTTTCAGTGTGCAGGGCTTTGTGGGTAAAACAAGCTGTTCTGAAGCTGCAGCCATCTTCAATTGGCAGCCATTTCACTTCTTTTTGGGCCTGGGAGTTGTAGACCTCTTTTTTTATTCTTGTGACCATTCTGGCTGCTGCATTGAGAGTGCTTGTAAGGGGTGCAAGGTGTGATTTAGCAGTGCCTCTGAGGGTGGTGTTCCCGTAGTCAAATCTGGACAGCACTGGCAATTGTGTGGCAGAGTTGAGATTCTTCTGTGATTTTGTTATTTGTCACTCCTTTTGGACATGGTGCTTGATTTCTTCTCTCAGTCTGGTTTATGCTGCCACTCTCCAGTAGAGCAAATGCCGAGGCAGTGCTGAAGTCTGGTTGGCAGAGCCACCAGAGCTGAGCTGTTCTGTAGAGCAGGTGACCAGTCTGAGTTTTAATATTTACCAGGGGTGAAAGGAGTAATAGTGAGGATGTTGAAGGAGGCCGCTTTCCATTTATTCTCCAGTTTGAGTCAGAAGGCCATGGTCATAAACATCAGGATTGCTTCTGAGATTTTATGTAATGGCTTCCATTTTGTGAGGCCTTATGAAAATATATGTTGGAACCTGCAGTCCACATTCTGCAAAAGCTTTTTTTAAACTTTTTGTGAATGAGTAGATTTCTTGCAACAAAACATCTTAGCTTTTCTCATGGCTCTTCTTGGGAATCTGTCAGTGGCCCTTCCCACATCTGTGGCTTAGGGATAGCTAGATGCACAGAGAGTCTGGTCATTTTGGTAATGTGCATTATACATAAACTCTGTACTTTAAAATAAATTTGCCTTTTCAAACTTATATAAACAATGGTAAATATTTGTAAAATAAGTACCCCAACTTAAAAACTATTACCTGAAGTTGTGCTGGTTGTTCTAGGGTCTCTCCTGATGTCTCTTGCCCTCTCTGTCCTCCAGAATTGGAAATGATAGTTTACAAGTATTGGCTGTATCAGCATTGGATAAGCGGTGACAGTGGATTCATGAATCTCTGCAGACCTGTTCATGAATCCCGAAGCACATGGGTTCAGATCCTGGCCACATAGGTTTTATCTTTGAGTTAATATTAGCACGTTAGTTGATCCACTTTTTAATTATTAATGCTAGAATTTATTTTCTCTTAAGAAGTGAGATGTATGTTTCTTCCATGACCCAAGTAAATTAAGCCCCACTTTTTGCATTAACCCTCCTCATGTATGTATGTATTTTCGTTTTTTTTAGATAGCGCGAACCTAGCTGTGAAGCTATGGAGCGCTGTACATTAGTTTGATTTGAAAGTGTCTTTTTTTAAATTTTATGTTGTAGTTTGATTCGTAGAGCACAAAAAATGACCACTCTCTCTTTCCATCCTGTCGTAGGCTACAATTGCCTTTATTTCTTTTCTGCTGGTGGGCGATGCCGTTTTCAGTCTCTGGCATTCATTGTATCAAGCATTGGCGGCTAGCAGTAACAAAATATGGTGAGGCATAATGGCGCACAACTCAACATAAACGCGGCGGCCGTCGCCGCCCGGTGCAGCACTTCTCTGCTGACGATCATTGTGTCCATGAGCAGGAAAGGGAAGGATTTTCTTCCTGCTCGTGAAACGTGTAGCCAACCAATCCTGGAGCTGCTCTCATGCAGTTTTCAGCATGAGAGCAGCTCCAGGTTTGGTTGGAGCAGGCTAACCCTGCGCCCATTTTGAGGCTGGGGGCCTGTGCCAGCAATCAACAGGCTGTTTCACAGCACTTGGATTTCCGAGTCTACAGTGCGCATGTCAGATAGGAAGGCTGTAGACCGCCGGCCAATCTAACATGCATACTGGCAGGGGCAGCAGTCATCCTGCAATGCAGAATTGAGCCCTGCCCCCTCCCTCGCACTGCGCAGTGTGAGCCGGTGGCAAAATAAAGTGTCATTAACATGCCATTTTATTTATTTGTGTTTGGTTGCTGCGCTCGCAGCAGGTGGGGCAACGCTCCTCCGCCATTTAGGAGGAGCCGCCCCTGACTGGTATCATGTTTTCATCAGAGAGAACCTGGTGCCATCAGGTAGTGGGCCGATTGAGATAATGGGAAGCCTGTAAAGAAACACAAGTATGGATTTAGACAATAAAATTATAAACGTACTGTCGATGGGATTTCAGCATAACAGTCACTCTACAAATATATCTTTAGTCTGAGGTACAGTAATGCAAAAAAGTTTTATTGATTAGTGCTAATATCAAAATGCAATATGTGCTGAAACCGGTAAAAAAAAATGATGGATGTCAACCACTTATTGCAGCGTTATCTCCCACCTCCTAGGACTTTAGGCAGGGCTTTAAGTGGGCCGGGTCCTGCCGGTGCTCAGCACCGGCAATTCTAAAAAGCAGGTCCTGAGACGGTCTCTGTCGGACTCTCCATTTTTGCTCTTGGGGGGAAAAAAATCTTAACTCTGCAGCAGTGCCACCCTTCACTGCTTATGATGTAACTTCAAAGAAACTTGTTTTAATTAGTTCACAGTCTCATCACTTCAGAATTGAAGAATTTTCAATATTCTATACAACGAAGCTACAGTTGTTGCTTATTTATCTTACACAACTAGCAACCATTGGCAACGCCAATACCCTGACTTGTTGTAGGTGTAATGTGACTTCTTGTATTATATTTATGGCTGTATTGACAGAAGCAGCAAAATACCAGTCGGGCGGCACACTGTTATAAGCACACATTTTTAGCTTGCGTATTTTAAGCCACGCCCTCAATCGAATCGGCCACACCCCTTTGAGAGACCCCCCCCAGTTTTTTCATTCCACCTAAAGCCCTAACTTTAGGAAATAAAGTTCTGTGAAAATAAGCAATGGGGAGAAGATGGTAATAAATATATTATCTAGGACGCTTACTCATTAGGATTTTTTTTTTTTTTTATATTTTTTTATTTATTGAATTTTACGAACAAAAAGTGCAATACAAATAATAACAAATACGATTAAAATAAGAAAAATAAAGCGGTCACAGTGTGCATATTTGAAAATCAGGGAACATGTCTGAAATCAGGGTACAGGTTCACAGGGCTGTGCAGTGGAGGGGGGGGCAAGCGCCCCAAGGTGGTCAAGTTCAATCATTGATGGGGAGGCATGATGACGATGTGGAAGTACCATACATAGAGGAAAATTCCGTGACAGAACCCCAACGCCAGCTTACAGATGCAATACCTCAAATCAGCACGTGGAAATAAACCCAAGGGCGAAACCGATCATACCCTGCAGCAGCCCCCTGCCAAACTCCCACAGCAAAGAAGAAGGAAATTCCACAAAGATCTTGGTTACACCTTACCCGCTAAGTAAGTCTGGTACAGGCTCCAGAAGTTCTTGGGGCGGCTTTGGGGGGGGAGGGGAGAGGAGTAATTCATTGTAAAGTTCGGATTGTGTGTTACAATATAACATGTCTTTAGACCATTGCGCAGTGGAGGGAGGAGGCCCAATGCATTGCAACCACCTGTTTAGCAATTAATAGTCCCATTTCCACCATGCGCCTAATATCTTTGCGTATATGCTTACAGAAGCCAAGCAAAGCCAACAATGGGTCCGGGTTCAGAGACTCTCCTGTGACATCGCCAAGTGTCTGGAAAATAGCTATCCAAAAGTTGGCTACGTCCGGGCATAGCCAGGCCATATGGATAAACCCTGCGGGATCTACACCACATCTTTCACATATCGCTGTGTCTCGGAGGCCGTATTTGTGTAAACGGATCGGAGTGTAATATACTCTGTTGATAAATTTGAAATGTATAAGGTGGTGTCCTCCGTTCAGGGAGACGTGCTGTGTGGCCTCACAGCAATAGCGCCATGTATCGTCGTCTAATGTGAGTTCTAATTCAATTTGCCAGTCCAGCCTGGCTTTAGTGTAGTGATTTTTCCGATAACCTTGGGCTAGGGTGTAAATATTGGAAACCACTTTCCGTGGGGACTCCACACGCAACAGTAGGGAGAAGGGGGCAACCTCTGGAGGTTGTCAGTTCTTCACCCAACATTTCGCGTAGCGCATGCCTGACTCTATTATAATGGAACGTCGTCAGAGGGGTGACTTCCCGCCCGCCCGAGACAATCTCATCCCATCCTCTTCCCTCCCCGTCTTCAAAGAGGTCGCCAATGCGAGAAATATCTAGAAGCGATAGTGCACGTAGCACTTCCGGTTCCGTAAGCACCGGTAACCATGAGCACAATTCCACCGGGGTGAGTGGGGAATATAAAATTGAGGCCGTCTGCCGCTTCAGTATGTTAAACCATGCATGTGTAGTGGCATTTATGGAGTCAAGTGTGCCAGCGCGTCTATATAGGGTTCGAAACAGAGATGCAGCCAGTGGGGAGGGCGCCGCGGCAATCCTCTCTATGTGCAGATGGGGAGGGGGGGGTCTGTTGATGCAACCAGTAAAAAGCAAGCGAGCACTGTGCCGCATAGTAGTAATGTTCCATATCCGGGGCGCCGAGGCCGCCCATAGAATAAGGGAGCGTTAATATATCCCATCTGTCCCAGGGTTGTTTACCGGCCCAGGCTAAGTGGATCAACAGGGATTTAATACGTTTAAAGAAGGGAGCTGGGAGGATCATGGGTATGTTACAAAACAAGAACAGGAACCGAGGGAGGACCACCATTTTCATTAAAGAGATGCGACCAATGAGGGACAACGGCAAGCGCACCCACCTATTGACATCCTCTTCGAGTTTAGCAACCGCCCTGCCGTAGTTCTCGCTAAACACCACTTCAGAATTCGTGTGCACCTGAATGCCCAAATAGCGCACAGAGTCAGTGGTCCATTGTAGCGGGTACTCCAGCGCAATGGGTTCCAATGCTGGCATGAGAGGAAAAATTGCGGACTTGGTCCAATTGATCCAAAGGCCGGAGAACTCACCGTACCGCACCACTTCGCTTCGAACCGGGGATAGGTTAGTCCCAGGGTCTCTAATGTATAAGAGTGTGTCATCGGCATAAGTGGAAATAATGAGGTTATATCCAGGGAAACGAATCCCTCTATGGCTATGGTACTTCCTGAGAGCGCACGCCAATGGTTCAGCCACAATAGTGTAAAGGAGCGGAGATAATTGACACCCCTGGCGAGTGCCCCTAGAAATTTTAAAAGGTGAGGTGACCAGATTACCCACCCTGACCCTGGCAGTCGGAGCGTTGTATAGAACGGACACTAGCTGGGAGAAAAGGTCGCCAACACCCATCCGCCTTAAGACCAGCATCATGAAGTCCCACTCAACCGAGTCGAAAGCCTTCTCGGCATCCAAAAATATCGCAGCGGCCTTGACTTCGGGATTGGTGTGTTGAATAGCCCCGAATACTGTACGCAAGTTGTGGGTCAGGGTGCGTCCCGGCACAAACCCCGCTTGTTCAGGGCCGACCAGTATCGGCACCAATGGGGCTAAGCGGTTGGCAAGTACCTTGGCGAATAGCTTGGAGTCGACATTCAACAATGAGAGTGGCCTATACGATGAGACCTCATCAAGGGGCTTACCTGGTTTTGGGAGGGTGATCAGTAGGGCCTCCCGCATAGACAGCGGCATTATCCCACTCTCTCCCATTTCTTCAAATAAGGTAATCAAGTGGGGGACCAGGAGCTCTCTGAACTCCTTGTAGAAGTCCACAGTTAGGCCATTCTGCCCGGGAGCACTCCCTGTTCGCATAGTTTTTAGCGCCTCATGAATTTCCCACGCCTCAAGCGGCCTCATCAAATATTCCCTATGTTCATCTACCAACCAGTGGAGTTTTATATGTTCCAAATAGTCCAAAGCTGCGTCGCTCCCTCCCGTCGATCTAGAATGATAAAGCTCGGAATAATAGTCTCTAAACCTGTCGGCGATGGCGTCAGGATTGCGCAGAACGTCACCAGTGGCTGCACGAAGCTCCGAGACCCCAGTCCCCGCACTTCTACCCCGCAAGACCGCCGCAAGTATGGCACCCGGGCGCTCACCTTCTCCGTATGTCTTAGCAACAGCATACTTCCCTAGAAATTTGACTTCTCTATCAGCAGTCTCGTGATATTCGTCCAGAGTAGTCTTTAATTCTCTCGCCACCTGGTCGGCTCCAACTTCCAGGGCCTCCCGCTCAAGGGATGCCAGTTTCCTCTCCAGAACTACAAGGTAATCTCTTATGGAGCAGAGCACCCCCGAATGTTTAGCCATATCAATCCCTCTTATATAGACCTTAAAGGCTTCCCATGTCGTGGTGAATAGAGGAACCAAACCAATATTAGTGTCAAAGAAGACCTCGATGGCTTCGGCCATTTCAGTCTTAAACACGGTGTCAAGCAGGGCATAGGGTGGAAACCGCCAGGTAAAAGGAGCAGGTTTTTTCGACGGGGTGTTGAGGCATAATAGGACAGGAGAATGGTCTGAGAATGAGCGTGGGTGATCCTCATATCCGCCAACTGCAGTGGAGAGGGAGCCAGCAACGAACCAGTAATCTATCCTGGTATATAGGTTGTGAGGGGCTGAGTAGTGCGTGAACCCCCCCGGACCGCTATTTCTGGAGCGCCAAACGTCTATCAAGCTTAGTTCTGCGATGGCATCCCCAACGGTTTTAGCCGTTAACGACTGTCCCACCCCCAACCCCCCCAAAACCCTAATCGGGCAAAAACAGTCCGGTGAGTAACACGCGGGGCGGATGTTACCGTACTGCCGCAAAACAAGCCCTACAAAGTAGGAAACAGGAATGTCATCAAATACACATCTGTTACATCCATGCATAGCAATAACAAAGCTGACCAGTCTGCTGTAACAGTCCGCCGCCCCCCGCCCACATTTACAGGATACGAAATGTGCCAAGTGGGCCCAAAGTCAAAGAGATCCCACGAGTCACAACCTCGCTAATCAACTTGCTAGTTTAAACAATACTTGCGATGCGCTGGAATCGTGGCTGAGGGAGAACAGGATCAAAGGGTCAGACCCAGCATCACAGTCCGATGGAGTCAAAATGAGAGGGTGGAAAGGACAGGGTGGTGCCAGACGTCTCCGCGAATCCTCTACCAAAGGTGTGCAGTGAAGGTCGTATTAATCCTCGTCACCAGCTGCACCACCCGCCGCCTCATCCAATCCCTCAGTTTCTTAGCTGCTCCCCGGCGTCTTGGGAAGGTCCTTCAGGGCTTTCTGCAGCGATTTAGGGTCAAGGAAAATTCTAGAGTGTCCGTTGAAATTAACCCTCAGCCTGGCGGGGTAAAGCATGGCGTAGTCGATGTTTTGGTCTCGTAAGCGCCTTTTCAGCGGAGCAAATTGACGTCTGGCCTCCTGCACCTTCATAGTGAAGTCTGGAAACAGGGAGATCGTAGATCCTTCGAACTGCAGGGCTCCCCTTGCTCTTGCTTGCTTCAGGGCTGCATCCCTATCCCTGTAATTTAGGAGCTTCGCAATTATTGGATGCGGCGGAGCCCCCGGCGGGGGCCTGGGACCAAGCGAGCGGTGTGCTCTCTCCACCACGAACATGTCCGAGAAGATTTCTCGACCTAGGAGGGTGACCAGCATCTTTTCGATGAACACCTCCATATTGCCTATTGAGGTGGTTTCCGGCAGTCCCGTGATGCGTAGTTGCTTCTCCTTGATCTCGCCTCCAAATCTTCTCTCTTCTCCTGCAGCGCGGTGAGCGTTTTTGCGAATTGCTTTTGGGCTGTGCCGACCTCCGTCTGTGCTTCCTCCACCTCAGTGACTCTCCTCTCGGTCATGTTGATCCGTTCGGCGTGTTTGTCTAAGCGTTCTGAAATTCTCTCCATCCGAAATGCAAGGGTGTCAATCTTCCCGAAGATGGTTGAGAGGCTTTTCTCCAGGCTTTTTTGCATCGCCGCAAGAATCTGCTTAAGATACCCTGTCGCCTCATCCGACATATCGTCCCGCTCCTCAAGAGGGTGGGCACCCTCTGCATCTCTGGACCTCGATTTACGCTGCTCAAATTGCAGCTTGGATTGGGTTTTGTCCACCTTGCCCATGTTAGAGTGAGGGAATGGATGGGCCCACCACCCGTCAGTCCAATTTCCCACTAGCGCCAGACGCAGGGCCGAGGACCCCCGCAGACTCTGCACTTCACTAACTAAGGCTCCACTTACTCGTAGGGGGCACCAGCCCGCCAGGCGCCTCTGGGCTTTCTAAGTAGGCGACGCAGTCAAGGGGATCGCTACATCCTAGCAGAGGAGTAGCACCAGCCCGGTCTCTCCTATGTTGATCCAGCAAGGAGCGTGTTCCAATCAATCAGGGCACGGGGGCCCATCCGGTGAGCAAACAGGGCGCCACGGGGCAGTAAAGTCAAAGCGGGCCCAGGCTGAATAAATTATGTGTCCAATCTCCCCCCCCACCCCCCCCGGAGAACATACCAGTGAGGCCGCTGTGCATACATCTCGAGCCTATGGGACCCTCAGTGTTCACCGCCGGAGATCACCGGACTCTGAGCTTCACAGCTGTGTCCCGCCGTATGCTACCATGAGGATCCCAGATGGGCGTTCAGGGCAGGCAGAAGGGCGTCCAAGGGCCAGAACGTCCACGCCGCGCAGCAGTGCTCCAGACGCCTGCCTCACTGGTTATGTAGTACCAGCGATGTCCCGTGAGCAGCGGCCCAGCACCCAGGCCCACTCCGGCTCCCTTTCTCAAGGCGTCTCAATCTGTCCGGATGGCGTCTTCAATCCGGCGGCAGGCAGCGCAGTCCGCTCACCAACCCGCAGGGCCACAACACCGCCCCGGCTCGCCGCAATCAAGTATCGATCACCGGCAGCCGAACGCAGGCCCGCCAGTCACCAGCCGGCGGCCGCCACACAGCACGGCAGGCGGGGCTCTGCCGAGCCGTGCACCCGGAGATCAGCCGACCAGGCGCTCGCCCGCAGGTAACCAGCGTTCTCCCCCGGGCCCGCAGTGATGTACGGGGCTAGAAGACACCCCCGCAGGTACTATAGGCAGGGTGTGCAAACGGGGGCATAGCGTACCTCCGATCCAATTTCTTCCGGGCAGGCTCAGGCGGCAGACGTAGCCGGTCAGGTCCGCGCGCTGGGCCGCAAGCATAGGCCGCAGCCGCCTCGGGTGTTTCAGGCGCTCGGATCTCGGCGAAAATCACTCCCGGCTATGGCGCCGTCTTGGGTTGCCACTTGACATCGATCAGTGCTTACAGGGGGTGCATGAATATAAAGGAAAAATGGGAACATGAGGTACGTGAGACAAATGGAAGGAGTAGAAGAAGACTTTGAGGAAGAAATTGAAGAATCAGAAAGACTTTACATGATGCAAGAAGATAGTGAATTTCAACAACTTAACTTGATCAAAAGAGAGAATATTGAAAAAACAATATCTGTGGATTTAATGGTTGGCTCTCAAAAGGTCCCATTTATTTTAGATAGTGGGGCAACGTGCAACATAATGTGTATAACTGAATATATGAAAATGAAAGAACAACCAACCTTGAAACCATTGAATGTCCGTGTTTTTCAATGGGGGGCTAAACATCCTGTTTTATGTTTAGGAAAATTTGAAGAGACACTACAGTAGAAGGATGTAGTAAGCAGAGAAGACATACATGTGTTAAAAGGTGAAGTTCCAGGACCATGTTTACTAAGTAATATTACTGCTCAACTCATGGGTTTAATAGCAATGAATTGCAACATTTCAACGGATCACCCAGTTCTAAAAAAATATCCTAAACTATTTGATGGACTAGGTAAATTAAAAGACAAAAAGATTACTTTACATATAAATGAAACAATAAAAGCAGTGGCGCAAACGCATAGGAGAGTACCAGTTCATATGCAAGCAAAAGTGGAGAAAGAAATTAAATTGTTACTTGAACAAGATATAATTGAAGAAGTAATAGGACCAACACCTTGGGCATCTACCATTGTAATTGTCCCAAAAAAGGACACTGATGACATCAGGATATGTGTGGACATGAGAATTCCCAATACAGCCATTGAAAGAGAGCGATATCCAGGTTCGCATTTAAATGATATGATTAGTTCTATAAATGGAGCTGCAGTTTTTTCAAAACTTGACTTATGTAAAGGATACCATCAGTTGGAAATTGATGACCAATCCAGGTACATCACAACGTTTTCGACGCATTTGGGATTATTCAGATACAAAAGGTTAAATTTTGGGATATGCTCGGCGGCTGAGATCTTTCAAGAGATAATAAAAAATGTCATAAGGCCAGTGCAAAACAGTATGAATTACAATGACGATATTTTGGTCTTTGGAAAAACACAGGAAGAACATGATCAAGCATTGGATGGAGTATGTCAACAACTTCAGAAAGCTGGGTTAACTCTGAATTTAAAAAAATGTGAAATGAATAAGAAGGAGTTAACGTTCTTCGGACACATATTCTCAGCAAAAGGAATGAGACCTGATCCTATTAAGATAACAGCTTTAAATGTAATAGGCCAAAAGACATAACAGAATTGCGATCATTCCTAGGAATGGCTAGTTACTGTGCACGTTATGTAAAAAACTTTGCAACCATAAGTTCACCACTTAGAGAATTGACTGGGAAAGGACGGAAATTTCAGTGGAATAATGAATGTGAACAAGCATTTAAAGAAATAAAATCAGAAATATCAAGTGCAGCAAATTTAAAATATTTTGATCCACATTTATGTACAGAGCTTGTGGTGGATGCCAGTCCTGTGGGGTTAGGTGCAACACAAACCTGGAAGAGAAACTCCTAGGTTATGTAGTCTCTCATGCTAGCAAAAGCTTATCTGAAGTTGAACAAAGATATTCCCAACCTGAAAAAGTCTGGCTGATGTTTGGGCATGCGAACATTTTCATGATTTCATATATGGGAAATCGTTTGTAATTGTCACTGACCACCAAGCTCTAATTTATATTTTTGGGAATCCAAAAACAAAGATGCCACCAAGAATAGAAAGATGGGGAATGAGACTAATGGATTACAACTTCAGAATCATCCATAAACCAGGAAAAGAGTATAATCCAGCAGATTATTTATCAAGACATCAGTTTAAAACAGAAAGTGAACAACAACTAGAAGTGGAAGAATATATATGCTTTATAGTCAGATCAGCAGTTCCAGGAATTGTGAAAGAGAACGAACTAATTGAAGAAACACAAAAGGATGACACACTTCGAGAAGTAAAAAAATCATACATGAAAATAGGTGGAAACTAATAAACAATGGAAGTCGATTATAGATAATATATTAGCGTTCAAGAACATAAATTCTGAATTATCTGTGACCTCTTCTGGAATATTACTAAGAGGAAACAAAATAATTCCAACAAGTTTACAACGTCGTGTAATTGATTTAGCACATGAAAGCCATCGAGGGATCTCCTCAACAATTTTTTTTTTACGAGAGATGTGGTTCCCAAGATTAGATAAACAAGTGGAAGAAGTTGTTCAGTCTTGCTACATATGTCAATGTACCTCTAAGGAAAGAGGGATGGAAGAATTACATATGTCTGAGTTACCAGATGCTGTGTGGTTCAATGTAGCAGCAGACTTTTATGGGCCATTAGATTCTGGGCATTACTTGTTAGCAATAATAGATGAATATTCTCGTTTCCCTATTGTAAAATTGATATCGTCAACGTCTACGTCAGCAGTACTCCCAATATTGGATTAAATATTTTCAACCTGGGGAATTCCCAACATTTTAAAAACAGACAATGGGCCACCATTTAATGGAAATGAATTTCAAAAATTTGAGTTATCTAGGAATAGTGCATAAAAGAATAACTCCAATGTGGCCTCAAGCTAATGGAATGATAGAAAGACTGATGGGTACAATCAAAAAGGCTGTGCAAAGAGCAAAACTTCCGCAAATATCAATAAATCAAGCATTGTGTCAAGTTTTGAGAGATTACAGAAACACTCCACATGTGTCAACTGGAAACTGTCCTTCAGATTTAATGTTCGGGCAATCAAGACAAACTCGTCTGCCACATCTACCAGCAATTCCTCCAAAAGATCACAAGGAAATAATGGAAAAGGATAAAGAGGCGAAAGAGAAGATGAAATATTATGCAGAGAGTAGAAGAAAATGTCAAAATCAAGAATATCAAATTGGTGATCTTGTGTTAGTTCGACAACAGCAAGTAAGGAAGTCACAAAGTAGATTTCATCCTGTACCTTTAGAAGTAACAAGAATTCAAGGAACGGCAGTAACCGCAAGAAATGATGACAGGATGATAACAAGAAATAAAACATTTTTTAGAAAAATCAAACCAAGCATTGAACAAGAAAATGTACAATTGAATGGTCAACAAAGTGAATGGATGCACAGAAGATCTGAAAGAGTTTCGAAAAAACCGGAGAGACTAATTGAACACTGTAGAGTTTTTTGTTTTTTTAAATTATTTTTTTATTTTAGGGGAGGGGGAGAATGTAATGATGTGATGACACTGTGATGTCATTTAGAATAATAAAGGCATGGATTCTAGAAGAGAAGGTTAAGGGTTTTCAAGGGATATCAGTTCAGTTAGAGTAGGGGCTAGGAGCAGTTGTAAAAGTCATCTGGCTCTAATAAAGATTATATACAAATACATACTAGTAAGGCTATTCTTCACAGGATAGTTGACGGATTGCAGCTGATCCAGCGCAACCCCTAAATTTTGAAACCAGGGACCAAGAGAAATCTCATCACACAGAAATTTTCT
This sequence comes from Calotriton arnoldi, assembly GCA_963921515.1. NCBI lineage: Eukaryota > Metazoa > Chordata > Amphibia > Caudata > Salamandridae > Calotriton > Calotriton arnoldi. The sequence continues at coordinate 910,446 of CAWUFW010001456.1, read as the reverse complement.
TTACCAAATAACTGGGCCCATCACACATTACCCATAAATGATCCCCGAGGACAAGCGCTGGATTTGGGGGGTTTATTTTGTCAGTTTTATTAAGTACAACACTACACTTCACATTAATAACATTTATTTATATTTCTATCTATTTGTAATATCAACTTTCTTCTTCCTTTGGTCGATGGACCATTAGTTGAAGAGTTGATGATGACTATGATTAACTAAACAGTTTAACATTTAACTAAATAATCACAAAGTCACTTTTTCGGTTAATGATTTTATATTATTAAATGCTCTTGAATTTATCATCAGTGCATACACAAGATTGCATATAAGAGAACAAATTATCAAGCAATGTAATCAAAATGAATCATTTGCATCGAAATCAAAGCGTGCATCAGGAATGGGGAAGAGAAGGAGCAGCATAAAAGTTGCGGAAATATACTTGCAAATTAAAGCAAATCAAGGAGGGTAATACCCACCAAAGGATCAGGAAACCCACTTCCTTGGCCGAGGTTGTGGCAAGTGGTCCTCAGAGATAGGCTCAGAGGACAAAGATAACAGGACAGATGCAGCAAAGATTACTATACTATCAATTAAATTTATCTCCCACTTAATCTACCTCCTCGGTCACAGTCTCCTCCCAAGCACTCCCGTGACGTTCTCGTACCTAAAGATTCTCTGTCTCTGTGCGGGTCTGCTCTGTCACTGTGCGGGTCCGCTCTCTCTGTCTTGGATCTTCTCTCTAATCTGTCGCATCAGACTGCTCTGCTATACAGGACCGCACTGCTTCGCCATACTGCCTCACCACACCCCTATTGGGATATCAATTATACTCTTCCCTCCTGCACACTATCTTACAATGTTGCAGTATCAGTAAAAACTCGGAGTGTGATTGGTTGTCGTAATTCATACTAGGGTCGCCTCATCCAGTTCTCCCCACAAATCCATCCTATACCGGTTCTAACAAAGGAAGGATTAAGACAAATTCATTTCATATACTACTTGTATTCATATTTATACATTCAGCTACAATGTGAATATCAACATCCGTCTAAACATTCAAATTGCACGTATTGATGGCTGTTCCCACGGTCACTGTCGCATCTTGGCACATAAACAATAAGACACAGGTCAACATGGCCTTCACACGGATTGCATCATCGGGAACACTCTGTAGTCTGCGAGCAGGCAACTCAATTTGGCGCATGCGCATTCCACACCGACCAGGCCAGCCACATGCTGGTTTCAACGAGAGGCCATTTTTATGCAGGCCCAATCCCGTACTAAAATAAACAAACACAAAAGAATATTAATTCATGAAAATAAACACATTATGTTTACCTCCCACCATACTAATGCCATATATTAAATAAATCCTAGCGAAAGCTATTAGTTTAAAGCAACCTTTTCGTTATTTGTGCACAACATGCAAAAAATGTGCAGTGTACAACACAGCATAAACATGCAGTAGTACGGTTTTTCAATGCGCAAACAATTAATACGTACTCATGCCAACATGTTTTAGTATATTATATAAAATGCGTTTGCCCCCTGTGTAGATGGGTGTATCTGGAGTTGATTAGTTCATGCAATCAATACATTATTATAGAGTTGCTTGATTTTATGAGGATGTATTTTACAAACCTCACTCCATCACAGCGATGACTCACGGAGCTCGCTCAAAGCACTGCCATCTTGGGCTCCGTCAAGCTCCGCCCCTACTCATTAGGATTGATAGGACCAGACCTAACAGCGCCAGGATTTAAACTCTTTAGAGCTTTATACAGTGAGAGGTGAAACGTTTAGGGGAGATCCTGGCACCCACAGGTTTAAAACTGTTGCTTCTCCCTGCGTCTTCCCCTTCCAGTTGTTTTTAGGAGTGACATAACACAAAATGATGGGGACCTCCTGCGTAACGTGAAGATGGGATCCCGAGTCTCCCTATGTCTCACACATATTCATTGACCTTGGCTGAGTGACTGCCCCTGAAGCCTTGGGGACTCCTTTGCGGCGCAGGGGCCTGGATTACTCCCCTGACTCAAAGTACTGTAAAGGGTACAACTTTCATCCCATCCAGTGCTCTCCTGTACTCCCTGCTGTACACCTGCATCCTGATTGTGTAGTGTTGTGAAACCGCCAACGAGCAGTATCAGCACTATAATAGTAAATGGTGGCGAAGAGACCTGCCATCAAGCAGAGCCAGGCCCGGTGTTCGGCAGGGCCTCATTGGATTACCCTTCTGGGCACACACAGTAATCGGGGCGCTTTGCACACACCTGCATTCAAGGCCTGAAAGCGTGAACCTAACACAGCCATTTAATGGTAATAAAATAATGCCATTTCGCATCCAATTACAGAGAGCCCGGCAATATTCAAGAGAATTGATGCTCCGTGGGGGAACAGGGAGACAGTGCAACAGAAATCCAATGCATATTCTGCTGACTGGGCCCGACTTCTCCATTTGCATCGGCGAGCCCAGAGAAATGAGGTAATTAGCGCTATTACTTAAGCCGCCATTAATCTTCGGTATGTGACCAGCGAGCGCCGGTTCCCAGCTGTAAAACACATCAGCAGAAAGCTGCAGGGCAATGCAGGCAGCAATAAAAACACAAGCATTGGCATAGCCAATAGGTCTCGCTTTTGGGACCTTATAAGTATTTAGTTATGCAGCACAATATCCTTGGTGCAACAACATTAGCTGTTGCATGGTTAAACACTTATAAGGCCCCAAAGGCGAGACCTATTGGCTATGCCAATGCTTTTTTATTTTATTTTATTTTTTAAAGGACAAGCAGTGCAATCAGGCTCCGGCTGCCACTTAGAGGTAGAGAGAGAGAGGTGTGTAGAGAGAGAGAGAGAGAGTGAGGTGTGTAGAGAGAGAGAGGTGTGTAGAGGGAGAGAGAGAGAGAGAGAGGTGTGTAGAGGGAGAGAGAGAGGTGTGTAGAGGGAGAGAGAGAGGTGTGTAGAGGGAGAGAGAGAGGTGTGTAGAGGGAGAGAGAGAGAGGTGTGTAGAGGGAGAGAGAGAGAGAGAGAGAGAGAGAGAGAGGGAGAGAGAGAGAGAGAGAGAGAGGGAGAGAGAGGGAGAGAGAGGGAGAGAGAGGGAGAGTGAGAGGGGGAGGGGGAGGGGGAGAGGTAGAGAGAGGTAGAGAGAGAGGTAGAGAGAGGTAGAGAGAGGGTGGAGGAAGAGAGGTAGACAGAGAGGTAGAGAGAGAGAGGTAGACAGAGAGAGGTAGACAGAGAGGTAGAGAGAGAGAGAGGGTGGAGGAAGAGAGAGAGAGAGTGGAGGAAGAGAGAGAGAGAGTGGAGGAAGAGAGAGAGAGGGTGGAGGAAGCACGTGTGTGTACAGGTCCAGGAAATGGCGTAGGGTCTCACCCAGAGGTAGGAAGTACGCAAAAATTAAGGGTGCCAGGGGTGAGCCACCCAGGTAGTTGCTCGGAGGATCCACTAAGGGCTAATGGATTCTACAAGTAAAGAAGCGCCATGTGAGAATCCCTGCATGTAGAAATCGCTTCACAATAAGTAGGTCCACTAATGATTGAGGAAGTGAAATCAATATGCGTTAATTATGGGCGATAAAGAAGGAATTAAAATTCACCATATCAAGCTCAATGCACGTAAATATGGGCCACCGTGAAGGAGGAAAAGACAAATGAGCATCAAGAATGTGCCATTATGTAGAGAATAGGCTTACTGTAAGTAGCGCAACAAAATTCTATTAGCCATGCAACAGTTTCATGTTTCGCAGTTGCCAAAAGTCCGCCCGTCTGCTTCCTCTCCCCGGGCTGGTTTGTTCCTCGGTCACGCCCACGGCACAACCTCCCGGAAGACACCACTAACACCTAAACTGCCCTAATTAAGGCCCTGCAGGCAAGAGGAGTGGTACGGGTATTGAAAAGGGAAACGAAGATAAGAGGGAAAGAAAGGGGTGGATGAAAAGGAAGCCCGTTAAAGGGGAGCGGAGAGCAGAGATGAGGGGGAGAAGAAAGGGAAGGGTGGAGAAAGAAATGCGGCCGGAGAAGAGTTAAAGCAGCCTGGAGACATAGTGTACAGGCAGAGTAAGAACACCTCGTGTGGCAGTGCCAGACTGTTTAAACGCCAAATAATCAACCAAGAGGAGACCAAGTGATTGAATACTAATCCACCACACGTGGAAAACCAATCGTACATAATCCCAAAGTAGTAACTCTAGGTTTATGCGATGAGTGTAGTGAAGTTCCTCAATGAACAGTTTAAACCCAATAGCGTAATCTGCAACGGAAGTGCATGTTAAAGAGCTTGTGTAAAAACTAGAGTGGACTGATGCAGATACAGGCGTGCCTGAAAAGTAGAATCCTACCTCTCTGGGCTATGCGGAGGACGCGCCTCTGGAGCCTCGTTAAACAGTGAACTTTCACCGCCATGGTACAGGGAGTGTCTAAACTCTGTCATGGAGCCAAACGGATGCTAGTTGAACACTCGGTTCACATGCGCATAACAAGCTGAGCACTCTTAAATTCCCAGGAAATTACCTGTGTGTGTGGAGCCTGACTAAAGCCGGGTTCAACTTAAAGCCAATATGAAAAATCACCAATTCAGCCTTCTGATGGCAATCAAAGACTGTTACCTCCAGAATTGCGGGAAACTGTAACAAGACACGAAATTCAACTTTAACGTTAGCGTGTCAAAAATATATCTTAGTTGAGAAAAAGAATGTTCAAAAGCGTGCTGCTCCTCACGAGTACTAGAGAAAGCCTGTCTTGCATCAAGTGACGTGAAACTCTCAGCTCAGCAAACAAGCCGCAAGCCGGTGTGTCAATTTCGATCCAAGAACCAACAATGACAAACGAAGAAGTAAACTCGACCGGGAAAGCGAGTCGCCATGATGGAAGGAGCTACGTGATGGCTTGAGCACAACAAGCACTGAAATTCTATACCAAGCATATGCCCCCAGCATGGTTTTCATTCACACGTTCAATGTTATCTGCGCATCTCCACATTCCTTATTACCATCTCTAAAGGCAACTATTTCCCTTAAGCTGCATTGTGCACTTCTCCTCCTGTGCTGCAGCTACTCCCTCCCACAGACATGCAGTTCTTTTAACAACTCCTAGATGATCGAAATAGTGAGATGACGACATTCTGGCAAGCCACTTGATGCGTCCTGTATTATGCAGCTAGCTGTAAGCAGAAAAATTGACTTTTGGCGGCATGTACCAGCGGAGAGCAGGCAACGGAACAGAACACCCTAATGCAGGAAAACCCTGCAAAAAAAAACAAAAAAAAAAAAAAACGAGCAGGCTGGTCACCCTAAACACACATGAAAATAATGTAATATTAAGAAACAACCAGGCCTTGATATAAGGTGTCCCTGAGACAAGGAGCCATGGCGACCACTATCTGGAGGACCAGGCAAGAAACCCCTTACACATTTTTGAGAGATTCCAACAAAACCGCAACTGTGAAGGTGCCCCCCAAAAAACTAAAACGTTTCCCGCCCTTTGATTACGCGATCACTATGCACTTGGTTAAGCTAAGCCATGCCCTAATCCTCTAGCCCTACTCAGAAGGCATGCTCTCCCGTTAGCTAGGATTGCCACCTTAACAGTCTTTGCTGCCAGGACCACAATTTTTATGTCCAGGAAGGCAAAAAATGTAGAAAAATCGGCAAAATCCACTTTTATTTCACTCATATTCAGTAAATTCGTAAACAAGTCGTCACTTTCTTCGTTGCCTTCATGATTCCTTAAAAAAATATAGGCAGAAACGTTCGGCTATAAAAGAATACAAAATAGATTACATAAAGTATAATTTAAGCATCAAGAACGTTAAAAACATAAATCGGAGAGGATGTGGCGTAATGGCAAGAACTGCCAACTTGGAGCTGAGGAACCAGGTTTGAGCGTCGGCTCAACATCTGTGATTCTGGGCAAATGACTTAATCTGGCGCTCATGTAAAGCGCTCCAATGCCTTCGGTTCGAGTTCGCGCTGTTTAAAACTACAAAGAAAAGAAACAAGCAATGGCCGCGCGGCCGTGAAAGTGAAAGTTATCGCGAGGGAAGCCATATGGCGCCTGATCGCGCGTGCACGCTCGCGTGAACGCAAGCTGGTCGCCAGCAAACTGCTGTTTGCACTTCCAAAACCTGCTTACTAAAACTCTCGCCAGAGCAGCGCATGCGCTGGCTCAGGCGAGACCTAACAAGAGCAGGCTGCAGCCAGCGGTCGAACACAAACTGTATTCCCCCCCCGCAGGGGCTCAAGAGGCTGCGCTTATCCCACAGGTATCCTCACGCTGCAGGGGCTAGAGTCACGCCCCTGAGCGCAGCCTTGCGTCTGCCGCCTCAACCGGGAAGCATGGGGCGGCCTCCGAAACAGACGCAGTGATTTTCTAATGAACTAATTTTAAGCAAAGCACAAGCTTAACAGGAAAAGGAAAGTTGATGTTTCAATTATTTTCCTGTATATTGATTATTGAATTTTTTTTAAACTATTTATTAAAGCTGCAGTTAATTGTATGTGTGCTTTCTTTTAAAAGATAACCGCAGAGGTGAGAGTCGAAGCAGACGCTCGATTACATCACATACGACACTCAGTGCTTCCTAGTTCTACTCCTGCAGGGTTTTAGCTGCTCATGATGGGGCCATCATTTTCAAGTTTAAAGTACAGGCAAGGACACTTTCCAAATGGCATTGGCATTTCAGAGCGCCCAAATGTTTAGATTCTTGAGAACTTTGTAAAAGGAATCCTCGGAAATGTAAAAGCTCCTAGTTCATTTTCTAAGGGCATTTGAGTGGTAAAAATGGTCGACCTAACAGTACGTTTTACTTGCAAAGCTTTTTTCCCCGAAAATGTCTCCTAAGTTGTGATAATGTGGTTTTGTAAAGTTCTCTTTAGCCAAAATGACACTTGAAACTAGGAAAATAACATAATTGTGTCTTAATCCTGGAAATTCTCAAGCAAATCACACCTAAGTTTGGAGAATGATTCTGCTTCTCACAGAAAATACTTTATGAAAATATTTTATGATCTAATTTTGCCCTCAAGATAATCATATATAATTGTGATTCTAAAAATAAAATAAAAAGTCACTATATACTGTTTCAACAAATGAAACTTTATTCACAATAATATTTGTTGCTAATCAACTAAATAAAATAATATTCTTCCTCTTAACCTGTCATCTGTTACTAAAACGTCATGTAATGTAATTTGATTATTGTGAAGTTTTTTTAATTTTTTTTATCTGTGTTGAGATTTTATAAGACATTAACGGTAACTTAATACAGCTCCCCTTGTGCCCGTGGGCATCGTCGCCCCGATCCTTATAAGTGACAAATAAACAGTCCACAGCATAAGTCAATTTATAGTTTCCTCTCAGTATCTTTTCTAATTGCCCCATACCTTCTCATGCTTCTTGTTGCAACCCCAGGCTTCGTACACCGGCCTCTCTCTTTGACAAAATAAATAGGTCCATTTCAGATCGCCACTCCCTAGAGCTGGAGCTTGCCTGTCGTACCTGGTGGGCTATGCCTTTTTTCACTATCACAGAGCCCAGCCTCAGTAATGTCTGCTCAGCGTGTGTGATGCCCTCATCGTCTAGAATATTGAGGTGGGTCATTTTTGGTGTAAGGCCAATCGGGCTGCCCATGACTGCTCCAAGCAATACCTCAGTAGAGTTCCAGTAAGGACGAAGGACCTCATAACTGCATACAATGTCGAAAAAATCTCCCATCTTCTCCCCGCATCATAGACCAGCTGGATCATCTGTTCATTCGCCACAGTCGCTGTGGGGTCAAATATATGCGATGTAAGTATTGAAATTGTTAAAGGTGGAACCTCGCAGTTATAGCGTCCTACTATGAGATCAGTTGCCCATTCATAGTCATCCAGCTCCCCCAAGTCTCTTTGCCATTTTCCCCGCAGTGTCCGGGGTATTAATCACTAAGGACTTGTATATAAGGGAGAATCGACCTCTGTTGGGGAGGAGAGCCATTGTCAGTTTCACCTTGAGGGGGTTTAACTCAGGGAAGTCCACACACACACTCGCAGGTACGGTCTCAAGGCATGGCATAGCTGTAAGTATGTGTAGAATTGGGAACACTCAAGCCTGACTTATTGCAGCTGGATAAATTACTTTGTCAGAGCCAGTCAGAACATGAACCAGGGAAGTGACCCAGAGGGAGTCCCAACCAGGGAAAGCCTCGAGCCGCAAGACATCTGGCATTAAGTTTCTGCACCATAAGAGCATCAAACACATCAGTCTAAACTCCCAGGGGTGGTCTCTGAGTGAGGATCTCCACATTTTCAGCACCATCACCGTTCCAATTTGTAAGCCGGGTTGTCCACAAGTCCATAAATCCAATCATTGAGGACCAATAGGTGGGATGCCCTGTAGTAGGAAAACAGGTCAGTCATCTCTAGTCTTCCATCAAATGTTGACTTGCAGCACTTACTGAAGAGCACTTGTTGGGGCCTTCCCCAACGAACGTAGTAAGGGTTGAGGTGAATGTCGTCAAAGTTGACTTTGGTATGTAGTATGGATAATTTTGTACTGTATGCAGCAGCCACGGGAGAGTAGTTAACTTCAGCAGCACCACCTGCCGAAATATGGATTAGAGACAACGAAGACATGCGCTGCAGGTTCCAGCGTGGTGCCACAAGTAGGGTGTGGAAATTTTCAGCTTTAGTTTGTCGCCGTAGCATGGAGCTTAACACACACATAATGGAATCCTAAGTCGCTACCGTCAAACCCGCATTCCAAGCCTATTCCTCTGTATCCCCATGGCCCCACTGGGAACAGTTTTGCCTTTCACTAGTTGGTCTGGAGTATTCCCCGAACGTGTCAAGGATTTCCATGGTTACAGGCCCAGAGGCATGGGGATTACTGATATACAGCGGCAGATCGTCCTCATACAGAGGTTACCTGATCTTCACAAGTTTCAGACCATTTGAAACCCTCCATGCACGGATCAACACGGAGAAGAAGCACTGGAGGTTCTATCATCAGTGCAAATAATGGGGGTGGATGCGGGAATCACTGCTGTTTGCCCCTTTTAACAGCAAATTGCATTAACAGAGCTCTCTCTACTCTAACCCGAGCACGTGGTATGCCATATAGTAATTTAACATATGGCAGGTAGTGAGGTCCGAATCCCAGATATTCGAGCAGTGAGAACATGTAGGCCCACGACACAGTGTCGAAAGCCTTTTCAAAGTTGATCAGCAGTACAGTAAGCAGCCGTCACAGCTGATTTGCGGCCGCCAGAGCGTAGTGTAACTGATGAATATTGTGGTGTGTTGATCTGTGTGGCATAAAGCCACTTCGATCGCTATAGATTAAGTCAGTAATAACAGCAATGAGCCATGTTACAAGAACTTTGGCCAGTGTTTTGGTTTCACAATTAATCAATGAAATAGGCCTGTAGGACGAACAGAGTTGTGGAGAGTGGTGTGGGTTGAGAATGGTGACAGTATGGAACTTTTCCTGGTCTCCCGGCTGGTTCCCCATGTTACGCGCTTCCATATAGAGATCCAGTAGCGGCTGCGTGAGGATATCAGCCTGACAGCGAAAGAACTGCACAGGGAGTCCATTAGGACATGGGGTCCCCCCTTCTCCTCCCTAGTAATCCATCAATGAATCAGTAATCTTACATAGCGCGACAACTCACCCGTGAGGGTCTCAAGGCACTAAGTGTGGGAGGGTCTGCGGTTTAATCGAAGAGCGAGGTCTTGAGGTCCTTTCTGAATTGCGGCAGCGATGGTGATTCCTGAGGTGCAGAGGAAGGGAGTTCCAGGTCTTCGCAGCGGGCTAGGAGAAGGATCTTTCTTCAGTCGTGGTCTTGCGGATCCGTGGGATGGTGGCCAGGGCCAGTTGGGCGGAGCGGAAATGTCTGGTGGGAGTGTAGAAGGAGAGGATGTGGCTGTGGTAGAAGTATGCAGGTCCGGCGTTGTGGAGGGCTTTGTAGGCATGCGTGTGGAGCTTGAAGGTGATTTTTTTGTTGACGGGTAGCCAGTGCAGGTCTCTCATGTGGCCGGTGATGTGGTTGCAGCTGTAGTCGAGTCTTCTGCTGACGAGCGTATTGGGTGACTGGTTTACTGGACTCAATGGGGATCCACTTGAAGATCTTACAAAGCAGGCGGAGCGTATGGAAGCAGGACGACGATACGGCATAGATTTGTCATTTCATTGAGAGCGAGGAGTCCAGGATGATGCCAAGGTTTTGTGCGAGTCCGTGGGGGGGGGGGGGAGGGGATACTGGCCACCAAGAGTCATCTGAGGTGGAGGTGGACGTTGAGGAGCCCAGGAAGAGGACTTCGGTCTTGTCTGAGTTAAACTTGAGGCAGCTGTCCTTAATCCTGGTGGTGATTGCCTTCATACCTTTGTGGAAGTTGCTCTTGGTGGCTGTAGGTTTGTCTGTGAGGGAGAGAATCAGCTGGGTGTAGTCAGCGTAGGAGACTATGTTGAGTCCGTGGCTTCTGATGATGGCTGCAAGTGGGGCCTTGTAGTTAAGAGGGTGGGGCTCAGGGAGGAACAATTGAGTGATAGCTTCACAAAATGTGGTCGAAGCAAGCAGTTCCTCCAGCAACTGCCTCTGAGCAGAGCTCATTCGCCGCAGTTGATCAGTAGAGCTATATAGTTGAAGTTCCACCGCCGAGCGGTTCTGCACTTCAGTGCATAATGAGGCATGATGTGTGGAAAATGCATTCACAATACTATGTGTGGAAGTATAAATACCCCTGATCTCATCCTCAGTGCCGTGAATAGGTTCCTGTCTGTGTGTTAGTTTAGCCAGTGCAATAATTTACCTGTCTTGTTGCCATGCTCATAGAACCAGCTCTGAGACGCCTGCGAGAATTTCCTAGCCTCATCTGTTCGGAGTTGTTGGAGTACCAACATGGGCTGTGCCAATGTATGGCGCGTCTCCTCCAAAATCACCCTAACATATGCATATTTCACCTCTTGTGCTGCCTGATCATGGCTGCGATCTCACATGTTAGGTCTCGCTTTTTATGGGCCAACTTTGATATCGCTGCCCCCCCATATTACAGCTCAGCACGCCCCCCAAAGGAGCGCAGCGGCGTGAGCGGATCCAGTATTTTTGTGGAAGAATTGTGTTGACCCGTCTCAAAGGAACTGCCTGAAAGGCTGTGGGGTCAGCCACTAGGCACTGAGCCTCCTGGGGATAGAAGAGCGTGGACAGTCACTATGCATATGCAGCTCCACTGGGGTATGGTCAGAAAGGCTACTGGCGTGTAAAAGTAGATTATTGTGCATTGATTTTAATTTATACAAACATGGTAAAGTAATATTCTGTGTGTTTGTTTGTTATAGAATTCAACTGTATATGACTATCTTTGAACCACTTCACAAATCAATAAATATTTTTTTGTTTTGTCCTGAAGAAGTGCGAGATACCCTAAAATGCAAAGCACTTCTTGGCATTGCTGCATTTTGTGAATTAACCTTTATTTCAAGGAATTCTTAAATGAGTAAAGATATGACTGTGAAACATACTTTGGTTCTTACATGCTTGCCATAGCTTTTTAATATTCGTTAGCCAGGCAGACAAAATGGGAAAAGACTTGAGAGCTGAAGTTTCAGCTGGATAAAAATGCTCTTCCACTCCTTGGATTTTGCAGCATCAGAATTCTTGACAATCTGGAGAAAGACAAGATGCTACAAGTTTGTCACTTGGAGCAGAAGTAGGCCCAGAAGGGCGCCTTCCTGCTGAAGTAGTTGAGTACATACAACACCACATGTCCACCTACAGGGCTTTAAGTGGCCGGGTCTCACCGGTGCTGTGCACCGGCAGTGTTTTAAAGGAGGCCTCGAAACGGGTCTCTATCGGGCTCTGTTTGTGCCCTGGCACAGGCGGTCCGTTTTTTCCGGACTGCAGTGGCAGCAGGTACATCATGTGCGCGTGCTCACACTGCTCACTTCCCACTAGTGGTGAAGTTACGGCATGACGTCATGTCAGGTGAGCGTTGTAGGGGGAAGGGAAATCCTTTAAAGAGAGTCATTTTCTCTCTGGATTTCCCTTCTCTTTTTGAAACTCAGGGGCAGCAACATTGTCATGGTGTCACCAGGGCTTTAACCCCTTTACCGCGGCCGAAATTTCGCCGCGGTGCGGCGGCTTTGAAGAGTGGGCGGGGCCGCGTCGGCCAACGGACGTGCGCAGCACTACGGAGGTAGTGCTCGCGACGGCCGTTGGCCGACAGAAGCAGCGAAAGGGTTAAGTGGGAGCTTTTTCAATAATATATACAAGCATTAGTTGCTGCTTATTTATCTTATGCAACTAACAACCATTGACAAAGCCAATAGTTCTGACTTGTTGTAAGTATGATGTTACTTGTATCATATATCTGGATGCAATGACAGAAACAGCAAAATACAAGTCCAGCGGCACACTATGCTAAGCACAGATTTTTAGCTTACATGTTTTAAGCCACACCCCTAATTACATTGGCCACGCCCCTTTGAGAGACCCTCCAGTTTTTTCATCCCACTTAAAGCCCTGCCCACCTACCTGTATCAACCTTCTAAAAAAAGAAACCCAGTCCTACCGTATGACACACTGTGCAAGATCCTCCTCGCTAGCCTGTTTCTTTGATATTGAGGGTGCACCCCCTTCTCTATCGGGAGAGGAACCTCCCAGCTTTCCCATCAGTCGACTTAAGGGGTTAGAATAGGCCATGATAACAGCTTTTCTTCTGACAAATCTTAATCATGTCCTAACGTCTCCCACAAAACCTCCAACGATGAGTGTGTATCGGAGGAACATTATGAAGCTGTCCGCAGTTTTCAATGCAGTAATATAGCTCCAGAGAGCAGAGAAGCAGTCTGCGGAAAACATTTTTCTCAGCAAGGGCGTCAGACAGAGGGAGATAGGAACATATCATTGTGACAGTACTAGATAACACCCTGTATATTTTCTTTGTGTTACACAGCTACACAATTTGTTTTACTCAAAAGCATGGAAAGATGAAGCGAGCTGTCCAAATCACCTAATTTTTGCGCCAGTATCGAAGTAAGGTTTAGAACCCAGATCTTTGTCATGCAAGGTAAGCAACTAACCTGCGAGTCAAAATCTCAAGACACGTCTATAAGCTTGATAGGATGCTAAGTACATGCTTTGTTGTGGTAGTGAGAGCTATGTCTCATTTCCATGTCTAGAATCAACGACTTCACATATGCTTACACCCCTTGCTGTGGTCCTACATCTTTCACACGGTCGTGTCTCCCTGGCAGAGGGCACACCACTCCCCTCAGTCAAAAGTAGGACGTGAACAGGAGACCTTCTTCCTAATGTCTGGGGAGATGCCAGTGTCTGCACATTGTGTTCTAATCACCTTACAGAGAACACCCCTCTGCTCGGTGACTGTGTTCTCTCCTTGGACCCTTTGAATTAAATGAACCAGCCATCAGTGGCCTTTCACCTGCACTTGCAGATAATAGGGTGTGAGGTTGGGATTCCCTCTATTATCTAAACAGCATAGCGTTAACGACACATATAATGATCTTTCCAAGATCATGCTTGCAAAACTACACAGGGAATTTCAGAAACTACTTTAATATGCAGGGGAAAAATGTGTTGGTGGGTGGTGGGGAATGGGCTTGCCTTTGTATTTCTAGTGCCGCAAGTGCAGGCAAAGGTTTCCAGACACCTAGACCTTTTAATGGTGAAAATGTCCCGTGCAGAGCGATATCATTTAAATTGCTCACTTCTACCACAGTGAATAGATCACTGACCCATTTCTTGGTTGTAATGTCCTCCGTTTAAAGAAGTTGAAGGGAAGGATGCACAGCTCTCTCTGTAAACTGAATGGAAGAAATCTGAGCCAGGTTTCTCTCTTTCCAAAAGTCTGGGACTAGACACAAACCTTTGAAAGAATAAATTACTACAACTGGACCTAAAACTTTAACTAACTGTTTCTGTCATAGTTGGGTATCTGGTAATATGTATATATATATATATATTTTTCACAGTTGCTTCGAGAACGGACATTCGTTGACCTGTGGAAGTGTGAATCATTTATAATCTTGCTCAAAACATGTCAACGTTTTTGGAAACGATCTGAGGTGGGAGATTAGTTGAATTAACTTGTGCAATATTCAGGAGTACTAGAGCTGTTAGAGTAGACGTTTTTCGGTCCATGGCGATTTGCCCAGAATACTGGGAGTATGAAAAATAATCCCTTCTCAACTAGTTGGGTAGAGAAAAGAACAGAATTTTCCCCACCTACCCTTCCATCTACACCTGTTCCTTCCTTGTCACCATTCGCTTCCAGTGAGCTGTGCCTGGGTAGGAGCGACTTAGTCTCATCCCAGAGGTTGGATTTACCCCTTTACACAGTGCCAGGTCTTGCTTGCCCTAGGCAAACACCTCTATATTTAGGCTAGAAAAATGTGAAGTGTTTATTCTGAGTACTGTCTCATAAAAAAAAGTGCAAATTAAAATGAAGGTGATAACATGCAAAATGGCACACTTAACCTCCAAATGGGTTTGGTTTACCATAATTCACGTCTCAACTCACAACACCAACAGAGCATCGTGCTAAAAAAGGTGTCGACCCTGCATGGATGCAGATAATGCAACTCCCCTTGTTGGATCAGTTCATTGGCCATATAAGGTTTGATGGCATGAATATTTTGTGTCCTTAATATTTTAGTCTTTAATTGGTCCAATGAAAGCTATTGAAGCTTGCCCAGAATCTAATGATCTGTTATATAGGATCAATCGTCATCAAGATTATTTGTAAACACATACATGTATTGTATTTGTCATTAGCACTGTTATGTTGGTGTCATGAGTTTCTGGTTCAACTTCAGACACTTATATCTGCAGGTAAAGGAGTCATATACCGCTAACCACATGTATGCAGTCCTATGCTTTCCTTTTACGAATGATTTTCGTCTGGTAAGTTTGTCCAGTTAAGTTACTTCAGTGCACCTGGGGCGGCTCCTCGTAAAGAGCGGAGGAGCATCGCCCCACCTGCTGCGAGCGCAGCAGGCAAACACAAATAAATAAAATGCCATGTCAATGCCATTTTATTTTGCCACCTCTCGCGCTGTGTACAGTGCGAGGCTGGGGGCGGGGCAGTATTTTTCAAATGCAGGATGATTGCACTGGTCTACGGTGCGCATGTCGGATTGGCCAGCTGTCTTGCAATGGCCAGCTGACATGCACACTGTAGATCCAGAAATCCAAGGGCTGTGAAACAGCCTGGGGATTGCTGGCACAGGCCCCCAGCCTCAAAATGAGCGCTGGGTTAGCCTGCTCCAACCAACTCTGGACCTGCTCTCATGATGATAAACAGCATGAGAGCAGCTCCAGGATTTGTTTGAAATGCATTCCACGAACAGGAAGGAAGTCCTCCCCTTTCCTCCTTGTGGACACCAGGATCCCGCCGAGGAGAGAGACACCGGACAGAACGGAGGCCAGCAAGTGCACCATATATGGGGAGTTTTTTGAGCATCATGCCCCACCATATTTTAATGTTGCCAGCCACGACTGCAGTGCACTGGTTCTGTAAATGAAAGTCTGGACTTTCAAGCATGATGCTGGCCATACACTGCGCAATCTTTCATCCCTAGTTAAGCATGGCCTCCCCCTCAACAAGGTAAGGTGAGGTTAGTACCTCCCAAAATTGGGTCCTGGACCAATTTGATTAATCATAGCCTATAAGTGACGTACCCCAGTTCACCCCTCTCTCTCCTCCTCTCTCCTCCACGTAAACTTAGTGGTCTTGCTTACACTCAAGCATCTCTTTCCTGGTGTAGAAACATTATGGTAATTGGCAGCAGTACTGCTCACCTCTGACATGGTACAGGAAAGACCATTTTAGGAGAGCTTGCACCCTCTACTGTGCTGGATAAGCCACTTTTAAGAAGTGGCCACTTCAGTTGTGGTGTGGACCAGGTCCTGCGTCTCCAGCCCTGGTCACTTGTGGGGTTGGCCAACTGTGGTCACATCTGCTCTGGTGCAGGCCACTTCCCAGTCCAGCTGTGGTGTAGGCAAGATTTCTGTCCAGCTGTAATGTAGGCCATGTTCCTCTTCAGCAGTGGTCAATGCCAGGTTTCTTTTCGAAGTGGTGCTTCCCAGGCCCCTCTGTCGATGTGGTCTTGGTCAGGTTCCTTTCCAGCAGCCCCTCTCCCACTGTGATGTAGGTCAGGACCCTTTCCAGTTGTGGTGTAGATCAGGACCCTCTTCTTCTGTGGTCACTTCATCTGTGGTGTAGCCCATGGTCCCCTTGAACAGTGGTCACTTCGTTGCTGTTGTGCAGACCTGGTCTTTCTCGAGGTGTGATGCAAGCCATGGCTCTCTAACTGTGGTCTAGGACATGCTCCTTTACAGCAGAGGTCACTTCAGCTGTGATGGTTTAGAGAAGATCCCTCCCCCACTATGTTGTAGTCCAGGACCCTCTCCAAGTATGGTGTAGATCAGGGCCTTCTTCAGCAGTGGCCACTTCAGCTGTGATGTCGCCAAAGACCTTCTCCAGCAGTGGTCACAGCAGTTGTGGTGTTGCTCAGGCCCCTTCTGGATGTGATATAGGCCTGGTTCCTTTCCAGCAGTGGTCACTGCAGCTGCGGTGTTGCTCAGGCCCCTTCTGGATGTGATATAGGTCTGGTTCCTTCTCCAGCAGTGGTCCCTGCAGTTGTGGTGTTGCTCAAACCCCTTCTAGATGTGATATAGGACTGGTTCCTTTCCAGCAGTGGTCACTGCAGTCGTGGTGTTGCTCAGGCCCCGTCTGGATGTGATATAGGTCTGGTTCCTTCTCCAGCAGTGGTCACTGCAGCTGTGGTGTTGCTCAGACCCCTTCTGGATGTGATATAGGCTTTGTTCCTTCTCTAGCAGTGGTCACTGCAGTCGTAGTGTTGCTCAAACCCCTTCTGGATTTGATATAGGCCTGGTTCCTTCTCCAGCAGTGGTCACTGCAGTCGTGGTGTTGCTCAGGCCCCTTCTGGATGTGATATAGGCCTGGTTCCTTCTCCAGCAGTGGTCACTGCAGTCGTGGTGTTGTTCAGGCCCCTTCTGGATGTGATATAGACCTGGTTCCTTCTCCAGCAGTGGTCACTGCAGCTGTGGTGTTGCTCAGGCCCCTTCTGGATGTGATATAGGCCTGGTTCCTTCTCCAGCAGTGGTCACTGCAGTCGTGGTGTTGCTCAAACCCCTTCTGGATGTGATATAGGCCTGGTTCCTTCTCCAGCAGTGGTCACTGCAGTCGTGGTATTGCTCAGGCCCCTTCTGGATGTGATATAGGCCTGGTTCCTTCTCCAGCAGTGGTCACTGCAGTCGTGGTGTTGCTCAGGCCCCTTCTGGATGTGATATAGGCCTGGTTCCTTCTCCAGCAGTGGTCACTGCAGTCGTGGTGTTGCTCAAGCCCCTCCTAGATGTGATATAGGCCTGGTTCCTTCTCCAGCAGTGGTCACTGCAGCTGTGGTGTTGCTCAGGCCCCTTCTGGATGTGATATAGGACTGGTTCCTTTCCAGCAGTGGTCAATGCAGCTGTGGTGTTGCTCAGGCCCCTTCTGGATGTGATCTAGGCCTGGTTCCTTTCCAGCAGTGGTCACTGCAGTCGTGGTGTTGCTTAAGCCCCTTCTGGATGTGATCTAGGCCTGGTTCCTTTCCAGCAGTGGTCACTGCAGTCGTGGTGTTGCTCAGGCCCCTTCTGGATGTGATATAGGCCTGGTTCCTTCTCCAGCAGTGGTCACTGCAGTCGTGGTGTTGTTCAGGCCCTTTCTGGATGTGATATAGGCCTGGTTCCTTCTCCAGCAGGGGTCACTGCAGTCGTGGTGTTGCTGAGGCCCCTTCTGGATGTGATATAGGCCTGGTTCCTTCTCCAGCAGTGGTCACTGCAGTCGTGGTGTTGCTCAAACCCCTTCTAGAAGTGATATAGGACTGGTTCCTTTCCAGCAGTGGTCACTGCAGTCGTGGTATTGCTCATGCCCCTTCTGGATGTGATATAGGCCTGGTTCCTTCTCCAGCAGTGGTCACTGCAGTCGTGGTGTTGCTCAGGCCCCTTCGAGATGTGATATAGGCCTGGTTCCTTCTCCTGCAGTGGTCACAGCAGTCGTGGTGTTGCTCAGGCCCCTTCGAGATGTGATATAGGCCTGGTTCCTTTCCAGCAGTTGTCACTGCAGTCGTTGTATTGCTCAGGCCCCTTCTGGATGTGATATAGGCCTGATTCCTTCTCCAGCAGTGGTCCCTGCAGTCGTGGTGTTGCTCAAACCCCTTCTAGATGTGATATAGGACTGGTTCCTTTCCAGCAGTGGTCACTGAAGCTGTGGTGTTGCTCAGGCCCCTTCTGGATGTGATATAGGCCTGGTTCCTTTTCAGCAGTGATCACTGCAGTCGTGGTGTTGCTCAGGCCCCTTCTGGATGTGATATAGGACTGGTTCCTTCTCCAGCAGTGGTCACTGCAGTCGTGGAATTGCTCAGGCCCCTTCTGGATGTGATATAGGCCTGGTTCCTTCTCCAGCAGTGGTCACTGCAGTCGTGCTATTGCTCAAACCCCTTCTAGATGTGATATAGGACTGGTTCATTTCCAGCAGTGGTCACTGCAGTCGTGGTGTTGCTCAGGCCCCTCCTGGATGCGATATAGGCCTGGTTCCTTCTCCAGCAGTGGTCACTGCAGTCGTGGTGTTGCTCAGGCCCCTTCTGGATGTGATATAGGACTGGTTCCTTCTCCAGCAGTGGTCACTGCAGTCGTGTTGTTCAGGCCCCTTCTGGATGTGATATAGGCCTGGTTCCTTTTCAGCAGTGGTCACTGCAGTCGTGGTGTTGCTCAGGCCCCTTCTGGATGTGATATAGGACTGGTTCCTTCTCCAGCAGTGGTCACTGCAGTCGTGGTGTTGCTCAGGCCCCTTCTGGATGTGATACCGGACTGGTTCCTTCTCCAGCAGTGGTCACTGCAGTCGTGGTGTTGCTCAGGCCCCTTCTGGATGTGATACCGGACTGGTTCCTTCTCCAGCAGTGGTCACTGCAGTCGTGGTGTTGCTCAGGCCCCTTCTGGATGTGATACCGGACTGGTTCCTTCTCCAGCAGTGGTCACTGCAGTCGTGGTGTTGCTCAGGCCCCTTCTGGATGTGATACCGGACTGGTTCCTTCTCCAGCAGTGGTCACTGCAGTCGTGGTGTTGCTCAGGCCCCTTCTGGATGTGATATAGGCCTGGTTACTTCTCCAGCAGTGGTCACTGCAGTCGTGAAGTTGCTCAGGCCCCGTCTGTATGTGATATAGGCCTGGTTCCTTTTCAGCAGTGGTCACTGCAGTCGTGGTGTTGCTCAGGCCCCTTCTGGATGTGATATAGGACTGGTTCCTTTCCAGCAGTGGTCACTGCAGCTGTGGTGTTGCTCTGGCCCCTTCTGGATGTGATCTAGGCCTGGTTCCTTTCCAGCAGTGGTCACTGCAGTCGTGGTGTTGCTTAAGCCCCTTCTAGATGTGATATAGGACTGGTTCCTTTCCAGCAGTGGTCACTGCAGTCGTGGTGTTGCTCAAGCCCCTCCTGGATGTGATATAGGCCTGGTTCCTTTCCAGCAGTTGTCACTGTAGCTGTCTGTGGTGGCTCAGAGCAGATCCCTTTCCCGATGTAATGCATGTCAGGACCTCTGCTCCCCCTAGGCTGCACGCATGCGCGTACGCAGCCCTGCTTCTTCCAGCACTCAGAATTTCGCTCCCAGGGCGAAAAGATAACAAAAGGGCTAGTTTTGCTGATGCCAGCCAGATCATTACAAAGATGCGGTAGGCGTGAAAACTTCCCTTTCTCTTTTGGTGTGTGGCAGGCGGCACTCCAGGAATCGTGAGACATCCACTGAAAACAAAGGGGTGTTGCTTATAGTCATTTATTTAAGAATGAAGAGCTTCAGGCAGGAGCAAGATCCCACGCTGCGTGAAACCAGCAAAAAACTGTCCTGGTATGTCACACTGCAATGAAACGGAGTTTGAATATTTTGCTGAAACAAAACACCGAGTTGGATTCATATGTGTTTTTTTTTTACATTTCCAGGCCTTATCCCCTAAAACAATTAAATGGTAAAACATTTTTTAAATGTTCAGCCAGTTTCAAATTTAGGTGCCAATTGCATAGTTCTCTCGCAGAGCCGTGCACAAGCGAGCCCTGAAAGTATTGTTATGGAAATCGTAAAACAAACATCATCTAAAATAAGATCTCTTCAAAATTCAAAAAGGTATATTTCTTTAACAAGTGGAAGCTTTGACATAAGTGCATCTTATTATAACACTGCACTTATTAAAAGTGATTGTTTTTAAACATGAACAATTAGTGAAGTGAAGCCTGAAAAAACTGCTGTGGTGGCGCTGAGCCATCAGTGCACATCTGGTTCTACCCCTGCGTTGGCCCCCACGAGGCCTCTTTCTCTTAGTAGAGAAAGTCTAACTCTCTTTACAGATCTCCTTCCCCTGGGCCCATCAAGACTTTAAATGTATTTCGAAGGCTCTGTTTCATCACTTCAATTTAGAGGCAGTTTAAAAACGTGCCCCCTGCAGGTCACTGCTCCGTGGTATTCTTTTAGTATTCTGACCCCCAGTGTGTATTAAGATGATCAGAATATCTGTGATGACGTATCCAAACCGGGTAGAGTGTTAATGCACGGTGTATGTGTTCTGAGACTGCCTTGCATGGTGCCGCGCATTGCATTGCTATCAGAGGGGTGACAGGCCGACCCTGCCGGGGTGCTCACCTGTAACTAGCTTGTTGCACGAGCTCCCTCACAGTAGTATCGACTAACAGTTGATTTAGCAGCTCTTGAGTGTGTTTACCTTTACTTTAAGAACTAGATTTGTATTATATTTTACAGGGTTCTCCGAGTTGTCCGGGGAGCCTAGAATGGATTTCACTTTTTGGGGGAGTCGATCATTTTATGGTCACGGAGTGAACATGGAGCTGATTTAATCTGTCCCGTGTTCTAAACTATACCTACCCTGAATACCGCGTGCTTACCCATGATGCGGATTATGCACTGTCATACCTGTCTCGCGCCAGGGCGTGGCACTTCGCACGAGGCAGGCAGGCGGGATACTGATGCTGCATTCCTCTCTCTCATTGGGGGATGTGACAGCTTGCAGGAGGCAGGCGGGATACTGATGCTGCATTCCTCTCTCTCACTGGGGGCGTGGCAGCTTGCAGGAGGCAGGCAGGATACTGATGCTGCATTCCTCTCACGCGCTGGGGGCGTGGCAGCTTGCAGGAGGCAGGCAGGATACTGATGCTGCATTCCTCTCTCGCGCTGGGGGCGTGGCACCTTGCAGGAGGCAGGCAGGATACTGATGCTGCATTCCTCTCTCGCGCTGGGGGCGTGGCAGCTTGCAGGAGGCAGGCAGGATACTGATGCTGCATTCCTCTCTCGCGCTGGGGGCGTGGCAGCTTGCAGGAGGCAGGCAGGATACTGATCGCAGCTTGCAGGAGGCAGGCGGATGCTGTATTCCTCTGTCGCGCTGGGGGTGTGGCAGCTTGCAGGAGGCAGGCAGGATATTGATGCTGTATTCCTCTGTCGCGCTGGGGGCGTGGCACCTTGCAGGAGGCAGGCAGGATACTGATGCTGTATTTCTCTCTCGCGCTGGGGGCGTGGCAGCTTGCAGGAGGCAGGCAGGATACTGATGGTGTATTTCTGTGGCACCTCGCAGGAGGAGGGCGGGACATTAATTAGCAGGCGGTGTCTGCACTTGGGTTCCGATCGCCAGTCTTTCGCCCAGGGGAACTTGTAGCATCTGCTGCTGGCGGCTGCTGAAAGCCTCCGAGCCTCTTCTCCAGTGCATGAAATTGGTTTCTTTGTTTGAGGAGGGGTCGCAGCTGCTCCTCCAACAGCCTTCAGCTCCTTTTAAAGAGCCCAAAGTTTTTAAACGGCGTCGTTTAAAGACTGGATGTCAAGTTAACCGCTTTCAGTAAAACGCAGAAGTTTTCTCTAAAGTGGAAGACAGTATTTATTTGTCTTTGATCAGTTACCAACGCCCCAGCCCTTATGTTTTATTCCCCTGTTTTTTTAGGTCTTGCATAAGGAGCTTGCAAGACATTTTGTTACCTTGCAGGAGGCCTAGGAGCCCCCCATTGCTTATCATTGGTCGGCTTCATTGTACTCTCATTTGCTTCCTTCTTAAGCGTCCGATTCCATAGGCTTCCTTCCTCTTGGTGTGTTAATCCCACACCTGGAGCATGGATGCTTTACTTGTGTCCTTCCACGGCTTGCTTTTTCAGGTGCTACTCTTTTCTTTTTTGTTACAGCATTGTACGAGAGTGTAGGCGATTATCAGGTCTCTCGCTCATGTACTTCTCCCTCCTCTGTATTCCACCCCAGTCATCTTTGTCCGTGTGCTTGCCCAAGGCCCCCCCCCCGCTCACCCTTCGTTGTCTGTGTTCTGGCACCAAGCTTTTTTCGCCCACTCTGTTGTCCGTCTGCTGATCTCCGCTCCTCTCAACCACCCTCAGTCATCTGTGTGCTTTCCCCAGCCCTTCTGACCACCCTCCATTGTCAATGTGCTTCCCGTCAGCCCCTCCCACACACTCTTCGTTGTGTGCATGAATGCCCCACTCCTCCCAACCAGTTCCGTTGTCTGTGTGGTTGCCCCATCCCTCCCGACCCCTCTCTGTTGTCCGTCTGCTTGCCCCTAGATTCTGTTGTCCATGTGGTTCTCGATCCCCCTACTCCCACCCACGTCAATCTTTTCCACCCTTCCTCCACTGTGTTGCTCCTGGTGCACCATGTTGTAATACAAATATAAAAAACAATACACTATGATGTGGGCAGAGTGCCTTTTTTTTTTCGTTGTTTGTGTTTGTTGTAAAAGAACCAGTAGTGCTGGCTGGTCGTAGCAGTTTAAAAAATTAGTGTTAGCCACCCTGCGCAGTAGCCGCGCTGCTACACACCATAGCTACAAAACATTGCCAAAGCCAATATCTCTCGTACGAGTGACCTATGTGCTTTGCCAATGCTCGTTTTTGGAGCTTTTACAACCGCAAAAGGAAGCCATGGCGCTCTTAAGAAACAGTTGCAAATAGAGTGAGTAAAGATTCTAATTCCGGTGATCAAAGATGCCAATGAGTTGATAAGTGGAAGTTGAGTCTACTTAGTGTAGATCACAGGGGTCCAACATGGGTCTAGGAGGGCTGGAAATAAGCTATGTTTTCAGAATCATACACATAAGAAACAATTACTTATGGAATTTAAATGAACTAATTTTCGTAGCCTGTGGCCTTCCTGAAAATTTTGCTTGTGCAGGTCCTCTTTAGTCATCCACCTTGAGCATCTGACCAGCACAGCAAGATTAATAATCCTTAGACAACTGTATATTAAGATTGTTCAGAAGGTGGCTAATAGCATAACTTAACAAGTATTTGACGAGTGACGTTCACGCCACTGAATAACAGATGTAATTGTTACACAACTCGGTGGTACTAATTTTATCAACCTCGACTGGGGTTTGAACATGTGACTTTGAGGCACTGAAGGCTCTCTACATTTTGAATAGGTGCAGCACTGAGCCTGGGCCTGCACAGCATCTGCTACATGTGCATTCACAACCTTTTTGAAGGGGATGGCACCTGTGTGCCTGTCTACAGCATAGTCATTTAGCCTTTGGCTATGTTGCAAATAACAATGACCCACTAGGTAATGTCCACTTCCCAATACATGTAAAACCAAAGAATCCACTCGTACTGCCGGACCATTGCTATGCTGATATGGAATATCACCAAAGTGAGAATGGCGTCAGATCTCTCAGGATTACTGAATTATTTGCCTACACCTTCCTCTCAGCAAGCAAAGCACCTGCTCCAGAGATTTCTCTGTGACATACGTGCCACTCATTCCGTAGCTGTTCGTGTTCTTTGAGCAATGGAAGTTCTCACTTGTGGATCTGTTCTGCTGGGAATGGAAGATTGCACTTGTAGCGTTCTGTGAGAGAGGGACACTTGCTCTGTGAGAAAGCAAAGTGTGCACTTTAAAGTAGGCTTTGGAGGCTTCTAGGGAGACCCCTTGCATTATCCAGATGACTTCCTTACTGTGGGCCATTTCGACACCAAGTATGTTAGAACCTCACTCGGGATGCGGATAGATCACTTTGGATTCCAAGTAGTCCATGAAAAGTCAGAAGGTTTAATCATTGTTTTGGTGCCCTTGGGCGTGGAGCCAGAATCTGATCATCGGGCATCCCTAACTTTGTTATGCCACACTACGAAGAGGTGTCGCGTGTGGCAGGGCAGTGATTTGGGCAGGAGTCTACAGCCAGAAATAGCTTACAGGGTTCATGCACAAAATAAAGCCAACTGACCTTTGGAAAAGAAAGGCATTCATTTTTCACAAGAAGAAAAGGTAGGAAATCTTTTTGTTGGACCTCGAGAAAAGAGAACGTTTGCAACAAAGACCCATCAGACTGCTAACTGCTTGATTCAGGATACGTGTTATGAGGTTGACATGGGTGAAGTTTGAAGGTCTCGGACATTTGAAATCCAGCTCTTGCAACACTCTAGCTATTCACTGGTCTTGTTGCCAGACATTTCTGTTGCGAAGAATTCCAGAACCTACCTGGTATTATAAAAATATTGCAGAGAAAGTGATACATTTACTGAAGAATTGCCACGTAGCTAATCGTATTTGGGTCCCAAAGATGATGTTATGAGTAACTTATGTTGGATGTTTATTTAAAGGAACAGCATATTTAGGTTTCACCTTTTATGTTTCTCATAAACCTTTAGTCAAATGTAGGAATGTAGCACTTATAGGTATGTTTCTTTTCACCTTCATCCCAATGTACACATATGATTTAAACATTTTACTGTAGTCTAATGCTTACTTCCCTCACATTGAGCACATGTACCCTTGTTCTCTTCTTAATTATACCCCCAATCCGTCCTTAGTTGCATCCATGTCTTTTAATCTTTCTAATGAAATCGTCATTTCCTGTAAGCCATCATCTTCTGGCCATTGTTGTTTCTGTTGAGCTCCAGGAATCATGAAGTGGGGGTACTTCTCCGAAGTGAGTGATATGACCTCTCCCTCAGCTGTCCCATGATGACCGAATCAAGGTGATCCACTTCCTCTGCTACAAACCAAAAGCAGTGTCCCAGAACTGAGTTATCGCCTTTCTCTGCCTTTTACCGGGCTGAAGTACAATATTTCTGGTGAAGCTATGTATGAAATAGTTTCCACCTCTAATTCTAATTAACAGACCATCTCTACTCATTGTCCTACTTAAGCCACACATTACCTCCTCGTGTGTCTTCCTCGTCACATGCTAAACGAAGTGAGCTTCAGCTCCACACCAAAACCCTCCAAAGCAAAAGTTAGCCTCCCATGCCTTCCCAACATGGCCGACCCATATCACCCCTGACCCCTAAAAGAGGAGGGTCGGCCCAACCCCCAGCCTGTTTTTTTGGTTCTGCGCTGACTCTCCAAGTGCGCTTTCAGGTAAGTGTGGTCCTGCTTTAGCAGGTACTTGAGTCCCTGGGTGGAGGCCCTGCGCTAGCTTGGGCGTGGGGATCCTCCCCCTTTCTTCCCCCGTTTCCTCTTACTTGGGGCGGTTAGGCTCTGCTGTAGCGAGCCAGGGGTTAATAGGGGGAGGCCGCAGGGGCATGGGGCTCTGCCTGCCCGGCCCGTCTTATCCCATGCGGCCGTGGTGGCGTCCTCCCTAATTCCGGGTGTGCGTGGCCTACTGTCCCCCTCTGTTCTGCATTGGGCCTGCATGGTTCTCTTCCCACGGGTGGCGTCAGGGGGAGACACGGCGGACCGTAGTCTCAGCCGACTTCCATGTGCACGCTTTGGATTCCCGCATTGTGACCAGGGAGTCCTTGCAGGCGGTTTCTCGGCTGCCTACGCGCTGGTAGATCCTGGTGCTTCACAGGCTGCATTCAGTCACGCGCGGGTTGCTGTGGGGGGCCGCATTTTGTGATAGGGCCTCGCGGGTCCTGGCCTTGCCTTAGTGCCGGCGTCCGGGACGATGGCAGTTCCCGGCGCCGTTCCTCGCTTTGCTTCCTTCATTTCCGCCCGTGCTTGTGATGAGTACAGCACGGGCGGTTGGCGACTCTCCATTTTCCCCCTCAGGTCGCGCACGGCGGCCCAATCTGGGTTTGACTACGGGGGGGTGGCCGCACTTTCCCGCGTTTGTGTCCAACCTCCTGTGGGGGGTGCCCCGGCATGTTTGGCCTACCCGCGCATCCGGTTGCTTTGCAACTTGGTGCCGTGAGGAGACGTAGTGTTCCCTTGGCATTTCTGCTGCGTTTTCGCCTCTTTTGGGTCACAGGCTGTGTCTGGGGCATTCTTAGGCTATTTTTCACTCCCGATGAGTCGCCGTGGCCTGGTGGTTAGGTCTCTTACTGGCGATAATTTATAAGGATTATTTAAAAGCATCTTTTAAACCGATTCCCACAGACTCACATGTAGAGGTGCTCTCTTTTAAGATAGCAGCCAGTCATGTCTTCTCGTTTAACGGGCTACTAGTTTATAGGCCGCCAGGGCCCAGAAATTATTTTCTGCAAACCATGGGCGATCTCTTGGAATATAAAGTAAACTCTCGAAACTTCACCATTTTAGGCGATTTTAATTTTCATTTAGACATGGTGTCTGACAAAGACTCACAGGCCTTGATGGACCTAGTGACAGGCGCAGGTCTAGAACAGATGGTAATAGGACATACCCATACCGCGGGCCATCTCCTGGACGCTGTTTTTTCTGATTGTCCTCTGCTTAAATTCAACAGTAACATGCAACTGCCGTGGTCAGACCATTCAGCAGTTATGCTAACCCTCGATCTACCGTCTGCAACATGCTCTAAACATGGGCAAGCAAGCAGCTCTAAAAGCTACTCGTGGCAACGGTTCGAAAAAAATGCTTTCACTGATCAACTGAATCAAAGCAAACCATGCCTTTCTACAGATTCAGAAGCGGCATCTTTACAATATAACTGGATTTCAACAGCAGCTCATATAACTATTCCACAGAGAACTGGTAAAGCTAGCAAGACTGCACCCACGGAACCGTGGTTTTCCGAAGAACTAAGATCATTAAGGAGACTCTGTCGCAGCCAAGAAAGATGCTGGCGCAAACGTTATGATCTTAAGGAAAAAGAAAAATACAAGTCAAGATTAGCACAATATAAAGAATTGATTAAAAACACTACAATCAGATATTACTCAAATAGAAGGGGCACAGAACAATTCTAAGGAGCTATTTGCTACAGTTTTGAAACTTAGCCATTTGCAGGAGACCAGTCAAAGCACAACAGATCAAGCGTTCTGTGACAATTTGGCCTCATACTTTTGTGATAAAGTCTCTGCTATTTATAATACATTCACGACCCATTCGGTCAACGCTCTAACTGTTCAGGCCCCACGAACTGTGATGGAAAAGTCATGTTCTGACATGTCCACCTTGGCCCCCGATCGCATTCCACCCTGTCTTTTAAACTTTACATTAATGTCTCATGAACTAACCGCCAAGATTTTGGTAGCAACTAGATCAGGATCCCCATTGGACCCTTGTCCTCCGAAAATAAGCCATATGTTAGTCGAGACACTCGCCTGCCCTCTCACGGAGGTTCTAAATACCGCCATTGAAACTGCAACTTTTCCCTTGCTATGGAAAAAGACATCCATTCTACCTTTATTAAAAAAGTCCAATCTAGATAAAACTGATGTAGGGAACTACCGTCCCATCTCCCGCCTACCCCTACCGGCTAAGATTCTGGAAAAACATATGAATCAGGAACTAGGTGCCTTTATTGAGAATAATCAAGTCCTAAATCCTACTCAGTATGGTTTTAGACGACAACATAGTACTGAACTTGCCTTGCTTACCGCCACTGAGGAAATCAGAATGGCAGTTGACAAAGGAGGATCGGCAGCTTTGATACTGCTAGATCTGTCAGCTGCCTTTGACACGGTAGACCACGGCATTTTAATTGATCGACTTTGTGAGGCAGGAGTTGGTGGCTCGGCCCTCGCACTCCTTAAGTCATTCCTGCATGGTAGAGAACAATTTGTTGAAATAGGAGGTTTTAAATCAAAATGCTTTAGACTCCCATGTGGGGTGCCCCAGGGCTCATCCTTGAGCCCCACTCTTTTCAACATTTATGTTGCTCCCTTGGCTCGTTTGATCAAAACTCATGGTTTTGAACTGGTATCATACGCAGATGACACACAGATTATTATATCAATCTCAAGCAAAAAGCAGGACACTGCACTAAAATTCAAGGATTGCATGAGAAGTGTCAGTGAATGGATGGCCGAAAACTGCCATAAGTTAAACTCAAAACAGAGGTTTTACTTTTTGGAAAGGATACAACATTCTGGTCCTCAGACTGGTGGCCATCAGAATTGGGAGCTGTCCCTGCCCCAGCAGCCAAGGCTAAAAATCTTGGAGTTATTATGGACCCCACCCTCTCCTTCTCCCAGCATATAAAAATGCTTACTTCATCTATCTATTTCACCTTGAAAATCCTAAGGAAAGTGCTCCCTTTCATTCCAGCAAACCTACAGAAAACTGTGGTGTCAGCCTTGGTGTTATCAAAACTCGATTATTGCAATGGGCTTCTGGTAGGAGTAAACAAATCGGTTCTAGCTAAGCTACAGGTACTCCAGAACTCCGCCGCAAGACTGCTATTCGGATTAGCCAAACATACATCAGCAAAACATGCCCTTAACACTCTACACTGGCTACCTATGGAAAAGCGCATAAGGTCTAAGGCCTTATGCATTGCCTTTAAGGCATTACAAAATTCAGGTCCCAGCTACCTGATAAAGCGCTTTAAATGGCATATCCCTGGACGAACACTTCGGTCGACTTCACTGAAGTTAATTGCCGAGCCCACGTTCCGTCTTCAGAGATGGGTTGGAAAAAGTTTCTTCAGCATTACTACAAGATGGTGGAATAAGCTACCATTTGATTTGAGAAATGCCTCTGATCTGTTATCCTTCAGGAAGGGTCTAAAGACATGGCTCTTTACTCTGTAACCCCGCGTTAGGACTGGGAATATGACAGTCAGTGTTCACTATGTGTCGATTATTCAAGCGCCTTGACGCCTCCGGGTAGATGTGCGCTATACAAATACTTAAATAAATTAAATAAAATTGCTATGGGTTTGATTCCTGGTGTTTCAGTGGTTTCTGAGGTACATTTTTAGCAATGGTGCTTTCTCTGATGAATGTTTGAATTAATATGTATATTTTATTCTTTTTTTTTTTGTTTATTAGGATTATAGCCTGTGTGTGGTTTTTCCAGCTGTCTTCCTCATGGAGCTGGGGGCGGTTCCTTCAGTGGTGGCTGGCTCTAGCTCGCAGGTCCCAGCTGTCGCCCTGTCTTTGCAGTCCCTCTGGGCAAAGATCCAGGCTGCGGTGTCGGCGGCGTTTGTAGTGCGCATTGGGGGGCAGGGTCACTCTTCCCCCAATCGTCCATGCCTGCCACCCACTCCCCCACCCCCCTCCCGCCCCGGTCTCCGATGTCGATGGGGTGGATGTGGACCTCCAGGGTCGGTATGTCCTGGGCCGGGAACTGCGTGATGTCCTACGACACCTTAGGGTCAACATGGCGTTTCCTGCTCCCACGGTCAATGAGCTGTCAGAGGATTTCTTCTTGCAGTGCCAGCGCAAGGTGCCTGAGTCCCTTCCTCTGCATTCTTCCATTAACGAGGTTATTGACTGTGTGGCAGGACATCGATAAGCGGGCATTTCCTTGGTTTCTGGCCCAGCGCTACGCCATCCTGGACTTCGCTGTGGAGTTCCCTCCCGTACTTGTCCTGCACGGTCCTGGCTTTTTTGTTTGGTTGCTTTTGGGGCTTATAGGGTTACTCCTGTGCAGTCCCTTCGTTGCTGGTTGGGTGCGAGGTCCTGATTTTACTGTGCTCATCGCTCCCATTGGGCTGGGCATGGCCTTTCTGGCTGCGCTTTCGCAGGGGCTCGTGGTTTATTTCCTGTTGCCTGTGTTGTGTGCCTTTGCCCCTGCCGCTCCTTTCCTCTGCCTCCACGGAGTTGTTGTGTGTTGGTGGTGGTTGGCCGTGGTATTTGTTTCTGGGGTCACCGTTCCCGCGATCCCCGTTGGGTTTTGGGGTGTGGCGGTCCCCCTTTTTGTCGGTTGGGCGGCATCCCTCTTCTTATTCCCTTGTGTTGCTGCAGTGCTTCTCCAGTCTCTGACGGTGCTGTATGTGCCGGGTATGGGCTTCCCTTTTGCCCTGGCTATGTTGTACTACAGGTTGAGGGGGTTGCCTGGCATTATTGGCTTTTCTGAGTTTGGCTGCTTCTCCTGCTGGATCACCTGTGACGGTCTTGCTCCTGTGTTGGTTGTTGTCATGGTTTGATGTACGGGGGCTTTGTGGGTGCCCTTTTCTTTCTCTGGGTTTGGGTTGTTTGCCCCACCCCCCTTCCCCTTGGTGGTCATGTTTGTGCTGGTGGCTGTGTTTTGCATGCTGTTGGTCCCTGTGTTGTTTTGAGGCGGTCGTTTTCTTGCCTCTATATGGTCTTTTGGTGCATTTAGCCGGGGCCCTGCTCCTGGTGTTTCTGGGATTCGGCATGCAGCGGCCTCTCGATCCTCCCGTCCACCTGGCTTAGGGTTACGGGTGGTCTCCACTGTGGGTGGTCGGTTTGTTATCCTGGTCCGGTGTCTGCCGGCCCAGGACTTGGTATTCATTGGGGGTCGTCTGGACATGTTCCAGGGGATGGTGTTCTTGCCTCTGATACGGCTGATCGCCTTGTGGCGGGATCTGGGGTCTCTCCTGGGTCTGGATTCCGCCCCTGTCCATCTTTGGTTGAGGGTTCAGAGGTTGGTGTCTGTTTTCATCATTGTGCTGCCTTGGGCTTGCCTCCGCTTGTGCCCCTTGGTGAATCCTCTCCTGGCCCATTGGGATCCCTGCTCGGGGGTTTGCGACTTTCCGGTAGTGGTGTCTCCGCAGCTCCGTGCCGACCTGGGCTGGTGGTTAGTGGAGGCCCACCTCTCCAGGGGTCTCCCCTTCCTGGTCTCCCTGTCCCGGGTGGTCACGACCGTCGCCGGTCACCTGGGCTGGGGGGGGGCGACCCTGGGTTCCTGGTGTATTCAGGGTCGGTGGGATCAGCTTTCGGTGATGTTCTCCTCCAACATTCGGGTACTGTAGTCAGTTCTCCTGGCGTACCTGGTGTTTGCCCCTTCTCTCCAGGGTCAACCTGTTTTGGTCCGGGCAGGCAATCGGGTGGTGCGGGGGTACATCAGTCTTCGGGGGGTGCCAGGTTCGCTCCCTTTGGCTGCTGTCCCTGGGGCTGATGTCCTGGGTGGAGTCTTCGGTCCTGTCCCTCGGGGCGGTGTCTCTCCCGCGGTGGAAGAATGTTGTGGCGGTTCACCTGTGCCGGGTGTTTCCGCCTCTGTCTGCCCTCTCCCTGGGGTTCTCGGTGTTCCGGCTTGTGGTGGCTTGGTTTGGCCGTACGTGGATCGACTTGTTCGTGGTCGGGTTCGATGCTTCACTGCCCTGTTTTTGCACTCTCCATCCGTGCCCAGGGGCTTGGCAGATGGTGGTGTTAGCATTTCCTTGGCCGGCCGGCCTCCTGTGTGCCTTTCCGCCATTTCCTTTGATCCCACGAGTTCTGTGCAAGTTACGCATGGAGTGGGCGTTTGTCCTGTTGGTTGTTCCCGGTTGGATTCACCGTCCTTGGTTCCTCTCCTAAGCGAGCTCGCTGTTCGGGAGTGCTGGGCTGTTCCGGATCGGCCTTGCCCGTTGTGGGCCCCCCCGCTCCCTGTGGGGATGTTGCGCCGGCTCCATCTGCTGGCTTGGCTCTTGTGAGGGTGTCCTTGCAGGCTCGGGGTTGTTCTGTGGGGGTGGTGGACTTGCTGCAGGGTTCCCTCAGGTCTTCTGCTCTGCAGTCTTTTTCCCGCCATTGGTCTTCCTTCTCTCATTGGGGTGGGCTGAACGGGGTCGGCCCGGTTTCGGTTGTTTCCTTGCGGTTCCTGGATTTCCTCGCTGAGGGGTTTTCCCTGGGTCTGGCCCCTTCCACGCTGCGGGCTCGATGGGCTGCCTTGCGGGCTTTCCGCAGTCCGGGGCTGGACGACCTCGATCCTCTGGTGGCTCGCTTGCTACGGGGTTGTTTTTCGCGACGGCCTCCGGCTATTTGCCTTGCTCCACCCTGGGATCTCCCCTTGGTTTTGCGGGCCCTCCAGGGGGTCCCCTTTGATCCCTGGACTCGGTGGATTTGTCTTTCTCACCTTCAGGGTGGTGTTCTTGGTGGCTCTTGTTTCGGCTGGTAGGATGGGCGAACTGGGTTCCTTCCTTTGGTCTCTTCCTTTCTTGCAGGTCCTCCCGGTTCGTCTGGTGTTGCGCCCTGGCCCTCGGTTTCTTCCCTGGGTTCTTTTGGTCGTTCACCACTCCTGCATGGTGGTTTTGCCCTCGTTTCCTCCGGGGGTTGCCTCGGCGCTGTTGCTTCTCTGTCCCTGCTGGTTGTTCGGCGGGCGGTCATGGTGTCTCTGGACCGCACTGCCTCCTTCTGTTCTTGTGTCGATTTATTTGTATCTTTTGGACCGGTCCGGTCTGGTCTCATGCCTTCCGTCTCCACATTCTGTCGGTGGATTAAGCAGGCTATCTTGCTGGCCTACGGGTCCCGGGGTGCTCCCGGCCGGGGTTCAGGGTTGTTCCACCCGGGGTCTCTCTGTCTCTTGGGCCTCGTTTAAGGGGATTTCTCCGGGAGTTCTTTGCAGGGCTGCGACCTGGGCTTCCCTGCACATGTTCCTGGTGCTCTTCCGGGTGGCTTTGGGTGGTTCTCCTCCTGGGGATTTTGCGGGGGCGGTTCTCGGTGCTGGGTCCTCCGTCCCATGGTTATGGCCTTTGCTGCGTTGGGCCTGTGTGGGTTGTACTGTGTATTTTTTTATACTCTGGATTTGATCCTGTTTTGGTGTCATGTACTCCTTGTCGTTGGTTTCTTGTTCTCTATGAAGCCTTTTGGCTTGGGTATGTGCTCACTTCGTTTAGCATGTGGCGAGGCAGACATACGAGGAGGTAACGCCCCGGTTACTTACCGGTAATCTTCATTACTCCGAGTATTATCTTCCTCGTCACATGAGTTCCCATCCCTCCCTCCCTGCGGTGCTATCGACTTCATTTTTGGGGCTTGGTAGTTCTTCAGGCTGGGGGTTGGGCCGACCCTCCTCTTATAGGGGTCAGGGGTGATATGGGTCGGCCATGTTGGGAAGGGATGGGAGGCATGGGAGGCTAACTTTTGCTTTGGAGGGTTCTGGTGTGGAGCTGAAGCTCACTTCGTTTAGCATGTGACGAGGAAGACAATACTCGGAGTAATGAAGATTACCGGTAAGTAAGTTTACTCTTATTTGGTGAGTGGAAAGCGCAGTGCTGTAGCATTTCTGGAGAATCTAGATCGGATGATTGGGGTGATCGGACAGTGTTGAGTAGCTTGGGAAAGCGATGAAGCACACTGTGTCCGCACTCATGGAGCCTGATGTCCATTGCCCTCGGAAGCATCACCGTTACCCTCATTTATCACACCCTGTGTCCAGGTGTGACTTCCGAAAGCAGTAATAATGCTGTTGCAATCTGGAGGTGAAGTGTTTTCATTGGATTTAGTACTTTTGACCGAAAAAGGCAACACTACCTTACATTTTCACCATTTATGTGCTTGTAGTCGCTTGCTGGTGTTAACCTACCCTAATATTCCTGTGACTTACTGCAATATTACTTCACTTTATTAATGAAGTGCCTCTGCATTACAGTGAATTAGCAGATACTAGGAAGTAGTCAATGCACATTTCTCCCATTTCCACTCACTTGAAATATATCTCTGTGTCTTTCTTAGGAAATTAGAACAGATTTCATTACTTACAGAGTGTAAAATTAGCAACAAGAAAAATCATAAAAAACACGAGAAGAGCCGACAGACATTGATTGTAATGTAGGCTACCGTGGCTATTTCCATCATCGCCTAACTCTTCTGTCCTCTTGATTGTCTGTTTCAAGATTTTCATGTGTTCGTAAGACTGTGTTCTCCATTCAGAGCATTTTGATTTACATATGTGAAGGGTGATTACTTTTTCAGAAGGCTGAGTGTGAAGAGGAAGCAAGCGCACAAAAGTAGCACCAAAGTAGGGGGCAATTTAGCCCGGCGCCCTTTTCAGACCTGGAGCCGCTCGTGGCCTCGTTCGCCGGCAGCGGACAGCTGGCAGGATCCCGCGTGTCATTCCCGCCACCATGGCTTGAGGCTAGGCTGGCGGGAAGGCAGTCACTGGCTACTGAATGAAGGCAGAGGTAGCTGGCGTATTCAAATCATGAACTCTTAAAATTAGCAATTGTTTGTATTTCTTCTTTGGCTGCCATGTTCGTCCTTGTTCCTGCTCACCCACTAATCCCCTCTCCGAGACATGGTCATTAGACTCAAAGCATTGAGAGGTATTTAATGAAATATACATGGAAGGAGAATAAGAAGGCCCTGTGTACTGGCAGCCGTTTGTTAATCAGCACTGCTAACTTGACGCACTGAGAGTAGAAGGTCTTTGTGTTAATGAAATGTCAGTCACTGGTCCGATTGCCTGAAGTCTTTCAAGAGCAGCTTTTCAAAATGTATGGTGAAGTGACCTAGTTTTGAAGAAGTAAGGTGTTTAGCACTTCCTGAAAAAGGCTGGTATGGGAGTGTCTAGTCCTACACTGGCAGGGTGACCCTGGTTCTTTAGCGGGTGATTGTCACCTTCGGTTTGAGTTGTTTTGGTACAGGCTTGATACAATCTTCCCATTAACTTGTCCTGTTAGGTAAACTGTGTTAATAGCACTATTTCTTTATCACACCATCACTGTGTCCAATTATTAATCTTTATTGATATTGCTGACATATGGAATATCTTTCCTTCTTATTGTCCTGCTGTTTATTTTTAGTATATAGATCTTTCAAGCACTTTCTTGATGACTCAGTCATTTGGTGTGGAATTACAAACCATTTATACGCTAAACCACCATTTAAAAGATCACCCGGGCCAGTAGAGAGGATCGTGTAGAATGTAGCAGTGATCACACATGTGGTGCAGCTACCCTTCACTGTCTCCATAAAGTAGAAACCCCAAACTAGTGCTGAGGTGAAGATTCTCATCAGTAGATCACTGCAGGATATCAGCAGAGCACTACTGGAGGCTAATGTTTAATCCGCCTTAGAGAAGTTTGTTATTTGAGCACTCCTGCCATAAAAACCTCTAAATAAATCTGTTTGAACCGAACCTGCCATAACCTCATCCATCTAGATTTCTTGCAGTGCTCTTTGAATTTGGGCTGCTTTATCTGCCATCCTATGGTCCTATGCTTTGGAGATTACGCTCTAAGGCCTCACCATTCTGTTCATGTCTAACTGTCCTTCTGACATCTCACTCATCCTCACATTGCAAGGTCGGTAGACAATGTTCCACTTAGTTGGTGCCTTCCGCTGAACGTTCTGTTTTTCCTGATCTTAATCCTTTTCCTTGCAGGATTTGTTTTAAATTTCCTGAACTCCTGAACCAACGTTCTACTTACCTGTTGATCCATTTGTTTTTACTCCTGTCGCATTCTGTTCACCTTGGTATAGAGTATTAGAACAGGTCTCTTATAAGGGTGGGAGATATCCAGCACAGACAGCTGAGGTGACGAGGCAGTGGGTTTAGGGATCAGACTCTCTGAGCCCCTCGCAGTTTAAAACTCCGCTTTGTCATTATGGAAGGGTAAGAGATGGTACAGCCTCCTAAAGCCTGGTCAGACCAGTAAGGGGATAGGTCAAAGACTGCCCGACTGGTTTGGAGGCAATACATTTTCTCTCTCTGCTCCATAAACCTTAAGGAAAGTAAGGTTGATCAGAACTAGATTGTAAAGTATATCTGGCTTTTAGAGAAAAGTGGCACAGGGTGAAAATAATTGTGAACTGCGACTGGTTTTGCTGTCTTCTGAGGCACAGGTGGACGATCAGTGAGCTTCATGGTTGGACTCATAGAGGCAAAATGATGTCTGATGGGGGAGATCGTCATCTGCTGCATGCTTTGATAGTCAAAATGCACCCCTCAGTTTGGGGGCGTCCGCTCCCAGGCTGCAGAGTCTGGCTGGTAAAAGCGGCAAGAATGTCTTCTACAATGGTAATGGGATGATTGTAGACCAGGGACTGAAATATGTGTTTGGGTGAAGGCAGTTGATGAGATTGCAAAAGGTTTTATTAAGAGTTTGGGGAAATATGGATGTTCTCGGGTTGAAATTGTGTGCCAGTTATGGAGGACAAAGTGTGATAGTTGGTTCAGTTGCTTTGAGGTTGGAAATGTGAGTTTACCGACAGTGTCTGACCAATATGAACTCTGTGGCTGAAAACATGCAATTTTGTCTCTACATTCTTTTCCTATACTATCCCTCCTCTGCTGTTGCAGTTTTCAGGAGCATTAATCCTGCCCTTATATGTGAGCCCTTCCTGTGGAGGGCTGACATTGTGTATTGCTCTCACAATCTGGTCATAATGGGCTGCCACCATGCAATGTTTAGTGGGGTTTTTCAATTTAAAAAAAAACTCAATTTCCATAAAAAAGGACAAACCGAAAAAATGCTGTCGTATTATCCCATCTTAACACATATAAGCAATCGCTGCCTTGTGAATTCCCCTTAAAAACTCAGGGCTTTTGAAACAAGGATTCTGACAGGATGTGGTGATCTTTCTCCGCTTTTTCTTTGGTAGTAGGGGTATCCAAAGATATTGGAGTAGACGCCTCTCTCACTTATCGTGACATGCTTCATCATTGGCGCCTATCCACACCCGAGTAAGATGGTACTACCCGGGCGGACTCAACCATAGATGGAATGGGAGTTCTTAGATAAAGCAAGTACTGGTCATGCAGGGACCCAGATGAGTGATATTTAAAAATACCTTCAGGTATACCCAAACGCTTTGTTTTATTTAGAGGGTACCTGAGGCATGAATAAAACCGTGAATGTATTGGGTTTTACTGAATGTGATTGTTCAGTTGTACCCCTTTTAAAGTGCCAACATGTTTCGGCCCTCGCTAGGAGCCCAAGTGGGTCTGGGGCCTTCGTCTAGGCTATTTATCTACTTCTTTTATGTCCCTGCTTCTATAAGGTGCACACACTCCATGCACTAACGTGAGGCCTAATGCGCTCACCTGTCTTCTTTTCGTCCTCAGTAGATTTTCTACTGCTTTCTTTTTTCAAGCGATATGCGGATCAGATGGAAGGTGCTGTCTTATAGTCACACATTCGTCAAAGATTCAGCACCGAGGAAATACCTCCGTTTCACCACTCCGTCCGCTGCCGTCCTTCCTTATAGAAGCAGGGACATAAAAGAAGTAGATAAATAGCCCTGACGAAGGCCCCAGACCCACATGGGCTCCTAGCGAGGGCCGAAACATGTTGGCACTTTAAAAGGGGTACAACTGAACAATCACATTCAGTAAAACCCAATACATTCACGTTTTTATTCATGCCCCAGGTACCCTCTAAATAAAACAAAGCATTTCGGTATGCCTGAAGGTATTTTTAAATATCACTCATCTGGATCCCTGCATGACCAGTACTTGCTTTATCTAATAACTCCCATTCCATCTATGGTTGAGTCCGCCCCGGTCGTACCATCTTACCCGGGTGCGGATAGGCACCAATGATGAAGCATGTCACGATAAGTGAGTGAGGCGTCTACTCCAATATCTTTGGATACCCCTACTACCAAAGAAAAAGCAGAGAGAGATCACCACATCCTGTCAGAATCCTTGTTTCAAAAGCCCTGTGGTCTTAAGGGGAATTCACAAGGCAGCGGTTGCTTATATGTGTTAAGACTGTAAATGGGAGATTGCAACTGATCTGCTCTTCTCTCACTCTCTTTCGTGTAAAAGAGTATTATCCCATCTATCACCATAACGAGTAGCAAACTCCAGAACTGAATCTTGAGCAGGCAAAGTACTAGTGCCCTCTGAGGGATTGGTCATCTGGGAAACGAGGGTAGTCTCAGGTGCTGGTTTCGAGCGCAATGACTGGAGGTTACTGGAGGCTGCAGTGCAGAGCGAGTAACTGCAGGCTGGCACTTCATCGAGGTGAGTAGCATGGCCTCACGCACAACTTTCCCAGCCCTCCTGGAACGTGAGGTTATTGATATTTGAGAATCTGCTAGTCAGACTAGTGATGTTGGGGCTTAACTATAGCTGATGTAGAGAGTAGGGTTCATGTCCCTCAATTTAATATTATTATGTGTTAAGTAGGTGGTAGGCAGCTGCTGAACCCTCTTGGAATTGAGTGCAGTTGGAATCAAGGCTTAACTTTTTAAGCGTAGCAGATGTCAGGACCTTCTCATGTCCATAGTCTTACTTCAAAAACATTTCTATGAGAGTAGGCCTACGGAAAACCAGGCTGATGGTAGTACTTTTTAGGTCAAAGCCTACCAGACAGCCCAGCCGTCTGGTGTTGAAAGGACGTCCTTGGGCATTCTGAAAGCTTCCCTGGGAATGCATTCCACCCATTGCTTTACATTGGCTTTGTGGTTTATAACTCACATTTGCTTGCTTTCTATTTTCTGGCTTAATTTGTTTTAGGCTGTCCAGTATTTCATCTTCCTTCCCTTGGATCATAGCCTGTTCACTGTATTCATCCACTAGTGCTCGCTTCCTGTAAACAGGCCTTTAAATTTTGTTCTTATCTTGTCACATTTGCTGTGCATTCAAAGACAGATGTCAAATGCCAGGCTCTTTCTTCCAAGGGAGAGTGGTGTTTACTTTTATTTCTCTGACTTCAAGGTGGGATGATTTTTCTGACAGTATGGGTGTGTGAAAGGAGAATTTTATTTTCTAGCTTACAACATTTAAATGAACTGTGCAAATATTTCAAACTATATCAGAATTAGGAAAGCACAAACAAAGCTCATTTTTGTGTGATTCTGAAGTGTGAAGGAAACAAATATTTTGATTTGATCAAAACAAATTAATACACTAGATGATGCAATTTCCACACAAATTACCGTGCGTGCTGTATAGTTTATCAATAAAACTGTATATGCAAATGTAATGGTAGTTTCAACTGAGAATATGTTATCTGTAATGACAATGCACTACCACACAATGCATACTCCACTTTACACCATTTCACTCTGACACTCTACTCCACTCTGACACACTACTCTGTGACACTCTACTCCACTTTGACACTCTACTCCACTCTACTCCACTCTGACACTCTACTCCACTCTACTCCACTCTACTCCACTCTATGACACTCTACTCCACTCTATGACACTCTACTCCACTCTGCGGCACTCCACTCTGCGGCACTCCACTCTGCGGCAGTCCACTCCACTCTACGGCACACCACTCCACTCTACGGCACTCCCCTCTACAGCGCTCCCTTCTACGGCACTCTCCTCCCCTTCTACGGCACTCTCCTCCCCGGCACTCTCCTCCCCTCTACGGCACTCTCCTCCCCTCTACGGCACTCTCCTCCCCTCTACGGCACTCCCCTCGGCACTCTCCTCCCCTCTACGGCACTCCCCTCCCCTCTACGGCACTCCCCTCCCCTCTACGGCACTCCACTCCCCTCTATGGCACTCCCCTCTATGGCACTCCCCTCTATGGCACTCCCATTGAAGGCACTCTCATTGAAGGCACTCCACTCTGACACTCCACTCTGACACTCCACGACAGTCTATGCTACTCCATGACACTCCCCTCTACACCATCTCACTCTACGACATGCCACTAGACACTCTATACCACTCCACAACACTTTACTCCACTCTGTCACTCCACGCTACACCACTCCATTCTTATTATTATTATTTTTAAATTTATATCAGGCGCAACAGCTACCCAAAAAGGGTTTCCCGGCGCCTGCCAGAGAAGGAGCAGGAAAAGAAATTACTGATTGAACAGCCAGGTTTTGAGTGATTTACGAAAGTGCGTGTAAATGGTTTCACTCCGGAGTGATAGAGGAATTGCATGCCACAAAGAGGGGCCAAGGTAGGCAAAAGAACGACCACCCATGCGGGACAGTCTAAACCTAGGCACCATGAATTTTGCCTGAGTGGTGGAGCGAAGAGTACGTGAAGGCAGATAGGGTTTGGCTAGTTTTTGCAGATTCTGAGGAGCCGTACCCTGCTTGACCCTGAACATGTAGCTCAGAGCTTTAAACTTGATCCGGCTCTCAACTCTAAGCCAGTGGAGGTCACTCAAAGAACCGGAGATGGAGGCTGCTCTAGGAACTTGACAAAGCAATCTTGCAGCAGAATTCTGCACCAGCTGCAACTTGCGTGTCACGTCTTTATTGGCTCCTAGGTAGAGAATGTTACCGTAGTCCAGTCTAGATGTTACCAGTGCCTGGACTACGGTTCTCTGGGTGGAGCTGGGCAGCATCCATACAATTTTCTTCAACCATTTCAAGATGGTGAAGCAGGTTGCAGCCACCTTCACGGCTTGTTGACGCATAGATAGTGAGTCGTCAATGATAAAGCCAAGGTTACGGACCTGATGAGAGGAGCGAGGCAAAGCACCCATTTCTGCCGGCCAATGGTGGGGTCCCCAAAGATCTTTGTTTTTTACCAAGATCAGGACCTCAGTTTTTTCACCATTAAGTTTAAGAAAGTTGGCCTGCATCCAGGATGCAATTTTGCTCAGCCCAGCCCGAAGAACAGATGGTTCCGACTTATTCCCCGCAGAGAGAGAGAAAATAATCTGGGTGTCATCGGCGTAAGAAAATAAAGACAACCCAGCGTCCTCTGCAATCACTGCCAGGGGTTTGATATAGATGTTAAATAATAAGGGACTGAGGATAGACCCCTGGGGAACCCCATAGGGAGAGGAGTGAACACTGGAGGTGGCTACAGAAGAAAAGATCTGAAAAGTGCGGTCAGTAAGAAAAGAAATTAGCCATCTGAGTGCTGAATCTGCAATCCCCAGAGACTGTAGGGCCTTTATTAGCACGGCGTGAGACACCGTGTCAAAGGCCGCGCTTAGGTCGAGTAAAATAAGGGCCACCGTGTCTCCGGCATCCAAACGATGGCGTAACATTTCAGTGACGCCGAGAAGAGTGGTTTCAGTTGAGAAGCCAGCTCTAAAACCAGATTGTGATGGATGGAGAAATTTTTGAGTTTCAACAAAATTGGATAGCTGCCCATTAATATGCTTTTCCAAAACCTTGGAAAGTGCTGGAAGCAGGGAGATTGGCCGATAATTCGAGGAAAGGGTAGGGTCGGCATTGGCCTTCAGCAAAGGGAGGACCATTGCATGCTTCCAATCAGAGGGAACGATGGCCTCCTTTAACGAGGAATTAAGAAGCTCCATCATTATTGTAAGAGAAGGCAGTTCAAGCTGCCGTAGAACTGATATAGGGAGGAGATCACAGGGGGTGCCTGATTTGATGCTACGTAAGTACTGTCTGAGGGCCATAATGTCCAATGGTGACCAAGATTCCAGCTTATTAGCAGGTTCTGTGTTGCAAGTGTCTCTACATTGAAGCGTGCCGGCTTCTTGAAGGTAATTAGATGGTAATGAAATGGAATTGACTACTTTATTACCATTCAGTGTTGAGTATATTATTTCCACTTTATTGAAAAATTGCGCGAGGTCCTCACATTGCCCTTCATTCAGGCTAGGAGGAACGGGCTGGGTTCCAGAGCCTGATAATTCCTTCACCATTTTAAACAATGTTTTTGAGCATTTCTGTGCGCCAATGATAGTGGAGGAGACATAGTCAGCACGGGCTGCCCTGCAGAGAGAGTGGTAATCTCTCTTAGCTCGTATGTAGGCAAGTTTGGAATCCGGTGCATAGTCCCTCCAGCGTCTTTCCATATTTTTGCATTTTGTTTTCTCAGTTTTTAACTTATCAGTAAACCAAGGGGCTGGGGGGAGATGATTCTTCACCCTCTTAATATAGGGTGGAAGGCTAACATCAATGGCTTTCTGAATCCACTTCTGAATGGCCACTGAGTCGGACATAAACACTTGATTAAGGGTGGGGACATTAGTGGATAGAAGCTTGTTAAAGGCTTCAATGTCCAACTTTCCCAAGTTCCTAATTAGTTTTTGAGTGACGGGAGTGGCTGCTGGCAAGTTGACTAATAACTCTAACCTGAAACCAACCGAGAAGTGGTCAGACCAACAGAATGGAGTGGCTGTGGAGCAAATAATATTAGGTAAATTGGAAAAAATGGGGTCCAATAGATGGCCAGCTGTGTGAGTGGGACCTGAATTACAAAGCAGCATATTCATTGCTGCCAGATCAGAAATAAAGGTGTTACTAATTGCACAAGAGGGATCATCCAAGTGAAGGTTAAGATCCCCCAATATGGAAAAATTGGCAGAACTAAGAAGGAGAGGGGTAACTAGGTCCGGAAAAGCTGAAGCCCATTGCCCAGATAGCCCTGGGGGGCGATAGACCAGTATCCCCGAAAAGGTAAAATGAGGGGTGAGGTTCAATTTAAATAAAGCAGCTTCACAACCGATAACAGGCAAACCTTCAAATTTACAGCTGTGAGACTACTTGTAAATTATAGCGATCCCTCCGCCTATTCTGAGATCCCTGTCTTTTCTGACTATGGCGTAATTGGACGGCAAAGCTGCGGCTACATCAGGGCCAGAGCTAGCATGGAGCCATGTTTCTGTGAGAAAGATAGCATCTGGCTGTTTGCTCATCAAGAAGTCAAAGATATCAGCTTGGTGCTTTGGGAAAGAACGGCAGTTAATACTGAAAAAAGAAAAGTCTTCAGTGACTGGGATGCCACATTTTGAGTGCGGATTTTCGTGCAATTTAACAGAAGTTAAGGCGCTGCACTCCCTGCATAATCCTGTATGCAGTGAGAAGTTGCAACCCAGACAAGAAACAACATCATCCTCAGGGTGGAGTAGCGTGCAATCAGTACGCGGATTTTTGCGGTACTCCAACAGCTGTGCAGAG
Organism: Calotriton arnoldi; assembly: GCA_963921515.1. Classification (NCBI taxonomy): domain Eukaryota; kingdom Metazoa; phylum Chordata; class Amphibia; order Caudata; family Salamandridae; genus Calotriton; species Calotriton arnoldi. The sequence continues at coordinate 867,631 of CAWUFW010001456.1, read as the reverse complement.
GAGTATCCTATAGTGTCCCTGCTAGTTAGACCAGGGGTCCTGGCCCCGGGTCCCGATCGAGCGCAGACGGGCTTGCCTTTGGCGCGCCCGCTGCGCGTCCGATTAAATATGGTGGAGTCAGGGCGTCGTGCAGCGGCTAGAGCGCTGACCGGGGGGGAACGTCTGGGAAAGGAAAATGGCCAACCGTGGCCACGCAAGCCCCGTAATGTGCAAAGAGCAGGTAGCGGAAAACCGGACTCAATGGAGACTGAGTGCAGGTAATGCCACGAATTTAAGCAGTAAAACTATAAAATAAAGTCAGTTCATTCCCAAGTTAATTAAAACATCCCCAAAAACGTTTCAAATTCATTCAGTAAAATATCGTAGCAGCAGTGTAAATAGCAGCAATACAGTTACACTTTACTCCACTTTACGCTATGCCACTCTACTCCATTCCACTGTACGACACTCTACTCTACGTCACTCCACTCTAATCCACCCTTTGCTCCACTTAACTCTACTCCAATCCACTGCATGGCACTCCACTCTATGCCACTCCACTCTAATCCACTCTGACACTTTACTCCACTATACTCTATACCACTCTCTTGCCCCCCCACTCCACTCTGATACTCTGCTACACTCTACTCCACTCTGCACCAATCCACTCTGCTTAATTCCCTGTATGCCATTCTATGCAATTCCCTCTACACCATTCCACGACACTCCAATCGACAACACTCCACTCTACAATACTCCACTCTATGCCACTCCACAACACTCTATGCTACTCCACTCTGCAACTCTTGCTCCCCTCCACTTTGACACTTTACTCCAGTCTACGCCATGCCACCTAACTCAACTCTGACACTTTAGTCCACTCTGTGCGAAGCCACTTCACTTTGCATTAATTCACTGTAAACCGCTCTACTCTACGACACTCCACTCCATCCTACGACACACTGCTCCACTCCATGATACTCTGCTTCACTCCATGATACTCTACTTCAGTCTACGCCTCTCCATGATACTCTACTTCATTCTACGCAACTCCCTCAATGCCACTTTTCTCCACACTATGCCATTCCGCTCTACTCCCCTCCCCTGTACGGCACACTACTCTACTCTTCATCACTCCATTCCACTCTCATTCCACAACACTCTATGTCACTCCACTCTGCAACTCTCTGTGCCCCTCCATTCTGACACTTTACTACACTCTATGCCACACCACTTCATTGTATGCCACGTCACTCTACACCAATTTACTTTAAGCCATTCCACTCTACAAAACTCCTCTCTACAACACTTTCATCCACTTTACTTGACGTCACTTCACTCTGCGCGATACCACTTCACTCTATGCAACACCACTTAACTCTACGCCACTTCATTATACTCCACGCCACTATATGAAATTCTACTTCACGCCACTCCTCTTCACTCTACACCACTCCACTATACTCTGCTTCACTTTACGCAACTCCCTCTATGCCACTTTACTCCACTCTACACCACTCTACTATAAACCACGACACACAGCTCCACTCTACACCATTTCACGCCACTCTGCCACTCCACTCTACAACACTATGGGCCACTCCTTTCTGACAATCTGTTCCACTCTAGGACACTTTAGACCACTCTACACCCCTCAACTCTTTGCCCCTCTACTCTAGTCCACCCTACTCTACTCCACTCTGTTCCACTCCACGACACTACACTCTTCGCCACTCTCTCTACACCACTAACAGCAGCCATGCTGGTGTAGAACATGACTAAAACACATTGGCAGAGCCAATGGCTCTTGCATAGGCAAGACCTGTTGGCTTTGCCAATGCTTGTTATTAAATAAGTATTGCTATTGCTGTCTAGGGTCTTGGCAGCAGCCGTGATTTTAATGCTTGGATTATGGGCTTGTCCATTAAGCTGAATTAAATGGTGCTTTTAATGAGCTAAGGAAATTTGTGTGAATATTGATTGCCAGTGCGGGTGGCGATTGTGGCAGCGTCAGTGTTTCTAAGAAACACTTTGTTGTGGGACCCTAAAGGAGCTGGCATAGGTGCCTAAAACCTTCACGAAAGGCAGGTGATGTAACTGTAACATTGATTGGGCCCATAGCAATGCAGTGGCTTGCCTTGCAAGAGGGCCTGTTTTTTTAAGCAACAAACGCTCCCAGCGTTGCCCGACAACAGCTGGGCAGGGCTTAGGTGTGCTGCCTGAGGTGTTGCTGTGTATCTCGTCCTCTGCGAGCTGCACCAGTGTCTGACCTGCGTTAGATGGGTGGGAACAGCTAGCTCACCCCTAGATTTGTGGAAATTAACACTTTGAACAAGTTTAGTAAGGGGAGTCCTTGCCTCCTGGATCGGACTTAGAATTTTAGCAGAAAGGTGGATGTTGCTGACTTTATCAAATAAGGGGATTAAGTCTCTTATAAGCCAAAGATGTTGAAATTGAGAGGAACCACACATCTGGAATAAGGTGTTTAAAAAGGTGTTTTTTGTTTGCAGTGTGGTGCCTGTATGAAATTGCGTTTGAAAGACTCTGCTGCATGCTTGGATTGAAGTTTTTCAAAGCCACGGTTGAACAAAACCACCTCCTTCCAACCACGCGCGGTAATTTTTTGTTTAATGAATCAGGACAGACCAATCGCTTACTGGCTCATGTCACAGACCTGCCATTAAGACAACCGAGCGAGCCATTTAGCAGACAATGTTCATCTTCCGTTCCTTGCTCGTCTTTGCAGGGCTCTAAAACCATTAGCATGAACATTGGTATTCTGCAAGGAGGCAGGAGCCTGTTATCTAATTGGCTCTTGGTTATGAGGGTTCTGATTTGTAGGTCACATTAAAACAGCAGAGCATTTAAATTAAGGAGAACAGCTGTTCCTGAGCCCATCTCTACTGTGCCTGGTTTTGTTAAGGATAATTATAGCTAATTTTCGGTTATGATAGCCTGGAGTTCTTTGTCTCATCTGATGTAGCCGCCATCTGATTGGCTCCTTCCAGTCAGCAGTGCAAGTTTCTGCCGACATATCCACCTCCAATGCTTGGATTCAATTTCCCTTCTACAGTATTAAATTGGAGACATTGAGTGATACAAAACAGGGATGGTGGACTTGCGCAGAAAAATATCAGCGTGGGGAAGAGAGCATACAGAAATCTTATTAAGGAGCCTTGTTACATGTAAGAAGCACTTGGAAGATAATTGTCAAAATGGTACATTTGGATGTGGAATGGAAACAAATTCTTATACTACAAAACAAGCGATGACGCGATAAAAACAGTAGTTAGGAAGGAAATTAGCTTTGTGCATTGTAAGGCGGGGAAGTGCCATAGATAAGCTGGGGAAGAGAAGATTGAACAACAGGAAGTCTAGGGCATGACCAAAGCAGCTGGACAAAAAGATTGCAAGAAGTTACTTGGCAGGGCGGGGATTTTTTTTAGAAAAAGGTACTTCGCAGGGTGCAGTAGATATACTTCTAGACGAGGGCACGTTGTAATTGTTTGTGCTTGGTTTGTGTGGTAGTAGATATGTAGAAGAAACTGCATGTTATGGAAGAAGCATCAGGGGGCTCAGCCGAATGAAGTGTGTTAAACACAGCAGGGAAAAGAGGAAGAAAGTGCAGAGTCCACTCTCATCGCAGTGTGTCAGCCCCGAGACAGGAAAGAGGAAGGCATGCCTTGAACAGAGAAAATACAAAGGAAGTCCCAAGTAAAGCATTTCAGGAAATCCCTTGCGTTTAATAGTCTGCAAAAACTGAAATATTGCCCAATATATTTTCCAGTTGAGTATCCCAGTAGGAGACGAGTGTAATGCTGCTTCTCAAAACCTTATCGAAATAAGGCTCTATAGAACTGCTGCTATTTGGCTGGGGGAGTGCAGTGGTGTGAGCTCAGAGGAGATTTAACAGATGTTTCATCTACAGAGCATTTGAACTGACCTTCTGACACTTCCCACACTTTTTGCTCTTGGCTCAGAAATGCCATCCTCAGTGTCCAGTGTACATGCAGTCTGAGCCACCTTCATGCCCACCTGAGCATGTTTGATGCACGCTTCTGAGCAGTATGAGAAGCTCCTGGGGAAAGGGGAGGTGGTTTAGTGCTGCGACTCTAGGCCTTTATTTTACCAGCACCCATCAATCAGCACCTTTAAATCACCCGTAGTGCTGGTTGAATTATAGTGTCGTATATGTTGCATTAAATATTTCACATAGTATGAAAATATTATTCAAAGGAGCTCCCATTGGCTTGTGCTGATCTCGGGATGGGAGGAATTTTGTCACTTTTTGACACTATTTTCCCTACCTGCCTACATTTTTAATGTTCAAGGGTGCTTTTTGAAAGAAAGAAAAGTGGGGCGCCAGCAATGAGCTGAAAAGGGTGGCGCTGCCTTCTGTAGGGCGTCCTACCAAATCCAGTTTGGAATTTTAAGTACATCACAATGTTTACCACAGTGGCGTCCAATGCAGGTCAAGCATTACGAATCTGCCACAGATTTTTAGAATATTCACATAAGGTAAATTTATAAGCAATGAATCTAGATCTCCAGTGGTTCTTCTGAAATCTGGTCTAGACGTGGACCTAAGGTGGGTCTGTTTGTACTATTTACATACACTAATACACACTGCATACCACTACACACATGCAATGTGAGTCTACATTGTACTTGCATACAGTCACAAACACACAGCAAACATGAAATGCTTCAGACACACACAGACGACACACACACATACTTCTAATGTTTAAATGCTTACATTGCAGAGGGACTTACCTCTCGCAGACATTGCACAGTACTTAACAAATAGCACACACACTGCACACCGAACATACGCACTGTTTAGAAATATACACACACAAACGCCCTTCCCCCAATAAGCCCGGTCTGTGCGCGTGCCATAGTTAGCGGACATGTATCACTTTTATTTGTAGCAACACTCGACAAACAGTTGCAACGTTGCAAGGGTAAAGATAGCTGAATTCCCTGCAATCGTTTGTGTAGGCTTTTCCCCCATAGTTTTTCCTTGCGGCGGGGGGAGGAGAGGGGGGGGAAGGGGGTCTATACTTGGACAGGAAATGGGGCCTGGCCCTCCTTAACGTTGAGAGTTTAGATGGGTTAGAACTTAGTTATCTCTGGTGAGAGAGCTGAGCAGAAGGTGGCCTTCCTTCCTAATATTTCACTTCATTCATTTCTGAATTTATTTGCTGAATAAGCCTCAACTTAGTGGTAACAGTTTGGAGGTACATACTTTTGTGCATTTTGTAGCAGCCTTACTTATACTATGTATAATGCAAGTTTTAAAAAATGATTTACAGGTTTCACAGTGCTTTTTGTCACAGACTGGGACCTTGTAGCACTAAACATACACAAGTCAATAGTCTCCACTGCACCAACCAGTCTTCAATTCTGTGGCTCTCTGGTGCAATGGATTAACTAATAGAGGTTTGTACGATAGTGAATTTCCAAAGGATTAACGTAACTTGTATTTAATTTTCATCTAAACTGTGTGTTATTTTATATGTAGGTATGTTTTTATATGTAGTTACCAGAAGGTATGCCTTTGATCACTCTCCCATTTACCCCGAATGCTTGCTCGCAGCATCACAGTTCCCATACTTTTTTTAATGCACTTCAACCACTGAGGCAAACATAGGTTAATTCCAGTGCTCTAAGCAGCTTAGTGAGTAAACTGCAGCCAGGATAGTGGGTGTCAATTACACGCCTATAAATGGAAAAATAGTTATGATCACTAGATTTCTGCTAGTTTAGACACACCAGTGACTGTCTTCGTTTTCTGGGGCACTACATGTATTGTTCTGGTTAGGTCTGCCTCATGTAATCACAAAAATATATACATAAAAATGCAGCCACATATAGATAAATTCAGGGGCTTTGGGTAAGTCCTCTTCTCCCATTGGTCTGTTCAGCTGTCATTCACATTTATATTCTGCCCTCTGCAGCACGGAGCAGTGGGTCAACTCACTTCAGCCATTGGCTCTCTTATACTGTGAGTGGCAGCATTTTTCCTGATCGCATGTACATATCCACCTAAATAAAAGTTCAATACATTGCCGTGACTGGTAGGCCAATACCTAGTTTTGAAACCCCTTTTTTTCTTTCCATTGTTCTTATTTGTTTGTTTCTTTGTTTATTTATGCTATCATTGAATGCTCACATTATGTCTTTAGGTTCCAGTAATTTAAAGCCTTTTTTTTTTTTTTTTTGCATTAACGAGTAGCCTATTTTCTGGTGATGTGTACTCAAACTAAAAATAATTTGTATACCTCTTCTAAGTACGCATACGTGCTAGGAAGCAACTGTACTGATGTATTAAAAGTATATGCAATATTTGATTTTTCATTTCAGTTTCTATTAGAATCATACTGCTGCCACATTTAGGTGACGCCATGTTTTTTTTTTTGGCATATGCCTGGAATAAAAATATATTTAACAAAATTAAACATCTTACCAACTTGCGAGGGTAGACCTATTGATTTTGCTAATGCTTGTTTTTATATTGTATGTAGTCAAGCCACCTGTCAGTGCTTGAACGAAAGCTGCATTTGGCTTGCTGCCAGTGGAATTGTGGATTCCCCTCAAGCCCGTGAGGACTGTTGGCTCTTTCTTCCAAGCAGGTGTGCTCCTGTTTCACAGAGAGATGTGTGTGTTAAATTCAGTCTGTCACTACTTACTGTACCTAGACAAGCTACTGCAGTTCGCTCCATAATGTCTTATTTATGAAGACCATGGGACCGCTCTGTGAAAAGAAAATCTGCAAGCAGTATTTTGGGGCCTAGAAGTAGGCAGTATATAGGACTAGGAGTGAAATGGGGCAAAGTGACACTAGGCAACCAATAAAGAGAGGGCACAGATTTACATACCACAGCCGGCTTCATTGATAAGCAGTGAGCATGTACTCAAAGAGTGCGTATAACCTTGCTTGCTTAGCATGGGACTGGATCTCGCAGAGGTACCAGAAAACGCCAGCGGCCTATTAAAGTGAGCTAAGATGGAGGCCTTCCTCCTCTACCACCACTTACATAACTCTAAGCTGCCGCCTGGGTGTCGTGGGTGGGTTGGGGGAGGCAGTCTGTGGTATCCTCTTCCACACTGCATGGTTGTTTCCCAGGGACCACTGTACATTCCGTTCCATCAACACCTGTACTTTTAACCATAAAAACATTGTTGGTGCGTCCTAACTATCAGACCCTCTCTCTGCATCACTGAAGGGTTTCATAGCCCCATGGCAATTACCAATGGATTGTTTGGATTCAGTAAATAAACACAAGTTAGTAATGGGTTCAAACCTTTTTCGTCAGGGCAGGTGGGATAAAGCACGTACAGACTGTTTCTTCCCAGACTGACTTGTAGCAGCACCATGATAGAGTTCCAGAAGCAGATGCCATCAATACAGTCTACAGAAGCTGAAAACCCCGGTTGGCGCAGTACTGTGGCCGAGCCGTTTGTTTTCTTTAGGTACCTTTGCTTCATACCCGGCACTGAACATCCTTTCTTTTATGTGCTTTTCAAATAAGCTGTGAGCTAAGAATAACCAAACACATGCAGAGGAGGGTCTTTCAAGTGATTGTTGTCCTAAATGAGATTCTGCTGAGACGGAGGGTGGGACCCTGTAATCTTTGTAGGCAGGGGCTTGCATGTATTAAGCATGCCGCTAACTCTGTCTCAGCCGCTGTCCCAGATTGGCCACAGAATGGTACTTACTTTATTTCCAGGAGCATCGAATATTATCTTTTTTGACATTCCTCTGGGAATTCTTGTAACGGGTTTACCCTAAATTAAATGCTAGTGGTGGTTTGGATGCTCTGCACGCTCAATGATTTGCTGGTGTGCACATTGTGCCTCAGTTAGTGGTTACACGAGGACCTGTCTTCATCCTGTTGAGACGTAACCTTCTTGGTTTGACATTATCAGCCGCTCGGAGGTTTCTTAGCGCGTCTGCGGAGTATCACTGATGTATTCGTGCAGTGCGCCCATATATCATGTAATTCACCCGGGGTTGGCTGTGCCGCTCGCTGTTCCTTTCCAACCTTTGATTCTATTGGTTCCCAGGCTGCTCCTTGTCCTTGCTTGTCCTCCCTGCCTTGAAGTTTCACTCTAGACCGTGACGCGTCTGCCCTTTAATACGGTCCTGTCCTGTCCACCGTTTCACCCAGTTGCCTTAGTCATATGGTCATCGGAGACTTCTGCTCCTGGGAAATCGACTGTTCTTGTGTTGGCTCGGATCCTGCATGTCAGAGTTTATCAGTGCTTTTCCCCCTGACATTTAATTATCTAATTATCCTCTTAGCTAAATGTTTCAACCTTGTCTGACCTCCATTAGTGCTCCAGGAAGGCAGCTGATTGGATTGAACGGGAGACATGAAGGCTTTTCTTCCGTGTGACGCGCTTTTGTGGAGCAGTGTGGGGGGCTTGCTTTTAAAATCCAGCACATCCTGTCCTAATGTCCAAATGTGTGTAGGAAATGGAATCTTTGGACTTCTCCGAGCAGGTGATGTTTTTCTTTATTTTTTTTCTTGTGGTATTTTCCCTCTTTAATCTTTTACTTCCTATGTGTCGTTAAATATATTTTGGGATGGACTTCCCTTAAATAAAGACTGTTCTGTTGTAATCTGCTCGCTTATGATTGGAAACCTGACAGTTCTGGCCCAGCGGTGTACTCCCCTGTTCTTATGGACCACCTCTGTTGCCTGTCGTCTGCTGGTGCTAAACAGGATTCTTTTCTCCAGGGTGCGACTCTGCCAGATTTGTAGTACTGGCTCATCTCGGTACTCAAGAAGTGATGCTCCAGGGTCTGGTTTGCAGCAACATTTCACAGAGCACCCCAGCTCAACGCAGGTGTTAATGGGGTTACGTTGGATATTGGTTTTCATAACACTGTCTAACTCTAAGCCTCTCTGTTAAGTTAATGTTAATAGCGTCAGTGAGCACATGCATGCGGATCACGTAACGTGGCGGTATCCCTAGCCGTTGCTGTAGGTAAGATGGTGGTACATCTCTGAATAGTAAGTTTAGAGAAAGCTGCTCTTGAAGGGTATAGAGGTTATATGTTGTGTCCTCTACAGCCTATTCCTGTCTAGGGATGCTTTGTTCCTATTTTAATTGTTTTTCAAAATTCGAAAGGAAACTGAAGAATGGGTTCTACTTAATTCGGTGGAATACATTTTAGTTTACAAATGATCAGATGATGGTCGGACCAGGCAATCGGGAGAACAGTAGGTAGAGAAGTTAGATTGTCACGAGCCAGGGTAATACATGCATGGCCTGCTGGGTGGCTGCGTTTACATGTTTTTTCAAGCCCACAAGCTTGGTAGAAAGACAGGAAGTCTTGGGCATGCTCAGATATTAACCTGTTGATATGCTATTTGAAGTTATCAAGAATTAGCAAGGTAATTACTTATCTGATATTTTTATAGAAGAGAGAGGGATTCCCTTGTGGGTGGTGAACAGTTGTTGTAATACCATTTTTTTGTGAGATAACCTTGATTAAGAGTGTCTGCATTGCATAGGGATAAAGGTAGGGGTAAAGAAGAGTAGAGTAGTCTATCCTTTCTCATGGTGGAATATGAAGATCCTGCCACTGCATTTTTTTCCCCTGGAAGGACCGAACAGTTGACTTGGTTGATTAGAACTGGGCTGTCCCAATCTTTGAGTGATGTTTCTGTGGCCACAAAGATATCCAGATCACTAATCATCTATTTGATGCTATAAGAGTGATGAGATAAAATGTACATTTAATAGACCTACTTTTAATTGGTGTTGATCCATAGACAATAGAGTGAGTGATTTTAGTTAACCTGACTTTACGATGTTTAGCATTTGAGATTTTATTGGTTGTTTCCTTCAAGAAGTCCTACATCGTCATTATTTCAGGCTGGAGGGTATTAGAATCTTGTAGAAAATCTTGAGTTTGATAGGCAAGTAAAAATTCTTTAGTATATGGATTAGTGTGAGCTGACCACTTACCAAAGTGGTCTGATTTAAAATGGGGCACGTGCAGGCACAGACGAGCTTGCGTGTAGCATTCCTGCTGCACATTCGTGATAGATTGTGTATTAAATAGTCCATCATGAGTGAGGAGTGGGCGTGGTAGCAGGGAACCAGGCGATCCAGGAAATCAAGCAACAACAAGCATTGGCATAGCCAATAGGTCTCGCCTTTGAGACCTCATAAGTGTTTAGCTAGAGCTATTGGCTTACCCAATGTATTTAAGCTATGGTGAAGAGCAGTGTGGCTGCTGGCAATTATGTCAGCCTCTTGAAACAAGAGACAAAGAAAGAAATTGTGTGTGTTTGTTGTTGATAGTGAGATAATGTAAGCAAGAGCGAGAATTAGTGAAAGTGGAAGAGGGTGAATAGATAGTGTGTGTTATATTGAGCGTGAATGTAGGAGATATTAATTGAAATAGAGGATGAGTGTGTGGGTAAATGTGAGATATAGAAAGAGAGAAGGTAGAAGAGTAGAGACTGAGAGAAAAAAAAAAAAGAGTAGCATACCGGAAAAATAAAAGTTGAAAATATCGTAATTAGAGGCCTATATAAAAAATCCTAGACATAGCTTTTAATTGTTGTGGCTCGTTTCAGCAGGGCTGTCTCCATCCTGTAGCTCCGAGTAAACATGTAAAAGTGTAAACGACTGACATTGAAGTGAGATAAACAGAGAAAAAATAAAGCTTACTGAACCACAAAGGTTAACTGAAACCTGCGTCTCCACCCTCTACACCAAATGTAGTCCCAGAATTTTTTGTTTTAATGTTTGCAATGCATTTTCTCCCTAAAACGAAAAGCCTTTAGACTTTGCTTTTTTTATAACACAACTGAAGCCGAAGGAATTTGCACACTTTACACAAGCACCAGTTACATTATAAACAAAAACATTTATTTTTAGGCACGCGGAGATTCAGTAATTTGCCCAAAAGCACAAAATATGGAGCCTCCCGCCAAGATTTAAACATAAGTTCCCACTTTAAAATTCAGCGGACCCCCCACCCCCCTCTGCTCTATAGAGACCAGTGTTGTACAACGACCTTATAAACGGAGCCTGGTGTTTCACTGATCTGATGTCAGAGAAGAGAAAATATAAACTACTTTTTTCACTGCTTTGATATGAGGGCAGTGAATAAGTGGGACTGAAAAGGTGTTCATAATCATTTTTCTAAAGGAGAGCCATACAGATCAATGCTGTCATACATTATGTGCATGTGATTTAACGTTGTGCATGGAAAAGTATAAAAAATGTAGTGTTTGTGCAAATAAGCAAAACCTGTCCAAATACTAAAGTGTGGTGCTCAGCTGCGGTCCAAAACACATAGCAGACACTGAATCATGGCCTGAGAATGACAGTATTTTCTGCACTTTTATTGGTGGAAGCAGAGAGACCCCTCAAGAGGAAGAGGTGATGTCTACCCAGAGCCACTAGAATAATGCGGCAGGGGAGTAACATTATGCAGCAGGGTTCACTAAATTTTGGAGCAACAAAAGGCTAATTATGGGGCGTAAGGCTGTAATTTTGTGATAGTATTGATTCATTACTATTTTTTTTACACGTTTCAACTGTCTGTGAAAACGTTTCACCTCATTAGTACAAGTTTCACACCCAAATACAGCAAGAAACAATAGAAACGTGACCAGTCAACCTTTACGAAAGGCCTTCCACTGCACAGCAAAACGTGTTGCTGTGCTTTTTGTAACTTTTGATCCATGTGAGCTCGAAACTATTTTTTTTGTTAAAATCTGAAGATTATGCAGCAGATGATGAATTTTGTGGCAAATCCATAATTATGCTGAAAAAGTAGCGTCCGCAGTAGCTCATAATTCTGGTGGCCCTGTGTGTAGTCTATGATTCGGATGCCTCTTGACAATCGGAAACTGCACTATCCTCTTCTCAATGTCCATTCAAGCAGCTTGAAGCGGATCTTTCACTGGGTGCACCTGCAATCCTCCTCTTGTCTATGGTATGGGACTAGAGCTTGATGCACAAATCGATCACAGAGTAATTTCCACTTGCACCATGCAATTACACAAGAGCCGTGTACCCCTTCTGCAATATATCAAGTGAGGCTAACACAAAACTGGTGAAAAAAGAATGCAAATTTTGTTTGTACTCATTTGCTTCAATGTATTTCATGCAATGTGGCCCATGGTTTTCCTAATTAAGTCAACTTGAAATGTTTGTTTGCATGTTAGGTATGGCACCATTAATGATAATGTTCAAAGCTTGTTGGTGAATAGATGTCAATCAGACCCCTTGAATTCTATTTTTATAGGTAGAGGGAGTATGAGATCAGATGTTGACAGCGCCAAGATACCCACTGGCGACCAGGCGCTTTACAAGTAGACATGGTACTTTAAGATAGCGAAGTTCATCCAGCCTGACAATTACCTGCCTACCAGTTGAACTCAGACTCCGAATGGTCTCCAGCTTTACCTCTTCCTTCTTAGTACACGTATTCCTTTATTTCCATGATGTAGACGTCCATAGAGCTAAAACGCCCTCCAGCGCGCGCACACACACAGTGCATAGTGCTATACAAACATACTTTCAGCAAAACATTCCTGACGAGTGTGCACATGATAGATCAGAGGGGATGTGTTTTAGAAGGTAAGTTAACAAGGACTGTTTATAACATGCTTCCTGATTTTTTATACATGACAATATGCATTGCTTCATACAATCGTAAGCCGGATATGTAACCCTTGAAATACATCACTGGAAAGAACTGGAACATTTTGACCGGTTCTTTCAAACATTTGTTTTAGTGGTCTCAGCAAGTGACATTTTGCAAACGAATGGAACGGGTGTATACAGCTAATTTATATCCTTTCAAAAATCTGTGAGCGCGGTGGAATATTAATTGTACAGAATATACTTGGGTGGCGTAATTTTGTTGACTCGCTTCTGTGACAGGTTGGGCAGGGGCGAAGCAAGGCCAGCAGAGTGCATGGTCATGTGCCCAGGAGACGCACTTGCCTACCAGCTCCGTGATGGAAATATATTCTTAATACAGTAGTGGGCTCCCACAAGAACTCAAATTAAACAATGTTAATATGAAGCCTAAGTAAAAAGGCTTACAAACAATTTTTGAAGCCTCAAGAAGGCTGACGGAGACCACTTCTTCCTGAAAAAGACATGCAAACGATGGCAGATAAGACACAAAAGCTCTGAGCACTTCCTGTCACATTTTACAGAACTGAGAAAAAATGTCAAGTATTGAAAACTAAGGCGGGGTACTGTGGGGCAGACCGCAATAGCAATTACCCGATTTACTAATGCAAAATTCAGCGCTGCATAAACATACAAATAAACAGAAGCAACCTCACTGAAGACAATGTCGTTCCGTGGCTCTGCAGACTGACCGATGCTAATGTGCAGTGCTGGTCACAGTATAAATAAGGCCAACAAGTACAAAGCACGGTGAGTCAACACAGAGGGATTTTCAGGAGGAAGTGAGGAATGACTCCGTTGCAGCACCTCGAGGAACTGAGCCAGGGACCAGCTCCGAGAACAGCTGTAAGGACGTGGGGACTCCACTGTCAGGCTCTTAGGTTGTACAAGGAAGCAGCTGAGTAAAATCAGTATGGTGAAATAATGAAGGGAACAAAGCGTAGAGGGAAAAGAAAACATTTTGAGAGGCTGAGAGAACAAAACGCAAGGAGGTTCCCTCAGTCCACCAATGAGGCCATGATAGCGAGGAAGTGAGCCAGAGACAGGCAAAGGGCTTAGAGTTGTACAAATGAAAGCTGTCAAGAGATCTCGGGGGAGCTCTCTGCAGAAGAAAGGATTTTAGGATAGAAAGCACACTGGTGGGAAGTGGGTACGACCAGGCCCACTGGAATTATGCGATTGTGATAATAAAGAAATACTATTACGAAATGTACCGCATTATGCCACATAATTTACAGTTAATTGCCACATAATTTACCTTTAATTGCTGCATAATTTACTCAATCCTGCCGCATAATTTGGCCCTCTACTGCTGCATAATTCAAGTGGCCCTGGGTATGACTCGGGAACCCAAAGAATGGGAAAGAGGAAGAGATTTTAAGATAGAAAGTACATTGGTGAGAATCGGGTATGACTCTGGCAAAAAAAGTAATTGAAGAAAGGAAGTATAAAAGAGTTAAGAGCTCATTGTAGGGAGTTGGACACAGCTGATAATAAAGCACTCTGGGGCAAGTAAAGAAACATTAAAGGAGGAAACGACCCAATAACATGGACACAGCCCGCACAGGAAGGAAGAGAGCCAAACTAGGACCTGTAAAACGACTCGATGGGCCCCAAAATATATCTTCGTAGGGAGCAAGCAACCCAATATGTGGGAGAAGCTTGTGGGTAGAGACTCTATGGCAACTGAAGAACTCATCGGAGAGAAGGGAGAGTTAAAGTAGTCTAATGGAAGAAAGAACCATGGGGAGTTAAGTTCACATTAACGATAAGGGTGACATTTGGACCGGTGATGAGCTGCATCGAACGGGCACACATCACACTAAAGAGAGGGGTACTTCTAGGATAGGAAAGGGGTCATGGAGAGTAAATGACCCTTCGTAGAAAAAAGTTCTGCAGAGCGGACAAGAGCCCCTGGTAGTTAAAGAGCAATGGCAAACAGTGAACTTATAACAAAGAGCGACTAAATACCAGAGAGTGACCTAACATGGGGGGGTCACCAATAACAACAACAACATGTTTCCGGCAGAGAAGAGAGCAGACGCAAAAGGAGGGTCTAACGGACAGTGGTAGGGATAGCAGACAGGAACAAGGGAGTCCGAGAAGCGCGGGCGCCTCGCGCTAAAAGTAAAAAAAAAAAAGACGCGCGGCCGCGAGACGCGCTCTCTGGTGAGGGAGGGGGAGGAAAGCCATATGGCGCCTTAGCGATGCGAGGAATGGATGGCAGCTGTGCGCGTGCACGCCATCGTGAACGCAAGCTGGAGGCCACTGGGTTAGCACTTTCAAAACCCATTTACTAAATCTCTCGCCGAGAGCAGCGCAAGCGCTGGCTCAGGCAAGACCTAAAAAGGCTAAAAATAGAAAAGAGATGGGGCAAAAAGATCAACCTGGAGCCCAGCTTCTGATACGAGTCATAGGTCCCTGCACCCCTATCTAATGGTAACTTAAAAAATATAAAAGTAATAGTGAGAACAAAAACGAATATCTTGCACAGGCTAATGGAAATCATACTCTATATACAAAAGAGAGCTATAGAGGGAAATACATCAAGGGTGCCCTCCACTCAAACCATTTAATAATAAAAAAAGCCCCTCGTCCATCTCACACACCTAATTCTTGATACATGGTATCCCCCTATTCTCTAGTATTGGGGTATCTTTCATAGATTTATATGCTTGAATCAATCCCCGTCGTCAAAGTGGGAGTCCCACGGTACCATAGTGAAGCAGTATGTATCAGCATAATAGGCTGTAAAGGTAATGCAAGGTTCAGCTTAGTAGTCTAGCTATATCCTTTAAAAAAAAAAAAAGGACCAAAGTTGAACAATGACCAATCAGGCGACAGCACCCTTAGAACACTCCCAACTGAGGCATCTTCGCTCAGATTTTCACCGCACGTCGTGTGTGAGGTAGTCTTCCTGAGCTCTGCTCAGTTCTCCAACTTTGGTGATTTCCAAATTGAAATCTCTCTGTTCCAGTATGTCATAACTGGTCAAGAAAGGACTCTTTAGACCTTGTGCCACCTGTGGTAAGAAAAAGCTTAATTTAGAAGATCCTCATAAAGAATTTATTTATTGCCTTCATTCATCCCACAACATGAGTGACAGCAAAATATGCAGAACTTTGTCTACCAAAACACTCAAAGACTGCAAGGGAAGTCTTTTACTATGGTTGCAGAAACTGAAATCTAAAACTGCTGTTGTTTCTGAAGAGGAAAGTAGTGAGTGCTCTACTTTCTCACAGACTTCCAAGAAAGGGAAAGGTCTCACCATGAGTTCCCTACAGAAGCAAGAAAGCCTTTAAAAAACCCACCATGGATCTGCACAAGGCTCCTCATGAGGAAAAAAAGAAAAAGGGGTTCTACAGACTCTAAATCTGAGCCTTCTACTCCATTTACAGCCCTGCCATTGAAACCTAGATTCTCATCTGAACCGGTTCCAAAAAAGACCAAACTAACTGGAAATATGTCAATGGGATCAATGCGGTTGAAACCATCATAGACGGCATCTAAGGTCAAAATATTGACGACGACTGCCAATCCGTCGATACTATCACCGCCGACAACCATCCTGCCGAAGAAGTCATCGATGACAATATCCACCTCGACGAAGACCACCTCGTCGACAATGTCCACCTCGTCAACGGGAAAGTGACGTCAGTACCACTGTGGATGACAGCCTCTTTGACGGCACCGTTGACGACGCAACCATTGGGGAAGCCCTCATCATCGTCGTCAGAATTCAAACAGAAGAGGCCACCAATGTTCCTTTTGACCACACCGTCGACGCTACCTTTGGCGTCCACATTCACTAGACTTTTGCCATCTCCAGAAAGTATTTATTCTGTATGCACATCTCCTAGTAAGGTGTCCCCACTACCACCCAGCCACTTGTTGGATCTTCAAGAAACAGAAGACGAAGATCAAGGAATGTTTGATGCAGCTCACAGCCCTTCGGAGTTACACGTGAAATATCAAGACGAAGAGGAGGAAGATGATTATTATGAGCCCATATATCAGGGCCATCAATACGTTGAGCAATACCATTACTATGCTCCTCCACCACCATCAGGAATGGTCCAGGCTCCTGCTGCTTTAGTGCAAGATCTGCAAAGCATGCTTCAAGATTACTACAAGCGGTTTCCAACACCAGCTGAAGCGCAACAACCATCTGCAGTGGTAGGTATGCCTGCACCCAAGTCACTGGACCATATGCCTCTGCCACCTACCCCAAGAATGACGCTTCAATCTCGTATTGCGATGTCTCTTCGAGAGGATCCATCTACTACAGATGATGATGGGGATAGGGAAGAAGGTGAAATAACAGACAATCGAACCATCCCTAATGAATGGGACGATTACTTTATCCCTCCACCTCCAGAACCAGTGGATTCTCCACCTGAAGATATTGGTGGTTTTCACACGCTAATGGAGTGAGCGGCCAAACGTTTCCTGCTCCCCATTTCTGTCAAGCAATCAGACAGCTTTATGTACGATTTCAAAGAGCAATCCAGAAAAACAGTCCGAGCAATACCAATTGTAGATTATATTTGGGAGGAAGGAGTGAAAATAATGAAGATACTGGCTACTACTGTTCTCCCTAGGATTGACAAAAAATATAAGGCGCCAGAGGACTCGCCTCCCTGTTTGATAGGACATGCAAAACCTGATTCGGTTATTACTCAGGCTGCACAATGCATATCTAAAAATCCTTCCAACCGAATCTCTACTCCGCCTCACAAGGAAGGCAGGCAACTTGATAATATCGATAAGAGATTCACAGTGATGTCAGGTACATGCAGCAAATTCTCTCGCTATTCTGGGGCGACGTGAACGCCAGATGTGGTCAGACATCACCACATGCCTAGATTTCTTGCCATAAGACAAAAAAGCGGAAGCTACACGCATCTTGCAGGAAGGCGAGAGATCAGCATCTGAAATCATTGACTGCGCATAGACTTCTGGCAATTGGCAGGATCAGCTGTCTTTCGGCACCAGGGTTAGCTCAAGGCCCGTCATTCCAGCCAGAAGTTCAAACTAAAATCCTCAAATGCCCTTTGATGATTCTATGTTCGGTAAGCACATTGATGACACCCTACAGGCTATAAAGTCGGTCACTGAGACAGCTGGCTCCCTAAGAACTTTCCAGTTCCGTAAAACCCCTTTTTGCCAGCTCGTGGGTGAGGAACATACTCGTATCTTGGAGGATACCAGAAATATCAACCACAGTCCTTCCAGCAGCCCTTTCGGCCCGCCTATCAACAGAACCAGCCCTATCGAGCACCGCAGTTAGCAGCCGACTCAAAGCAACAGACAAGAAGGAGACAGGCTGCTTCCATCAGAGATAATGGCAGGAAGCAGTGACAACCTCAAGGTGTCGGTTGCAACCCCTATAAATCATCATTCGGTGGGTGCCAGAATTTCCCAATACCTACATCAATGGAGCAAAATCACTACAGACAAGTGGGAACTAGATTTCATCGGGTATGCCCATACCCGGGAGTTCATTCAGGTTCCACCTCATACTCCACCAACAAAATTCCTCCCATCTCGCCTTCATCTTTTTGCAAGGAGGTATTAGCTATGTTATTCAAAGGGCCATAGAACACATTCTCCACACTCAGAAATAAAAAGGCATTTTACTCCCGTTTTTTCCTAGTGAGGAAGAAATCCGGGGAGTGGCTACGCATTCTGGATTTCAGGAAACTCAACAAGTACCTGAAGAAACAATGTTTCCGCATGATTACCCTCCAGGAAATTCTCCACCTTCTCAAACACAGAGATTTTCTAACCAGCCTCAATCTCCAAGATGCCTATTTCCATGTTCCCATCCACCTCAAGCATTGCAAATTCCGCAGATTTACAGTAGCCGGCACTCATTACCAGTTCAAGGTGCTCCCCTTTGATCTCCGATCTGCTCCCTGGATATTTACAAAATGTCTCGCCTCAGTGGCAGCCCACCTGCAACAGAAAGGCCTTCAAATTTTGCCATATTTCGACAAATAGCTAATAAAGGCTCCATCTTTCCAGCAAGCGTCGAGGGATACTTCTACGTGTCTTCAACTCTTTCAAACCCTGGGGCACACGGTCAACTTTCAGAAGTCTCTCCTTTCTCCTTCACCGAGATTAACCTTTCTGGGAGCAACACTAGACTCCTTGCTAGATAAGGCATTCTTGTCCATAGACAGGCAACAGAAACTTTCCGTACTAGCCTGCTCTCTTTCAAAAAGAAAGTGCGCTTCAGTTCACCTGATCAAGTCTCTACTCAACATGATGTCATCAGCCATTCTCCTAGTGCCTCATGCTCAGGACCGGACTGGGAACAGAAACCAGCCCTGGCATATTGCTGTTCGACCGGCTTTGTGAGGGTGGGAGAGGAGGGTGCCAAATAGAAGCACCGCTCTTGCTTTTGCTACGGGGCCAATATTGCAGCACTGCTGCAAAACTGGCCCCCAGTGACAAAAACGGCCCCCACGGGCATTTGCAAAACCAGTCCCCATTCCTCCGGCCCACCGAGGAAACGCCCGTTGCCCGCTCCAGCCAGTCCGGCCCTGCTCATGCTCGTTTCAAAATGTGACCGTTCCAGGAAGAACTGGATGCAGAGTGGCTCCAGGTGGAAGGGCAATTTTACGACATCATTCAGGTCACCCCAGTGATGAAAACAGCTCTTCCTTGGTGGACAAGCTCTGACAATCTCTCTGCAGGATTGCCATTTCTTCCTCCCCTTTCGGTGTATGTCATTACAACAGACACTTCTCTAGAAGGGTGGGGAGCTCACTTACAAGACCTTCAAATTCAGGGCAAGTGGACTCCAAAGCAGTCCAGGATGCATATTAACTTCCTCGAGCTCAGAGCAACCTCGCTGACTCTCCAAGCCTTCTTGCCAAGGATTCAGGGGTCACCCGTGTTGATAAGAACAGACACCACGAGAAGTATGCATTACCTCAACAAACAGGGAGGTACTAGATCCAAAGTTCCGTCTCAGGAAGGTCAAGCTATCTGGCAATGGGCACTACGTCATTAGTGACCATAAGAGCAGATCATCTTCCAGGAGTGCACAGCTCTCAAGAGGATACCTTGAGCAAAACGACTCAGAGTTTTCACAAATTGAAACAATTCGTACTGGGCGCCGTATTTGAATGATGGGGCAAGCCCAACCTGGATTGTTTCGCATCTCAGGAGAACAAGAAATTGCTGTTTTACACCAGTGGGTACTCTCAAATGGGATCCTGGGGGAATGCCGTTTTGATTCAATGGTCCAAGCTTTATGCCTACTCTTTCCCCCCGATCCCACTTGTTCCCAGGCTTCTCATGAAATGAAAAGGGAACCATGCTGGTTAATACTTTTCGCTCCGCGATGGCCCAGACAACACTGGCTTACGGAGCGCCTCATGTTGCCGGAGGACAACCACATTCAACTGAAGCCCCAAGCAGGCTTGTTGTCAATGAACAACCAGCAGATCCTTCATCCAGAACAGATTTCTCTGCATTTTTCAGCCTGGCTCCTGAGCACCATGAGCTCCAGCACCTAGCTATTCCAGAGGATTGTAAGAATATCCTTGCAAATGCCAGGGCTGACTCTACCGACAAAACATATTGCCTCAAATGGAAAGCGATTTTGTCTATGGTGTGAGAAATCTAATGTACACCCTATCACTTCACCTCCAGAACAGGTGTTGCCATACTTACTATCGCTACCTAATTCCGGTCTGGCTCATTCCTCTGTTAAAGTGCATTTAACTGCTATTTCAAGGTACTGGTGGACCTTGGGATCTTCTTCCTTGTGGTCTCACAGATTAATCGTCCAATTTCTTAAAGGACTATTCAGAGCATATCCTCCAGTAAAGTCACTGCTACCTGCATGGCAGCTTAACACTGTACTATCCCAACTGATCAAAAGTTCATTTGAACCTATACATAGGGCTGAAGTAAAGTTCCTTACTTGCAAGGTGGCGCTGCTGCTAGCGCTTACTTTCACTGGAAGAGTAAGTGAACTCCAAGCGTTCACTATTAAGGAACCTTTATTACAATTCAAAGATAGCATGGCAATTCTTCGGATTAATCCAAAATTCATATCGAAGGTTCCTACCGATTTTTATCTCAATCAACCAGTAATGTTATGCTAAAGGCTTTCTTTCCCAGTCTTCAAACACCAGCGGAAACAGCTCTTCATTCTCTTGATATAAAGAGGTGCTTAAAGTTTTACTTACATCGCACAAAGCATATTTCTACTACAGATCAACTTTTTGGCCTACAGAAACAATAACAAAGGCGGACCAGTTTCCATGCCCACCATAGCGAGGGGAATTTCAACAGCCATACAGTTGTCATTCTAAGACAAGCAGGCCTTTAAGATGAAAAACTAAAGTGCACTCTACAAGAGCAGTCTCTAAAATGGCGGCTTTATTTGCTGCGGTGCCCATCGAAAGTATATGCCATGCTGCATCCTGGAAGAGCAGACACACTTTCTCCCAGTATTACGGTCTGGATTTGGCGCAGAGCACTGATACAGCTGTGCTCAAGCGGTACTTCTGCATCTTTTCCAATAAGGTGAGCCTGTTAACATACAATGTATAATGTTGTACCCACCATCCGCTGTCATATTTATGTATTATTTTGTTGCTTATGTATTACACTGCTAACTATTCTAATTCAAGCATGTGAATCTATAAAAGATACCTCAATACTGGCGAAAGAACTCGTTACTTACCTGTAACTTCCATTCTCCAGTATTGGTATCTTTCATAGATTCACATGAGACCCTCCTTCCTCCTCTTAGAGGCTCTCCTTCTTGGCAAGTAAGGACTATCCCACTAGTGCTTGGAAAATCTGAGGGAAGATGCCCCTGTCTGGAGTGTTTTAAGGGTGCTGTCGCCTGATTGGTCATTGTTCAATTTTGGTCCTTTTTAGGTCGAGCCTAGAGTTGCAGCGCATGCGCTGCTCGCTTTGCGAGGCATGCTGTATTAGGGTTTGTTTTAGAAGTGGTGTGGAAGCCCCGCTCATATTTTTCATTGGCTGGCGTCATCGTCTATGGCAAATGCTGGCTTCCGATTGATAATGAGGCTTCTTAGTCCCTCCTTGTTACCGCCATGTCTCCTTTTGGGATCGCCCATCAGGACTGGATCTTTTACTTGCGGCGTTACACTGTCTCCTTCATTAGTCGGTAAGCACTATATTTTTTTCACAATGGCGACAGCTTGTCTGGTATTTGTATTTGGGGTTTTAGCACGCGGCTGTAGAGCCTGAGAACCAGGTCAGCAGAGCTGCTGTAGAGCCAGAGAACCAGGTCAACAGAGCTGCTGTAGAGCCAGAGAACCAGGTCAGCAGAGCCGCTCTAGAGCCAGAGAACCAGGTCAGCAGAGCTGCTATAGTGCCAGAGAACAAGGTCAGCAGAGCCATTGTAGAGCCAGAGAACCAGCTCAGCAGAGCCGCTCTAGAGCTAGAGACCAGCTCAGCAGAGCCGCTCTAGAGCTAGAGAACCAGGTCAGCAGAGCTGCTGTAGAGCCAGAGAACCAGGTCAGCAGAGCTGCTCTAGAGCCAGAGAACCAGGTCAGCAGAGCTGCTGTAGAGCCAGAGAACCAGGTCAGCATAGCTGCTGTAGAGCCAGAGAACCAGGTCAGCAGAGCTGCTCTAGAGCCAGAGAACCAGGTCAGCAGAGCTGCTGTAGAGCCAGAGAACCAGGTCAGCAGAGCCGTTGTAGAGCCTGAGAACCAGGTCAGCAGAGCCGTTGTAGAGCCTGAGAACCAGGTCAGCAAGCTGCTGTAGAGCCTGAGAACCAGGTCAGCAGAGCCGTTGTAGAGCCAGAGAACCAGGTCAGCAGAGCTGCTGTAGAGCCAGAGAACCAGGTCAGCAGAGCTGCTGTAGAGCCAGAGAACCAGGTCAGCAAAGCCACTCTAGTGCCTGAGAACCAGGTCAGCAGAGCTGCTGTAGAGCCAGAGAACCAGGTCAGCAGAGCTGCTGTAGAGCCAGAGAACCAGGTCAGCAGAGCTGCTGTAGAGCCAGAGAACCAGGTCAGCAGAGCTGCTGTAGAGCCTGAGAACCAGGTCAGCAGAGCGGCTGTAGAGCCTGAGAACCAGGTCAGCAGAGCCGTTGTAGAGCCAGAGAACCAGGTCAATAGAGCCGCTGTAGAGCCAGAGAACCAGGTCAGCAGAGCTGCTGTAGAGCCAGAAAACCAGGTCAGCAGAGCCGCTCTAGAGCCTGAGAACCAGGTCAGCAGAGCTGCTCTAGAGCCTGAGAACCAGGTCAGCAGAGCTGCTCTAGAGCCTGAGAACCAGGTCAGCAGAGCTGCTCTAGAGCCAGAGAACCAGGTCAGCAGAGCTGCTCTAGAGCCAGAGAACCAGGTCAGCAGAGCCACCGTAGAGCCAGAGAACCAGGTCAGCAGAGCCGCTCTAGAGCCAGAGAATCAGGTCAGCAGAGCCGCTGTAGAGCCATAGAACCAGGTCAGCAGAGCTGCTGTAGAGCCAGAGAACCAGGTCAGCAGAGCCGCTCTAGAGCCAGAAAACCGGGTCAGCAGAGCCGCTCTAGAGCCAGAAAACCAGGTCAGCAGAGCCGCTCTAGAGCCAGAGAACCAGGCCAGCAGAGCCGCTCTAGAACCAGAGAACCAGGTCTGCAAGCTGCTTTAGAGCCTGGGAACCAGGTCAGCAGAGCCTCTCTAGAGCCAAAGAACCAGGTCAGCAAGCTGCTGTAGAGCCATAGAACCAGGTCAGCAGAGCTGCTGTAGAGCCAGAGAACCAGGTCAGCAGAGCCGCTTTAGAGCCAGAGAACCAGGTCAGCAGAGCTGCTGTAGAGCCATAGAAGCAGGTCAGCAGAGCCGCTGTAGAGCCAGAAAACCAGGTCAGCAGAGCCGCTCTAGAGCCTGAGAACCAGGTCAGCAGAGCCGCTCTAGAGCCTGAGAACCAGGTCAGCAGAGCCGCTCTAGAGCCTGAGAACCAGGTCAGCAGAGCCGCTCTAGAGCCTGAGAACCAGGTCAGCAGAGCTGCTGTAGAGCCAGAGAACCAGGTCAGAACAGGTGCTGCAGGGACTGGAGAGGTACAAACGTAATCAGACACAGAAGAGGTGCAATGATGCAGCGTAATATGGCACATTCTGTCGCAATATTTTGCTATTTTGTCATTTTACAACACAGTAGTACTGTCTGGGCAAACGTTTCTCCTCATTAGCAGCACTCGAACACCCGAATACAGCCATCAGCAACAAAATGGTGACAGTTAATCTTTGCAAAGCGTCTGTCCCCCTGGGGGACCACGGCTGATGCTTTTTAAAGCATCTTTTGATCCATCTGAGCTAGAATCAATGTTTGCAACTGATACAGACGATCTGAATCATGCGGCAAGTGTGGAAAATATGTAGATACTCCAAGAACGCGGCGGCCACAATATTGCGTTATTCCAGTGGTCCTACCTATGAGCAAAGACTTGTAGTGTAATGGCCTTGATTTACTGACTGTGTTGTAAATCCATGGAACTGTTCCCCAGAAGAATATTAGGGCAAAAAATAACCTCGAAGTACTGATTCTGTGGTACTGATAAAGTAAGGGTAAAAGTGGAGGCCATACAAGGTCACTGAAGTCAGGAAGGAATGGGCAGTTCTGGACAGCATTGTCATTCTCCAGGTAGGAATTCCCATGCAGGGCAGAGCCAAGTAGCTGGGATGAAACAAGCCTTTGCAATGCAATAGGTCTCTCATTTACGCGATTTGAAGCTATTGGCATTGTAAATGTAATGTCTTTTATTTATGTTTTAAAAACCAAAACATAAATAAACGGCATTGTCATTTACAATGCCAATAGCTCAAACTTGCGTAAATGTGCGACCTATTGCATTGCAAATGCTTGTTTAAAAAGGACATAGATAGGCTACTAAGCTGAACCTTGCATTACCTTTACAGCCTATTATATTGATGCATACTGCTTTACTATGGTTTCTTGGGGCTCCCACTTCGGGGAATGATTCAAGCATGTGAATCTATGAAAGATACCAATACTGGAGAACTGGAGTTACAGGTAAGTAACAAGTTCTTTTTCCATTAAGGTGAAAAATAGTTCTAGTGTCTGTCGGGGAACACCCCCAGTATGTGTGTCACATTTAAAAACACAGGGCCTGTGACAAGGGAAAAACCATATCTACAAAAGATGCAATATGAGAAGAATGGTGTGTGTCTGCATGTGTTATCTGTATAACCCTATTGTGTATGGCACACATCTCAAACAAATCCTCCCTGGGCCCTCATATAGGGAGGAGAAATTCTTCCTCACCAGAAAAAAGTACTAAGAATGAGTTATGTGCGGCATGCCCACACTCATGACTAAAAACAGCAAATCATGTTTAGACTATTTTAAGAAGAATGGCTAACATGTTTCATTGCCACCCTTTACTTGCAGGCAATTTCATCAGGGCATTAAGACCAAGTTTCACCCATGTGTGCACCGGACCATATGGCACCCAGATGAGTGCCTACCAGTAGGCCACAGGGAAGAGAGAGGTAACGGCTTTTGGGATTTCCTAATCACCGCCGGTGTCGGCAAAATGTAGTCAAAGCCGCCTTCCATATATATAGGAAAGTTGCTGATGATGACAAAGTGAACAAGTTGGTGAGAATCTGCCAATTGGCTCTATAGTGGTTGCTTACGTGAGGCACTTCCTATATATATATTTTTTTTTACATTTATCTTTTGTACATATGGTTTGTCTCTAGTCGCAGGACCTGTCTTATTAAATGTAACACACATACTGTGGGTGCTCCTAGATAGACACTAGAACCGTTTTCCACCAAAATGGGAAATTGGGGGATCCCATGTATCAAGAATTTGGTGTGTGAGATGCATCAGGGGCTTTGTTTATAATTAATGTAGAAATCGGAACCCGCCACCTCTGTAATTCAAGAAACAAAAAAGGTGCTTTGAGTACAGAATGCTATCAGGCAAAAGAACGCTAATTTAAAAAAAACAAAATTTGTTGTTATCTGATAGATTTAATTTGTAAACAACACAGAAGGATATAATCATGTCTTTCTCCCCAGGTAAACGGTGGCGCCTGTCTTTCATTAGTCTGGAAAAGCGGTGTTTACGCAGTGTCAAACGATATTAAACATTCTGGTTTTCAAAGCCTTGATTGTGGTACCTTATGGGAGAAGACAAATTGTTAAGAGCTTTTGAGAATACGTAGTCCCCAAACAGGATGTAAAGCAGGTAGAAACTCAATTTCAAAGGTGTACAGAACCATCTCTGTATTTCTAGCTCTAGTATGAATTGCAAGTGAAAGATTGTTGAAAGCATTGATGTAGTCTGGGCGTAGACAAACTTATCCATCACTGGCTTTTTAGTACCCTCTGCACTATCCTTATTACTGCTGGTGTGAGGGGTCATAAAGGCAGCTTGTAGAACTGAAAGTAAGCACAGATCTAAGAGCCCTTTCTGCTTTCTATAGTTTCTATTCCTTGTTGTTTCTAGCTCCGTGCAGCAAATAGGACATTTATGAGTGAAAAGGGGGATGCGGGAGGAACCCTATGGTGTCATTGAGGAAAGGTGTATCAAAGCACGTGTGGTGTCGCTTAAGCTACTCCTGGAATTTTGGTGAATTGACATCTGTGGTTCCAAGCCTTGGGAAGCTCTTTTACTCCTGTCCCCGGTTACAAAATATTCTACTTGACTAGACGTTAACAGAATTTAACTTCTTGAGCTCTAATGTATCTTGCAGCTGTAAACATACTTATACATTCTTAGGTACTGTTCCTATCCTTCATATTCGTGGTCCATAAAGAGGAACTCAAATATCGCTCCTAAATAGGTAATCAGTAGAGCTGTGTAAGTCAATTTAATATAGAGTGGTCTGTGGGTAATGTGTTAATGCTTTTGTTCCCTTAGGGTTCAGGTTAGCGTTGTTCGCAAACTGCAGTTAGAGATCGTTTGGGAGAAAAGATTGATCCTGCCCAGTCGGAGGTCTCCCAACAACTTGATATATGTAAAATGTGCTCAAATGCAGTTTTACTTTTCCAACTTTGTACAACAGACAACGAATGTAAGATCATAAAAGGGAACACTGATTGGGAAATGATGAAGATCAGGCGCCCAGCAAGCATAGCCTGTAATCATATCCTGGATGAAAACAGTCCTGACGCTAGAGAAGACGTTGACGTGGCCCTTACAAGTGCGAGGTACAATATTCTTAAACTTCGTACCCACCAAATACACACTTCCTTCTGCAAGTTGTCCACCTATTCTTCTTGTGACACTTCTGGTGATGTCAACGCAACACTGTTCAGGCAAATCTAGTGCAGTCTTTAGTGTGTAAGAACTTGTCAAATTATTTCTGCAGGATCATTTTGGACAGCGTTAACAGTCCAGCGGGCCCAGTAGCACCCACTCCTAATCAGAGAACGGAAATACCCCGAATTTTCGTATTTTTAAACAGAACCCCGTTTGATTACACCAGAGGTGGCCATGTCCAGGAACATTTCTCAGACAAAGTAAACATAGACTAGATGATTGTTTACAGGAGTTTGTAAACCTGTTTTTGACAACCAAAATGCTCTCTGAAAAAGTCAGTCCTTTATGGCAGAAATGTGTCCAATTATTGGCTGATATCCAGTCAACCTTTTGTGGCGAACATTTTTGAACTGTAAAGATTTGATAAATTGAGTAAATGAAGAAAGATATTGAGGAGAATAGTATTCTTTGCGGTAATGCCAATGTGAAAATGGAGCCGTGATCGTCTAGGCCTGGACTGGGAATGGCCTTCAGTGGCAGAATTCACAGGAGCTTAATTGTGTTGCTGCATTTGAGACCAGTGGTCGTGGGCCTGCTTTAGGTAATCACTAAATACCTCTTTTTATTGTTGGGGTGGAGCAAGATTCAGCTTTATTGAAGCTGTGTTGGTTGTGGAATCTGCTCAGAGGCTGCAGATTTTGTAGCTTTACATGGCAGTAGTTCATATTCGGTCATTTTCCAGATTAACAATAATTGAGGTCATCTGGCACAAAGTCTCTGTGAATGCAAGTCATGTTCATTCGTAGAGAACTGCTTATGGTCGACTAATCAGACCTGTTTATCGACGGGTATTTCACTCAAAAACTTTGCGGTTATTTTTTCTTGAATCAAGGTATGTAACAAGAGTCTGTCCCACTGTGAGATTTTTATCCTGTTGAAGGCATGAAATCCACATAACCGGTTGTAGGTTAAAAGCCACTGGCCAAGAGATCCTTTGCTTTCATGAATCTATTATAACTCTCAGCAGTTCTCAATGTACATCACTTGAGGTTGATTCGTTTTGTGGAGAAGGTTAAAAACCTGACTGCAAAAACACTACGACATATTCGGACAATCGGAGATGGCAGAGAAAACAGGTCGAGTTAGAAGATTTCACATGGGAGAGGATGGATATTCACTTTGAATTCCAGAGAGATCAGCCCTCTTTTCTCTCCTTTTCAACACTTTTATGTGACCAGTTGCCCAGCTTATTGATTGTAGAATGTAGTACCTTCCATTAAAAGGAATATATTACGATGTCACCCACAATGTGATGGTTCTCGGTAATAAGTTAGGCATTGATGCAGCTCTCGCAGGCGATCTTCGTTGTTTTAGAAACGGGATGCTGGAGAAATGGCTATGCCTAAAGTTGTAGTGTTTGCTCCATTGGGCACATTATCAAGCACCACTACTGTAAAAAACACTGAGCTGATTTCATGAACGAGATCCAGCCTCTCAGTTTAGTTGCTGGAAATTGCATACACACTGGTCATGTGGAACAACAAGGGTGCATTGATCAGTCTCCCTACATCGGCCTCAAAGTACACGTGAAAGTGTCAAGGACTGCACATGGTGCAGTGATTCTAAATGCCTGCACACTTATCACTTGCAAAACTGTAAGATGCCTGCCTCCTCCCCTCATTGGCTGAGTGTGATACCCAATCTGCGCACCC
Organism: Calotriton arnoldi; assembly: GCA_963921515.1. NCBI lineage: Eukaryota > Metazoa > Chordata > Amphibia > Caudata > Salamandridae > Calotriton > Calotriton arnoldi. The sequence goes on along the minus strand of CAWUFW010001456.1, from coordinate 839,056 downwards.
AAAAGGGGGGCATCTAGGGACCTGAGTAAGTCACTGTGGAAGGTATTTTCAGCTGCTGCCTTCCTATGTCACCCTTTCTTGGTTCTACTCTGCTTGCGCCTGACAGCTACCTCTTGGGTGCTTGCTCTGTCTTTATGGAAGCTCAGGAGAAGGATGTCAGCAACTACTCATCTGAGCCCCCGGGCAGGATCAGCACCTGTGCCATGTGACCCTATACACAGAACACTACCTCATCTGTACTGTAGCAGTGAAGGAATGCACCCGGGTGATTGTGTGTGTTTTCTTAGTGGAGGGTCTCCGCATAACACTGAGTGTCGTATGATGGGTACCTTCTCACAAGATCGCTGGACTGGCATGTGGTGGAATGGTGGAATTGACTTGCATAAGGAGAATACCAAGCACATTGTGACATTGAGTGGCATATGGATGGTACCCGGGCATATTGTAATACTGACAGGCATCTAATGGGTTCCGAGGCTTATAGCTGAGCTTGACTGACACATGGTATACTTGGGAACATAATTCCATTAAATGGCATATGGGTGATACCTCGGCACATTGTGATGTTGACCGTCATCCGATGGGTATTTGGGCTCATAATTGCATTGATTAACATATGGGGGATATGTAGTCACTTTGTGGCATTGAGTAACAAGCAGGTGCTTCATGGCATATAATACATAGATACAAGGATCCATGGAAGCATAGTCGGGCATCTGATTGGGGGTATTATGTCATGACTCTTGGGATATTCCTTGGGCCTGAACCTGTAAGAACTCTTTAACCAGAGTCCTGCTCTGCTCTTGATGACGTGAGATTTTGTGATATGAGTAACTTTTCATTTCCATATATTATACAATAGAGTGTCTGCTTAGAAGGAGCAGGATGGAGAAGTAAACTGAAGTAGGGGGAGGAAATTATGGTCGATGCTTTATACCTTTTGAAAAATGAAGGCCATGTCAAATTGAGTAATTGGACTATTTTAACGGCCTGAATAACCTTTGCATTAATAGGTCATTTCTTTACACTATAAAAGTATTGATGCTGCATCAATGTTCAATTTTCTAAACAAAAATTCAGTGGGTAGAACCACAAACATCAGTGGGGTCAGCTGGGCTCACTCTGTCACTCTAGAAGTACTGGATCATTTCTTGAGACCCCCTTACGAAACCCTATGGCTTTTCAGTCAATTTCTTGTCACTTGAAAACACAGTGTTTCGTGTTTTTTAATCTTATTTCTCTAGCACAGTAGGGAGATTTACCACCTTTGGTGATTCAGAAAATTCCCATTTTTGAATTGCCCCGTGCAATGTAAGCAGCGTATTTTCTTTGGAAGTCGCTACTGCCCACCTGCACGGTAGGGAGTCGGAGAGCCTTCTTGGTGCAGCGTGGGCTCGGACCTCCATTTCCGGGGTCCTTCTCTCGGTCTCGTCCCAACCCTTGTGGGGAAAGTGCGGAGTTCTCAGCACAGATGAAGGTGGTGCAAAGAAAATGAATTTCCACCTTAGCAAAATGTGCAGTATTGTTCCCTCGCTCCAGTGCTAGCTCAAAGGGATTGGTGGAAAGGCAGCGTATGCATTATAGGTTACACACACTGTTGCTCTCTCTTTCCTTTGGACTACAGGTGGCTGTAAACAGAGACACTGTGTGCGTCTCTGGACTAAGATCGATATCAGTTGACCGACAAAATTCACACTCGGCAGAAAAATGATTTAAATGTTCGCTTCAACATATATTGTTATACCGTAGTGCTGTGGAAGCTAACTTTAGATATCAATGGTGGCATCCATTTTGTATAATTTGACATTGTGATAATTCAATGATGATGGGAATTATATACAAATATAATAATTGCTTGATATCATGTGACAGCCTTAAATAAGAGTTAGAACTTTGCTTTTAGTAAGCTGCCTGTAATGCGACACATTGCAAGGCTTGCACAAAGAGTACATTTTCATGTTATTACATTTCTGCCTGCTTGCATTAGCAACAGGCCCTGTAGGCCACAAAAGTGTATTCAGCCACATCAGCTAATGTAGACCATTGTGACTGCATTTGGGCATAAATGTAATAGTTAACTGTCTGGCTTTAGATACAGGGGACTTTTCATGTGCACATAGGGTGATTTCCAACGTATTCTTGTGTAACGATGTACTGTAAGTTTCCGAGCACAAAATGTTTCTTTACCACCGGCCGGGACATGAGGGCCTAGGCATGACCTGTTACGCAGACAAATTATAATGAAATGTTGTGGTTTGTGACTATAAATGCTTGTGTTTTACTTCTGCTATTTGAGCACTCAGCACCCATCTGAGGCTCCCGTGCACGTTAAATAAATTCTCTTTATTTTACTCCGGTTGTTGTGACGGAGTTATGATTTTGGGTTCTAAAGATCTTTTCAGTTTCCACAATGCTGAATATTCAGTATTTTCCAGGGTGAACCTTGAGATCCTCTAATACTTCTGATATTGTGAAATAGTCACAAAGGGCCTGGCTAGGCAGATACTGATATCCCGGTCCAAGTCCAAGTATAGGACGACTTACTTGTTGACCAAAAGCGCTTAGCTCTACCGGGTCCATTATTAACTTTGTTATTGAAAGTATAAAACAAAGTAGTTGTCGAGCATGCTCAGTTATAGATTCTATTAGGCGGGTGTATATTCACTTTTAATATGTGTTTTGTTTTTTATTGGTTACACTGTATATTTGTATTAGCCTGTGGCATGTCCTCGATCTACGTTGTGGTGACTAGATCTAGATCTTTTGTTGCCATTAGTGATTCAATTATGCATTGTGGTTACCAGGTGTACATTTTAATATAGTGCTATCTTATTGCAAAAAGCAGTGGATATATTTAGGTTGAGCGAAATTAACTCCTGCATATCTTAACTTATTATGTGTTTTTGTGAAATTCTCTACATTGAGCTCTACTGTAGGAAATTCCCTTGCTTTCCTAATGTTCCCTTGGAAGTGTATCTGATATATGAAAACACTGAAGTGTGGTGAGGTAAAGAACAAATGAGCAGTGAAAGAGTGGGGTCATTCTTTGTCCATCTTACAATATGTTTCTCTCTGAAAACCATGCTTCAGGGCCTTCCTTCTAAAACCTTGTCCAGAGCACACTGCTCAGGAAGATATCCCCATTATCTCATATCTATTCACTCCTTTGCTGACTCTGGGTAGTTCCACCTTCTTTGTGCCAGTGTCTTGTACACATGCAAAAAGAACAATTGATGGACAGAATACATTAACCCCAGTACAGAGATCTTGGCCTAAATCCATCGTTTTTTTGCTCCCCATGCCATTCCAGTTTGAACCCAGTCATATGCAAATCAGTCTTGACCCTGCTCCCTATGGGAACAGTCTAGCCCGAACTGCCAGGCCAGATCCTCCCTGGACTGGAAACAAGCATCCTGGGACCGGTTTCGGGGTAACACCCCTCATCAGCCAGGCTAGCTTGACTCCAGTGGCATGGGGAGCACGGGACCCACGTCGGGGCATACCCGTCCCACTCGGGTGACTAATGCAAAAAGAACAATTGATGGACAGAATGCAGAACAATGTCATACATTCACCCCAGTACAGAGATCTGGGCTTAAATCCATCGTTTTTTACTCCCCATGCCATTCCAGTTTGAACGCAGCCATATGCAAATCAGTCTTGACCCTGCTCTCTTTACTGGGGGTGAATGTTTGATTTGCTTTGCATTCCGTCCATCATCTGTGTGTCTTTTACTTTCTCACCCTAAGTGCGCCGTGTATCCTCACACGTGGGTCCCGGGCTCACCATGCCAATGGATTCAAGCTAGCCTAGCTGATGAGGGGTGATGCCCAAAACAGGTCCCAGGATGCTTGTTTCCATTCCAGGGAGGACCTGGCTTGGCAGTTCGGTCTGGACTGTTCCCATGAGGCACAGGATGAAGACTGATTTGCATATGGCTCGGTCTCAACTGGGGTGGCATGGTGAGCAAAGGAACAATGGATTTAACACAGATCTCTTGACTGGGGGTGAATGTTTGATTTGCTCTGCATTCCGTCCATCATCTGTGTGTGTTTTGCTTTCTCGCCCTAAGTGCGCTGGGTATGGCCAGATGTGGGTCCCGGGTTCACCATGCCACTGGATTCAAGCTAGCCTGGCTGATATGGGGTGGTGCCCCGAAACCGGTCCCAGGAGATATCCCACCTGCCATCCTTGAGCCCAGTGAGCCAATGGAGGCGCCCGCCCAAGATGCCACCGAGGACCAGGATGAAGGGCCCTGGACAAAACAGGAGGGCAGGAAAAGGAGGCACTCACAGGACACTGAGGAGACAAGCAAGCAACCCGTGGGCACCCACAGCCCCTACTCCTTGCTCGAGGGTTCGGAAGAGGAAGAGTAGCTGGAACAAGACAGCCCAGATGAGCAACTCGAGCAAGTGTCGAAAGTGCTGGAGGAGATGAGGGCGCTGGCAACCTCCATCGAAGCATCCCCACCGCCATCGCCAGCAAGAGTAGAAGAGGTGGAGACCTTCAACGAGGACCGAGAGCAAGACCTGCCTGTCACCCTGGAGGAGGTAGACCCCAAGCCCAGCTAAGAGTGTGGAGCAGCCATCGTGCAACAGCAAGCAACAGCTGCCGAGCAGGAAGGCCCAGCACCGGAGACCCAACAGGAGGCTGAACGAGCCCTGTAAGTAGCCTTGTCACTTGTATTTGCAACCAATTGCTTTGACTTGATAATTAGTCTTTAAGTATTAAGTTAAACTCTTAAAAACTAATTAATGTTGGCTATTTCATTATTTTCCGTAAATGTCAGAAGTATTGGAGACAGGCGCAGATGTGCTAGTACTTTGAGTTTTCTTGCCAGCCAGGATTGTGATGTGTACATGATTCAGGAATGCTCCATCTCCTTTGCAACATCATACAAGCACCTAGAACAGCAGTGGACCCTAGGGCCTTCCTTTTGGTCTGGGGGGAACAGCAGTAGGTCTGGAGGAGTGGCTACCTTAGTCAGAGGAAGGCGTTTCACAATGGACTCAGTCACGGAGCTGGAGGGCGGCCGGGCTCTTGTCGTCGATAGCTCGTGGGCAGGAGAGCCAGTTAGACTTATCAATGTGTACGCCCCTTCTGACGTAGGCGAGCGACGAGAGCTGTTTCAGCACCTCAGGCCACAGCTGGTCACCTCAAGAACAATTTTGATGGGTGGGGATTTCAACTGTATTCTGGAAGCAGGTGGAAGATGCGGGGTCAGGGCTGCGGAAGGATGGATGGATGATGCTGCGAAACTACTGGTGGAGATGGTGGGAGAGGCCTCCCTGACAGATGTCATTGGGTCCATGGGGGCGAACGCTAGGAACTTCACATGGAGTCGCCCTGATGGTTCCTTGCGCTCCAGGATAGACTTCATCTTTACCTCTCAATCAGTGAAGCTCAGGCAACATTCAATGGTGACAGTGCATTTCTCTGACCACAGAGCTATCCACTTCCAAGGGGAACTGACGGGCAAATTCCTGACCGGTCCAGGCACTTGGAAACTGAATAGCTCTCTGCTGGAGAAAGAGGGGGTGAAGGTGGAGCTGAGGGACACATGCATCCAGTGGCAAGCCATGAAAGACACCTTCCAGTCCACAGGGGAATGGTGGGAATGGGTCAAAGGCAGGATCCAGAATTTCTTCAAGAATGTGGGCAGGCAGGTTGCAAGGGGAAGAAAGATGGAGTTCATTAGACTGCAGCAAGAGCTGCAAGAACTGCACGCCCTCCAACTCCGGTGATGAGACGTCATGAGCCCTCTGGAGGAAGTCAAGAAAGAGCTGAGCGAGCACTTTCATGACGAATCCAGGAGGATCATATTCCGTTCCAAGGTGGAGAACCTGGAGTAGGGGGAGAAATGAAACTCCTTCTTTAAGAAAATCCACTCTGCACACACCCCTCTGGTTCGACTGCGCAATAAGGAGGGAACCCTCTGTGACACAAGGGAGGACTTTAGGAAGGTTGTGACAGACTTCTATGGGGACCTCTACTCAGAGAAGAGGTCAGAGGGAGATCAAGCAGAAAGGTTTCTGTCTGGTATCCCAAGAACAGTTTCCCCAACAGTGAGAGAAGCCCTTAATGCCCCCCTCACTTTGAAGGAGCTGCACCTTGCAGTTAAATCCTTCAAGTCAGGAAAGACACCAGGTAGTGACTGTCTCCCAGTCGAATTCTATGCCTCACTGTGGGTCCTAGTGGGACCAGATCTCCTGCAGCTGTATGAGGAGATGGAGAGGGAGGGAATCATGCCCCACACTCTAAGGGAAGGAATGATTGCGCTCTTGTATAAACATAAGGGGGAGAGATGTGACCTCAAGAACTGGGGCCCCATCTCTCTCCTGAATGTAGACTACAAGATCCTGGCAAAGACACTAGTAAATAGACTGAAGGACGCCATGGGAGAGTTAGTTCACCCAGACCAAACCTGCGGGGTCCCGGGCTGGGGGAGCTGTTCTGCGGTTACGTTAAAGTAATGTATAAAGACATCTTCAGTTCAGTCATTGTAAATGGTTGTAAAACAGATCCCTTTCCTATCAGGTCTGGGGTAAGACGAGGCTGCCCGCTCTCGCCACCTCTGTTTGTTTGTTTTGGTTATAGAGCTACTCGCTGAGTACATCAGGAAGAACCCGAACATCAGAGGGATCCCGACACCTGGCGACGCGAAGAAGGAGGTCAAGTGTTCGCTGTACATGGACGACGTCACCCTCTTCTGTGCAGATAGGAAATCGGTCCAATCCCTGCTGGAGGCGTGCAAGGACTTTGGCAAGGCATCAGGGGTGAAAATCAACGTGGACAAGTCACAGGCGAAACTCTACGGGCGATGGGACCTCTGTAACGAGCCTCTCCCCTTCCCCATCGAGGCAGGACTGATGAAGATCCTCTGCGTCTGGTTTGGAGGACCAGGGGCGGCTGTGAAGAGCTGGAATGAACGCCTGGCCAAGGTGAAGCAAAAACTGGGCCACTGGAGTCTGAGAAACTTGAGCATTGAAGGGAAGGCTCTGGTGCTCAGGAACGACGCACTGCCCGTGCTGCAGTATGTGACACAGGCCGGGCCACTCCTGGCCAACGTAGCACGGGCCATCAACAGCATGGTGTATTTCATTTTGTCTGGCACTCAAAGATGGACAGGGTGAAAAGGACAGTCGTGCACAAGGAGCACCGCAAAGGGGGGAAGGCAGTCCCCGACATTTCAACAATCCTCAGGGCCTTCTTTGTGTGTGGCTACGTCCGAATAACCCTGTCAAATGTGAACAAGGACCACTCCGCCTACAAGGTGTTCTGCTTTTTCCTCCTCCCGGTGTGGAGACGGCTGGGTTGGGATAAGTGGGATAACGCTGTGACATTCAACTGGGACCTCCCATGGTACTACAGGGAGGGAGAAAAGTTTGTGGCGGAAATTGGGCTGAACTGTGTTGCTCCTAGCCTTTGGAAGCCCAGGACAATCCACAAACTCATCAGGACCAGGGACACCACGGAACCAGTGAGCGACCTGCCACCGACAACGCACGTGTGGGGAAATGTATCCTCCCCAATTCTGACCAACAGACACAGACATTGCATGGATGACCGTGAAGGGGGGTCTGCCAGTGAGGTCGTTCATGCACAGCAGAGGCCTGTGGCCGCACAGGAACTGCCCAAGGGGATGCCCCGCAGAGGAATCTGCATACCATCTTTTCTGGGCCTGCCCCTTTGCCCAGAGACTACGGGCTGCCTTACGACAAGAGCTGGAAGCTCACATCCCCTACAAGAACATAACCGACCAGTCCATGCTGTATGGGCTGTTTCCAGGGACACACACAGAGGAAGCTATCCAGGGGTGCTGGAGACTCCTCTGTTGTGTGAAGGACATTCTCCTGTACGCCAGGACCCGCCTAGTGACCAACGGAGAGGTGGTAAACAGAGAAGCGTGCCACAGGATGGTGCACAGCCTGCTAAGAGACTATGCAGCTATGTAGAAGAAGGAAAGTGAGGAAGAGGAAGAACTGTAACAAACCCCTCCTTCCCCACTGTACTCTTTGTAATGGCGGCCCCATTAAAACCGTAACTAACACGCGCGTTGCAAATATTTCTGAATCCCAAACTGATGGAATGTAAATATTAAAATGCAATTTGAACAAAGTTAAAGTGGACTGCCCTCCCTAAGGGGAGAGGTACCTGTGAGAAGTTGGCCTGGTATATGCTGTCCACTAATTAAAGTGGGCACCTTGCACCAGTCCAAACAACCCTTATTGATGATTAGGTTAAAGACAACCTTTATTGAAAGCTATCCTAGTGGTAGCTATGGAGAGCAGCCTTCAGGCTAAGTCTCGAAGGAATGTAAAGGAGCCTGTTTTACCAGATCATAACCTCCTGAATGACCAAATGAAAGGAGAACCACACCAGGAATATATAAAATATATATATTTATTACTAAACACGCTCTACTAACCTCTTAATGAGATTAGAGGACAAAGCACAAAATATTAAATCACTAGAACGACAGTAAATAGCACAATACACAGTGGGCTCCAGAGGGAGACCAAACCATATACTAAGAAAGTGGTATAACAACCACGACTTGACTAGACACAGTGCCTAGAGCACATAGAATCGCTGGGACCCCAAGGAACCACCCAAAGTAGTGACACAGGGGACCCACGGCGGACGGGTGCAGTGTGTGAACACAGGCGCGAGCTCCGTACAACTCTATGGGAAAGTCGCGGTTGGAAATGTAAAGATTTAGGACACTTCGGAGAGGACTTTAAGCAAACCCAGCTAAACATAGAAGGTTCTAAGGCCAGCACCCTTGAGAGTACTGAGGTACCCGTGTTACCTATCCCAGAGGAGCTGGGTGCATAGGGGTCAAGTGGTGTCGGAAACCCTCGTCGTTTTCAATGGCGTGATGCGAAAAAGTACTGCTGCCGTGGAGAAGAAGAGTGTCCGGTGTGACCCAAGCCTGGATCAGAGATAAGAAGAACCTGAAAGCAGAGGGGACAAAGTCTGAGTCACTTCACGTGACCAGGAGCGGCGCAATAGAATACCCACCGATGTCGGGTGCTTCAGGTGAGAAGAGGTGAAGCTTGACTCTGCAGCCACGGGGACCAGGAGATGTCGACGACGACCAAAGTCCGGAGGTGAGCTGTCCCACGAAGGATGTCGAGTGCTGGGTGGTCAGTGTCCGGATTGAACACCAACAAGCCTTGGCAACTGCACACCACGCGGTCAGAGGAAAGATGCTTCTGTGAGGACCAGCAAGGTCCTGGGGACTCTCCAAGCTATGGAGAGTCAGGGCACGTCTGGAGCAACCAGGAAAGCCCACTGAAAGTCAAAGTTACCTTCACAGGGACCCATAGGCCAACGGACCAGGGATCGCGAAGGGACCTCGAACTGAATCACTAAATACCAGCCCACGGAACACTCGTGGAGTGTAGGCCGGAAATCTTAGGTGGAATTACGGCTCGGGGTCAGGACTACAAGTAGCCCAAAGCACAGCTTCAGGGGTCGCCGAAAAGCATATGCTGCTGCAAATGTACACGGTGCACAGGGGTACGGGTTTCACGGTCCCCACGAGGGATACGGGCCTCAGAATTGCTGAGAGCGCAGATCAACCTCAGAGACCTCGGGAACCCACCTCCTGTGTTGCAGAAATCTTCGGAGTCCTTCAGGAGCTGCGTAGATGCAAACCGGTCAGATGCGTTTAGGTGCCTGCTCAGCAGGGGAGTAACTCCTTTACTCCAAGGGAGATTCTTCAGTCGTCCAGCGTCGTGCAGATCGTCGAAGTACTTGGTTTCTGTAGCAGAGTTTAGTCCAGGTAAAATCTAAAGTCCTGTAGTCAGGGTTCCTACTTTATACCCAAGGAAGGGGTGGGACAAACTCTGGGGACCCACCTATGGGAGGGTCAGGACAGAGGGGTGGCTACACCCATGTCCTTTGTCCAGTTTCGCGCCAGAGCAGGAGCAAATAGCTCCTGCAACCGGTTTGAGCTGGACTATGCACGGGGACACCAAATGTGCCCCCAGTGCAGACTTTCTGGCACTCTAAGAGTGCCCCCACCCTGCCCCAATACACTAAAGCCTGTCTGGGAGGTGGTCACACCTCTCTGTGACAGGAAACCTATTGTCAGGCCTTCCCCTGCTCGAGCTTGGCTCAGCAGCAAGAGGGCAGACTCGTGTCTGTGGCTGGCAGCATCCATTTTGTGATGCCCAGGTCGAGAAAGCTGGTACCGGGTAGACCGGTGCCCCATAGTAGTGGTACTACAAGGGAGGAATCATACCTCCCACACCAGTTACTGGTGTGGAGATATGATTCCAAGGTGTTTGACACCAAACACGACATGTTTCTAAGCAGCCGTTTTAAAGTTAACATTTACCGCGAGGTTATAATGCACTTAAGTATATATGGTTGGCTGCATCACAGACAACCCCGGAGAATAGATTCCGAAGGCTGCAGAGGGGCTCTGCTCATGCAGGGGCACCCTCTCACACAAAACCCAGCACCCTGTCTTCAGGATTCATAAGGCCTGCCATAGGGTTGACTGATAGGTTTTTATGTGCAGTGATTTAGAATAGCTATAGTGAACCTATATCTAAGTAAGGGGTGCATGCACCACCTTACACAGGCTGCAGTAGCAGACCTGTGGTGTCAGTTTGAATGGTCTCTCAGGGGTGGCATAATACATGCTGCAGCCCCTGGGAGGCCTCTGGGGTACCTATGCCCTGGGTACATGGTGTACCATATACTAGGGACTTATAAGGGCACCCCAGTATCCAATCTGGAGTGTACCTAAAGTACATTCACAACCAATTTAGGGAGAAAGCAGATAAACTGGGGTCCTGATTAGCAGGATCCCAGTCAGACTAGTCAAAAACCAGCAAAACACCAGGAAAAAGTGGGGGTAACCATGCAGTCAGATTCCACCTTCCTACAGTACCACTTCCTTAAAAACTATGTATCGCAACTTTTAAGCACTTAATAAAAGTTTTTGCCCTCCCTCCCCCCCCAAAAAACGGTCCCAGGATGCTTGTTTCTGGTCCAGGGAGGACCTGGCTTGGCAGTTCGGTCTGGACTGTTCCCATGAGGCACAGGGTCAAGACTGATTTGCATATGGCTGTGTCTCAACTGGGGTGGCATGGTGAGCAAAGGAACAATGGATTTAACCCAGATCTCTTGACTGGGGTGAATGTCTGATTTGCTCTGCATTCCGTCCATCATCTGTGTGTCTTTTGCTTTCTCGCCTTAAGTGTCTTGTATACATGCATCTGTGACTTAGCTCAGCAGCCAGACACAGGAGCATTTTGGAAGAGACCTCCCAAGGCTGCCTCTGAGTGTGACGACCACACTAGAGATCCCGTCTCTCACCTAGAGAAGCCTCCTCACCAAGACATCTGCCTCCTCTGTGTAAAGATCTCTCCTATGGGACTCCTCGGGTCTTCAGGCCAGCAGTTATCCAAAGCAATGGCAGCTGAGAAGGCGGCTGCATCCCTGTCCTCACCCCCCAACATCTGGAACTATACCCCTTTCCACATCCGAACCCAAACCACTCTCACCATTCCTGAGGGGCTCTCAGCAGTCCTCAGCACATCCACCCAGTAACTTCCCCAAAGCAGCACCCAGTCGTAAAGGGAAGCAGTCGCCCAGTGATGTGCCTAGAAGACAGTTCATCGCTGCTGCAGATTGTAGCTAAAAAAAGTAGCATTAAAGGAACGAATCCGTGTCCGAGTCTGTTGATGTCACTGGGATTGCGTCATCTTCCGGTGACCTCTTATATCGAGACACTGATGTGACCGCCTTTAAGCCGATCTTACGCACTGTCAATCATCTCTTTCCAAAGTGGATGCCACCCGCGCAGAGTGGATCTCAGCATTTTTAAATTTACAATTTGGGGGATTTCTGCGAAATGCAGCTCTCTTCCTTTGAGGTTTTAACACGGCACTTTAATGGTCTTCCTTCCGAAAAACCGTTTGAGTTTCTAACAGGATTCTTGCGTGGTCCGCAATAGTAGGGCATTTGAAAAAGTGTTTGGATTTGAACATGAATTCACACTTCAGTATTTTCACTTCTAGCTGTCTCAACTAATCATAGATTGTATCACAGGGGGCATAGAAAGGCATAGCTTTACCTGGGCTTGAACATAACTCTTTTTTGGACCCATGGCGGACCTTCAAACGTTGGGGGCAGTGAGGCCCAAATAGTGAAAACGCCATTATAGCATTTTACATTGCACGTAATGCCGCACGTAATGCCACACTTCTGACATTTCCAAGCCCTGTAAATTACTGATCTTTCTAGGACCCAATTAATGGTACTCCATTTACCGACCTCGGAAGGATGGAAGGGGTGAAGGGGCCTCACCGGGATTTGAACTCCTGACCAGCGAGCATTCAAAGCACTAAGTTGTGGAACCAGAATTCGCTGGCCTGCACGTGTAAGTCCTTGGTGTTACAAATCATTCTGATGCTTAGTTAGGAAAAGGGGGAAAAAAACAGATGTTTTATTATTTAACTGAAACACTTCTATATATGGAAGACAATAACTCACCTAGCTCGTTTTTTACTTACAATTATGGATGAATATTAGTTAATTGGGGCCCTCGAAACCCCTTTACTCCGTCGACCACCATACTGCAGGTTTATACATTTTAGCGTTGTATATAAGATTCATAAAAAGAATTAAAAGAATTTGTACATGAAAGTACTTGGCTTTAGACTGAGATGCCGACATTTGACTGTATCGCAGGTCTCCTTAGCCTGGCGCAGACCGGGAGATGTCCAATCCTAGTGCAGTTTACATTCTCCAAAGGTTCCCTCCGGTCGGCCGAACGGACCAGATACCTCTATTCTCCAGAGGGATCTTCAGCCGGGGATGCCCCGGTGGCTGCTGTACTCAAAGGATTTGGGAAGAATTAAAAACAAAAAAAATCGATCTCGGCATGTCCTGCTTCGGGGAGGGGGGGGGGCGTTATTTGGAGAGAAAGAAGAATCATTATGGACTCAAATATTGATCCCAAACTACGGTTTTAATGATGAATGTTTTAATAATTCATTTGGCGCCTCGAGGCAGTGTTTGGAATTCAGGCGACGAGGCGCTTACCGGGTTGTGCATTTGTGAGACTATAAACTGTGTTAGTTTAGCAGTGAACGCTGTCAAGGGCGGGTTTGTAAGATTGGTTGAGGCCTGTTCAGCGCGAGACGCAGTCCGAGTAATTCACGGTAAAACCCAGGTCTGCCCAAGCATTACGAGAGTCTGTCACTGAGGGTGGCTCTGGCTCAGCCCGGTGCCCCAAATGCTACCCCCGTAATAAACCCTCAGGCCCAGTTGGCCCCGCGCCGACCCTCGCCCACTGGTGTAGGGAGCCCGAGACCAAACACCGTGTCGTCCGCACGTGAAGTAATGTCTGGTGCAGGAACCCCCCAAGCTACTAATATATTGGACGCGGCGGGGCTGTCGTCGTCATTATACGAATACCCCGGAGCGCGGGCTCCTTCGCTTGCTCCTTGTTAGAGGCCTTGTCGGTGTCTCCCCTCAACCCTCTGTGAGGGGCCTGCAGTTCTAATAACCTCAGCCGTATCCCCCAGCGGCAGTATGTCTAGTGCATCCCGTTCGCGTCACAGGGGGCTGCGGGGCTCCAGCCTGCCCAGGTTGGAGTGATGGTTCCGTGTTCTTTCTATGTGGGCTGTATTATGTAGTGCGCGTCGGTTAAAGGACGTCTGTGCCTGTGGACACCTTTGCATTAAGAACGACGCATGCGTGTTAGCTCTCCCGCCTCTAGGCCCCGACAAGATCCTGTCCCTTTAGGACGTCATGGCTGGTGTTATCAGCGAACTACATTACCTGGACACTTTGTATCCTGTCCTTTGCAATTAGCTAATTAGTGCATTCTGGGAGGGTATGCTATGTTCCTCTCATTTCAAATGGAAGGTATTTCCATACCACGACGAGAGAGTGGACACCTATTTGTGAGTGGAGCAAACACTGGTGAAGGCCTCAAGGCACCTCATCATGATATTTATATAGTGCTTAAGGCTTCAAGGCACCTCATCATGATATTTATATAGTGCTTAAGGCTTCAAGGCACCTCATCATGATATTTATATAGTGCTTAAGGCTTCAAGGCACCTCATCATGATATTTATATAGTGCTTAAGGCTTCAAGGCACCTCATCATGATATTTATATATAGTGCTTAAGGCTTCAAGGCACCTCATCATGATATTTATATAGTGCTTAAGGCTTCAAGGCACCTCATCATGCAGGGTCGGTTGGAAAGGTCCCTTTGGCGTCAAATCAGGTGTGTCTGGAGCGGTTTTCTGAGAGAGGAGCTCCCAGAACACGTAGGAGCACAGACCAGAATTTCACTTTAGGAAGGAGGGCCCCGCGTTATTTCTACTAGAGTGAGTCAATGCAAATGATATCAAATCGGAGGTGTTCCCGCATAAAGACCCAATGAATTTACAGATAGGAGATTAATGGCATCTGTAGAAATGTGCAGCTAGAATTATTGTTAACTAAAGAGGTTTTCCCAGATTTAAAAGCAAAAAGATACGACTGGAGGGTTGAGTGGAAGGTTCAATAGTAGAAAGCCAGAGTGTGGACCGAAGTAACAGGAAGCTTGCAGTTTTTCATTGAAGTATTCTTCCAGCAGCCTCCCAAAGGTAAAATATACTAGTTAATTGTGTTTAAAATATTATAGATGCGCGCAGAACAATGGGCCTACAGGCCTTGAGAGATGGGTTTGTTTCTTTTATGAATGGGTTTAACTTGTCACCCAATTTCACAAAATCGTATGTCATGGAAATGGCACTCGGGCGATTAGATCAAAGACCTTCAAGGCAGGAACCCACAGTTTAGCCAAGGTCCCTTTTTTTTTCATACCTGGAAATTTTATTCAACGCAAAATTAAATTGGAAACACCTGTAGGAGGGGAATCTAATGGACATGAAAAAATCAATGGGAGCTATTGCCAACTACGCCCTTAGACTAGGCACCTGGTCACCGGCAGTGATTTTAAAGCTATACCAGTCTTTTTGCGTTTCTAAGGTCCTGTACGGTAACGAGGTCTGGGGAATAGGGCGGTCAACAAACTACAGACTGCACAAAATGAATCTTTGAGACAAATTTTGAAAGTCCCCCAGGGTACCCCCTCGATTTACGTACACAAAGAATTTGGACTTAAGTACATAACTGACCTGGTGGAAGTTAAGCCTTTGTTGTGCTGGGTAAAGATCTGGTCTAGTGATGAGACCGCTTTTAATCGCTCAGTTATCCTGGACTGCCTCACTAGACCACACATTCAAAATCCCCTGGTTACGGCATGTCAAGGAGACCCTGTCAGCCCTAGGAAGAGCAGACATTTTCCTGAAATATGATAGTGAAGTCCTGGGATATGAAAATAGTAAAAGTGTTGTTTTACAAATACGCCATGGCCTACCGTGAGGAGAACGAGCTTAGAAAACCCATGGTAAGAGGGCATGTTTTAGTTAAATCAGTCCAGGGTATGGAGAAGTATCTCTCTATTTTAACTAGTGCCTCTGACAGATTTTTAATAACCCGTTTTAGATTTAATCCGCTCCACCACCTTTTAGGATCTCCTGCTGGCTTTGTTTTACATGTAGAGGATAGAGGTCCCTGTGGCTGCGACGATAGGTCTCCACAGGATACCATACATTTTGTTCTCTTATGCAAATATTTTACTCGTCCCTAGAGACTTTCTTAAACCCCCTTTAAAAGACTTGAGATTTAGAGATGCCCGTGTTGCTTTATTGTATTTGCAGCTTCCGCCCAATGATCGCACGCTTTTTGTAGTAATGAATTTCCTGAGAGCAGCATTAAGATCCATAAACTCTAGATGTGACTGATGGCTGCTAGGACTTTTGCGATTTTGCACACATTTTTTATATGAACTTTTAAATGAATTGTTGTTTTTCATATTTCCTGTCTTTTATGGCTGGGATTACTGCCGAATAAAGATTATTATTATTATTATATAGATGCAAATAATCTATTGCACAGACACTAAAGCAAAATAATCTGCAGAGACATCCAGCTGTTGAGGTCGGTAGTGACTTTGTGAAATGTAAACGAATGCTGCGTCCATCATACGTGCTCACTGGGCCAATTACTCGTGTAGGTTTATCTTAGGTTTGGAGTAAATTTTACGAATTATTTGCAGACCAGAAAGGTTTCCGGTGGTACTCACTGGGAAGCTATGACTGTCACAGTTTTCCCAGGAAATCTTTGGAATTCTTTTGTGATTTCAGTTATCACATGAGCAACCATACACAGGTATACTTACTCATGCACATACCTCTGAGCAAATGCATCATGTGTTAACTTTTTAACTGTCTTAATTCCTTGCCTTACACCCCCTGTATTTTTGGAAGTGGTGACAAAGGTTCTCTGCACTTTTTCACAGTGGAAACCTATTTATGCCTGCCTTTGACAGCAGTTAATATCGGTTTGCTGGTTTCGACAGGGCTTTGGAAATATTGTAAATAACTACAAAACCACACGTTTGTCAACGTGGATTGCTGAGGCGCAGAACTGCAATAATGATGCTGTGTTTTTTAGGTCGCAGCCTACCAGTCAGCCAGTTGTCTGGTTTGCTAAAGACATATTGGGGCATCCAGAAAGCTGACCTAGGAATGTATTCCGCCCGTTGCTTACCTTTGGCTTTGTGGTTTGTAACTCACATTTCCTGGCTTTTCTATTTGCTGAATTTATTTGCTTTAGACTGTTCAGCTCGAGTGTGTCCCTCCCGTTGCCCAAAGCTTGATTACTGTATTCTTCTACTAACTCGCTTTCTATAAACAGACCTTCAAATCTTGTTCTTATTTTGACACGTTTGCTGCGCATTCAAAGACAAAGGTCAAATGTCAAGCTCTCTCTTCCAGGGAGCTTGGTGTTTACTTTTCTTTCCGTGACTTCAAAGTGAGAGAATTTATGTGACAATCCTGCTGAGTATCCATGTAAGAGGAGAGGGTGTAGGATGTTTTTTCTAGCACACAAAAAAGTACTGTGCTGATGTTTCAGAATATATCAGAATTAGTTCAAATAAAGCACATTTTTTTTACATTCTGAAGTGTGGTGGAAACAAATATTTGAATAACATCAAAACACATCAATACACTAGGTCTTGCACACATTGTTTGTGTGCAGTAAAGTCATATTTCGGTGCAAATGTAATGGTCGTTTCAATTGAAAAGGTGTTTTTTGTAATGAGTGTGCTACCACATCTTGCATACTCTACACTACGCCACTCCATGCCCTTCCACTTTATACCACGCCACTCCATTCTACGACACTCCACTCTGACATGCCACTCCACTCTACGCCACTCCAGTCTAAGACACTCTGACACATCTTGCCACTCACTCCAGGACACACCACAGCACTCCACTCTATGCCCCTCCACACCACTTAACCCACTCCCCTCTACCCCACTGCAGTCTACCTCACCCATCTGCAGTCTAATCTATCCTACCGTAATCCAACAAATCTTTCCCACTCCACTACACTCCACCCTAATCTACCCCACTCCATTTCAATCTACTGCTCTCCACTCCTTTACACCCCACTCTACTCTGATCTTTCCCAATATATTCCACTCCACCCGATCTACTCCACTCCCCCTCAGTCTGCTCTACTTCAATTCAATCTACGCTACTACCCCACTCCAGTCTACCCCAATCTACTCCACCATACCCCAATCTACCTCACACCTCTCCAGTCTACCCTACTCCCCAATCTACCCAACTCCACCGCAGTTTACCCCACTCCACCCTAAACAACCCCACTTCAAACTGCCTCAATCCACCCTCACTTCAAGCTACCTCAGTCCACCCCCACTCCATTCCATTCCATCCTACTATAATCTACCCAGTCTACTCCATTCCAATCTACCGTACGCCACACCAATCTACCCAACTCCCCTCGACCCCACTACAATCTACCCCAATTTACCGCATTCCACTCTACCCCACTCTAATCTTCCCCACCCCGTTCCAATCTACCCCACACCACTCTAGTCTACCCTACTACACCAATCTACCTGACTCCACCCCAATCTACCTCACTTCAAACTACCTCAGTCCACCCCCGCTCAATTTCATTGTACCCTACTATAATGCACCCAGTCTACTCCACTCCAATCTACCAGACTCCACTCTACCCGACTCCACTGCAGTCTACCCGACTCCACTCCAGTCTACCCCACTACCCTCTACCCCAATCCACCCCACTATTTCTCAATCTACCCTACTCCTATCTACCCACTCCAATCTACCCCACTCTGATCCACTACGGTCTACCCCACTCTACCCCAATTTAACCCACTCCAGCCCAATCTAACCCAATTCAATCTACCCCACTCCAATCAACCACACTCCAGGGGTGTGTTTTTTTAAAAATAATCTACTTGTCCACGGCACAAAATGTTTCCAAGATCTACTTGTCCAGTAAAATCCACTTGTCCCACCTATCCTCCTTCAGTTATAAGGGCTGACGGAGCAACATTTAATATATTTTTATTTAATTAAAAAAAATTATAAACACATTCAATCTTTGTAATGCTAAAGAAACGTGAAAAGTGATATTATTCCTAATATCTAAAAGTATAGAAATACAACAGTAAATGACCTTGCATGACAGGCTGCTTTAAGACTCATTAAACTGATAATAATTCAATAGTTACGATAGATGTGGCCTCTAATGTCTGCACACATGCTTTGCGCCTCCTTTTGTAAGTCAGAGATCAACCGCTCTTCTGTGGTTATACTCTTGAAAGTTGAGTCCTATCTCAAGAAGCACGTATGCCTGTAGGCACACACACACACACAGTCACTGTAAACAAACACACAGTCACTGTAAACACACATACAGTCACTGCAAACACACACACACACACACACTACTTTGCACAGCATACATTTACCGCCAGCAGGCATACCATCTTGTAAATCAACCCCTTAAATGGTAGAGGTCGTTGCACAGATCATGGGATGTCATGAGGTAGTTGTACGAGTTCAGTGAGTGTATGGCCTGACTGAATACAAATAAAGATATGGGAAAGGTAGCGAAGAGGGTTCCCATCCTGTCCCAGTCTACCAGGTGAGAGCTGATCATCTGGACCAATACTGGATGGGCCAGCTGCATTAGTCTTTGGGGACAGTCCCCTGCTTGTAAAGGGTTACTCCACTGTTGGTGTTCACAGTCCTTCTGATTAAAATGTTTGCAATAAACCCCCGTTTCTAAAGCTGTGCTGTTTTGCACACTATTAATGCTACTACTCCTTCCAATTAAACCATATACTTATGCTGCACATGTTCACAGTGCCTTCTGTGGAGGGACACCTCAGCCAGGCCACTGAAGGCATCACAGTCCTTTCCTGGCCATTGGCTGAAAATTATTTGACAAACAAGCAATCACAAATGCTCTACTTACAGGAAAATTGTGAGACAGACTGAGGTTCATCAGCCGTAGAAAAGGCAATGCCTGTTATGTGTCAGGCGGAGCTATGTTGATACTAGTTGTACTGACTGCCCCAAAAAAGGCAAGTTAAGTAGACATTTCATGGGCAACAGACTGCCAAGAACAAATAAATACATTTCCAAAAAAAAGCCTGTAGGTCCTTTTGGTTTGGGAATTCTACAAACTCAAGACAGGAAACCTGCTATCCAAAGAGCTTGCGAAAGGGGGTGTGCTCTACGGTGTTCTAGACTTTTTGGCAAAGGTGCCAAATGTAGGACCAGAAAGGCAAGATCCATTCCAGTTTTTCAGGATAACCACCGGCTATACAAATTAGTTCCAAAGTGATTAATTGTATGTACATTTATTTTATGTTGAAATTTTATGAAAATCTAGTATGGATTTGGGCTTCCTAGACCTAAGTTGGACACCACTGCTCTTGTAGCTGTTTAAAGATCTTTATACTGATTGCATTTGCAAGGCATACATTAGAATTTATTTCCTTACCGGCATGCGAGATTCATTAATATTGGTTCTCGTCAGAGGTTGCAATTTGGTTCAAACAGACAGTGTTGCAATGCCTTCTTCAGCACTTTTGGGAATGATTCAAGGGTTGTTCCAAAGATGACATCTTAGCATTGCTACATATATTGAGACCTGTGGGACAGATACGGTGCCACTACTGATTTAAAAGGCAAGTTACTTTTCATGTGCCCCCTGTACATGTCCTAGATTCTTATTATACATGAAGCAACATAAGCCCATCAAGTATGAGTTTTTTTTTTTATACATTGCACGTTTTGAACTCACTCATTTGAATGTGCTCTTGTATGTGATAATGAAGAAAGAGATGGCTTGGTTAAATAAAATATTTGCTCAGGATCACACGACTTGGTCAAGAGGGAGAGCCAGGATTGATCTGAGGATTTCAGGTTACACCTTGCAATTCATCCAGTTGCTGGGTATCTCCCCCCCCCCCCCCTGTTTTTACATAAAATGGTAATGCTGCACATCAGTTTAGACCATGGGTGGCAGGCAGATGTCGAACGGAATGCTGTGTCTGGCTCAAGCATAAACAAGTGTGCTGATTTTTTTTCCCTTTTGCATGTAATAACGTGTTTAGTGCTGATTTGAGAAGAGGGGGCTCACATAATAAAGGAAAACACAGACGCACTTTTGTCAATTGAGTGACATTTGAAACTTCGCCTTTTTGCACCTGTCTTGGGTAGAAATTTACCTAATGATAACCGAATTGTAATAATGCAAATCATACTCCTTCAGCTACCTTATTGAATGAGATAAGAGCAAAGGGTTCTCAAACTCGTTCATGATGTCAAATATTACACAACAGGTCAACAGCTTTCAATAAGATTATGGCAGACATGCCAATACCACTCAGGAGAGCAGCAGGCCGTGGAAGAGAGGACTGGTAAAGGGATTGGATATCGATACACAACATTGATAATGAAGTGAAGCATGACCTACCAGAAGGTAAAATTTGTTTCATCACAACAAAACATTTCTCCTCAAGGCACACAAATTTGAAAAGTGAGAGGCAGGAGGCTGTGGGGATACGGTCTGCCCTTAACTGACACACAGCTGCAAAGTCACACTAAATCAACTTCTCTCGTTCTCTGGTGGCAGGGCAGATCAAAGAGCAGGAAAGTAATTCGCTTGCATGTTGGCGTCCACGATCTTGTTTCCACCTTGCACCCGGTTAGTCCGTGCATGCCTCCGTCCCTCGCATCCACCATCCATCTGATGCACAGTGCAGAAGTTTAAAAACCTGCTGCAGTACTTCTGTCTTTACATGTATCCCACTGCAAAGCCAACTGCCCGTAGTTGCTTTATTTTTAGGTCTCGCCTAGCGTTGCTGCGCACATGCGTAGCTCGCTCGGCGAGATTTATTGCAGATGAGGACTTTGAGAAAAGGGCTTGAAGCCTCTCCCCTTATTCCCATTGGCTTGCGTCACCGTTTATGTTAAACGGTGGGCTGCCATTGGAAATAAGGTTTCTGGGGTGCCTCCTTTTCGCGTTTTTGTCCGGCTCACCCGGACTGGCTTGCCTGCTTTACGTCTGTCGCAAAGCACTTTTTTATCTTTATGGCGCCATGTGTTTAAACACATGGCCTCATAAAGACAAGAGCGCGGTCCTCTTTCACTTTCGGGACCGCGCTTGTTTAAGAGTGGAGGTGTTGCTCTCCCGGTAAAGGGGGCTAACACAGCGCTGTTTCTGGTCTCTCCAGATCCGAGCTGGGGATGCTTTTGTTTTAAAGTCTGCTGAGACGTCAAGTAAACCCGGGTGCAAATCTGGACTCGATTGTTATTTGATATGTTAATTGATATGTAAACAGTTTGATTAAAAGATTTCGATTGTGAAACATCAGTATTGGAAAGGCCCGCTGTTTGAATTCGCTCACTGGCCTTTAAGCAGTGTACATTTACAAGTTTATGTGGGTAATGTGTTATAATGTTTGCAGAAGTGGGACATGTGATATTTCAATGTGTAATATTGGACATCCGTCGTTTGGGCGAAAGATGGAGTTAAAGGGGCAGCGAGTCAGATGTTGGTAGACGAGAGGAACAACGGGGAGAGAGGGGGCCAGAAAGGGAGAGGGGGTGTAACGGAACCTAGAGATGTGGGGGTGCGGATGCATGGGCACGGAGGGCCTGAAGAGGAAGCGAGAGAAGGGGGAAAGAGAAGAGGTGTGGGGAGTGATCAGTGAAGGTTGGGAAAGAGGGCGACATTAGAGGTACAAACATGAGGCCCCTGTAGAGAGAGCTAGTGGGGATCACGATTGGAGAAGACATACGTGAAACACCGTGGAGGCGATGGGTGAGCAGCGGATTAAGCGGCTTGAACCCGAGGCCGAGTCGACGAATCCTGGGCTGGTGGAAAGGATGAGGTGGAGCGCGAAGGGGAGCCTGAGGCAGGAACATGCACATGGAACACACAGGTCAATTTAAAACAAAAACACTTTTAAATGATGTCTGTGTAGGCATCACGCCCAGCCTCTGCTTGTAGTGCTTGCATTCAGTGATTTGCCTTTTCAGAGCTAGGCACACTCAGACGTCATCACCTAATTCCACACCGGTTCATGTCGAGTCTTTCCCCTCACACACTTTGTCTCCGTTTCGTCAGTCTTTTCCATTGCTTCCCTTTATTTCTCCACATCCTTTTCCATTCCCTCCCTCGTATCCTTACCGCCCCTCTCACTCTCGCACTTTCGCCATTTCACTCCTCCCTCTCGTTCCCTCTGTCACACTCAGTCTCCATTTTCTAGTGCATTTCGCCCCCCCTTTGCATTTCTTTCGTTTCCCCTCACCGACTGTGTGCGCATGCTCCCTTTCTCTCTCTATATATATAATATATATATATATATATATATATATATATATCTATCGTACAAATATAATTTCACAGGATTTCCATCCCACACACAATCAGTCTCTCTCTCAATTTATATATATTTATATATATATTGTACAAATATAATTTCACAGGATTTCCATCCCACACACAATCATAGTCTCTCTCTCAATTTATAAATATTTATATATATTGTACAAATATAATTTCATAGGATCGCCATTCCACCCACAATCTTGGTCTCTCTCGCTCTCTCTCTATATATATATATATATATATATATATATATATATATTTATATTTCTCTGGGTTTCTCTGTTTCGCACACGCTATTTCACACCTGCGCGCTCTCGTCTTTCTCTCCCCTCATCTCTGGTGGGATCTCTGCCTTTCTTGCTCCCTCGCTCTCACACGCACTCTCTCTTTCTGCACCCCCTCTCAATATACACATTTCTCATGCTCTCTTTCTATGGCTCTCATACGCGCTATCTTACTCTCGGGCGCTCTCCCTCTTCTTCCTCTTTTTTACCTTTCCTCGCCGTCTCGAGTCCTCCAGGTCTCTCGTTCTCCCCCCTCTCCACCACGCCCGCTAACACTCACTCTCTCGCTCTCCGTGCCCTGCGCCTCTGTAACCCCGGCCACTCCGGCCGATCCCTCATTTCCTTTATGTAAAACACGTGCCTCTGATCTCCCCGCCCCGCCCCCCCCCCCATTTTCTATGTTTACACCAAGTCTCACCTCCTAGTTTTTTTTGCTATGAAGTAGTATTGTTGCATTAGTGGGGTCCTTCATCTCAGCGGGTGCTTCGAAGGGCTATGTAGAAGTGCATATGGGGCTTGCATTGAAGTCAGAAGTGGAGAAGCTTAGTTGTCCATCATCTAAGTGCAACTCTGCATCAATCCTACCACTGATAGGTGTGCTAATGCAATTATCGATTCACAGAAGGAATGCAGAGCTAGTGAGTGTCTTGACAGGTCATTTCACCTGGGTGAAATTAAAAAAATTGCAATCATCAGAAGTGGGGTTGTGTCCATTTTAGCTACTGTGCTCTTTTGGAGAAGAGCGCGGCGCTTCATTTGCGCCAGTGATTGGCAGTGGTGGGCATAAGCACATTTTGAGGCCCAGAATTAATTTTTCATCAAGGAAGCCCGTCTTGGGTAGCTTCATGGACAACATTTAGGGGTCGCCTGCCCCTTGTGATGCCTGGCACTGCCTTTGGACCCCTAACGTCAGCAGTTGCAAAATCAGTGGCAGGAACAGAAGCAGCTCGTCCTTATAGACGTCGGTGGGGGCTTTACTCACCTCGTTTTGTGTCGATTTTTTAAATTATGCTAATAGTGAATAATATTACGTTATTTGCTATTAGTTTCATTAAAATTGAGTAAAAATAGCTGGAATATGACTTTCCCTGGCAGCAGAGATAAGTAATAATGTGCTTTTAAATTTATGTATGCTCTGTGCGTGCTTGCAGTTTTGAGTATGTTTATGTAAGAGTAAATGTGTGCGTGTGTAGGCAGAGTTTGTGTATGTGAACGTGTGTGTGTGTGTGTATAAGCATATGTATGCGTGAGTGTAAGTGAAGGTCAAGGGGCATGTGAAGTCACTTCCGCTACCCCAGGCATTTTGGTGAAATTGACGTCCAAGGGTAGCTGTGCCCTCTATCAAACGTTTAACATAACATCACCAGACTGTGCCGGAGCAAGAAAGAAGTAAGAGAATGGAAGGAAGATAAGTACCGTAAGGAAGAGAGAAAGCAGCCATGAGGAAGAGCCCACAGGAGTGAGGAAGCGAGTGCATTGTGGTGGGAAAACAGGCACGAGGTGGAATTCGGCGAGGCAGGCTTGGGAGTTATCAAATCGGTCATTATCGCGCACATAAGGGTTAATCGGGTGCAAGGACACACCGTATGGAAAGTGCATTTTATTTCACCCCCCCCAGCGGGTGTTTCATCACCTCAATACTGCGATGGTCTAAATGACTGTGTGATTCAGTGGGGCAGATCCTCGGGTCTCTCTTTTTAGGTCTCGCCTGAGCCAGCGCATGCGCTGCTCTGGCGAGAGTTTTAGTAAGCGAGTTTTGGAAGTGCAAACAGCAGTTTGCTGGCGACCAGCTTGCGTTCATGCGAGCGTGCACGCGCGATCAGGCGCCATATGGCTTCCCTCGCGATTACTTTCACTTTCGCGGCCTCGCGGCCGTGTCAGTTTCACGGACGCGCGGCCATTGCTTGTTTCTATTTATCAATGAGTGATCGATGCTAACTTTTTCAGTGAGCAACAAAGCAAATTAAATAGGCCTCCTTTTCTCTTCAGATGTGTGTTTTCTAGGTTCTCAATGTGTTGTTCATCTTCCTTTATTCTTATGTCTTATTTAATGTATCTGTCTGGAGTCAAACACACTTGCAGTTTTTTCCTGGTTGTGTTGGCCCATGTACCCAGCTATTTGCACGAAATGTTATATAATTAAATATTGATAAGGGCTAAGCAAATATTACAGAGATGAAAGTAAATGAAAACATTTTCTGCTGCAAGAAATATACTCTTTTGGGAATAAACGCATCTGTTTAAGCCATAGCCCTGTACAAAAGTAATGTCTGTGCAGTGAAAACCTTTAAAAGGGCTTCCGATGAATAATCTCATACTTGGTCTCCAAACCCAAGCAGAGGCTATGAAGCAGAAGAACATTCTGGAATGCAGATGCAGTACTTGGCAGAGAGGCCCGTTGTCTTCTGTACAAGCCATGGCCTCTTTAAGCATTCATCACCCACATTGCTGTTGGGCTCCATTATATGCTCGGCCCTTTAAGACTCAGCGGCTCAGCTGGAGCACGTCTCTGGTGCTGCTAAAGCCTGCATCATGGAGCATCTGGAAGTCCATCAACCTTTGTGTTTGAGGAACGGTGGAGGCCATTTGCAGCTGATTAACTGTGCACATTCTGCCTTTATAATACTCCCTTGTGACACAGGGCTGTGTTCCACACATGGCTCCCATTAATAGCTTGTAAGTTATTTTTATGACTGTACTGGACTAAAATACTAAACCCGATTTGTTTATGTTTCTAGTAACTTGTGGGTGTGGGTCCATGCCATTTATTGCATCTCAAAATTGGGTTCCTTTCTTGTTTAATCTTCAGGAGAGAGCATATGTTAACTCTTTCGAGCAAGATGGGTCGCTTGCATTGAATTTCAAGCCTGAGTTTTCTTTCTCGCATATCTGCTAGATTCCAGGTTTTTAGAACTTCATTCGAGGACACCAATTACTTTGCACTTGGGGGAAAGAATTGCAGTAGAGAAGTCACCGATATTTTCAATGTATATACTGCTGCACACTACATTAGCAAATCAAATGAACTATGTATAGTCTTGGTACTTACGTCCAGCACCTAATTTGTAAACATAAACACATAAATAAATGCCAGTGCACAATATATGTTTTAGGAGACTGCTGTAGTTGGCGTTACGCACTCACCGTTTTGGCAGCGGAGTCAGTGCCCACCACTGACAATCACACTTCAGTTTAGTGTATTTTATATTTTTGGTTTAACCTACAATTGTGCAATACTTTATGAAATTCATTATGGAGATGAACTTTTCAATTTGCTTTTCAAATGGACTATGCACCTCAGGTCAGAGAGTTTGTAGATATTTGCCACCTTTTCTTTTTCTGCTAAAATTGTAAGTTGCATCCAACCCTCCTGCTTGTTCATGAAATATAGGCGGGAAATTATTCCTTAGGCGTCTGCAGCCTTCCCGCTTCTCCCTGTTGCGCACAGCTGTCGAGCTCTCGCCGTCCTGTTCCTCCGCACGTCCCGCTGTTCCAGGAGGTTGAACGTCACAAACCTCGCGGTAACATCTGTTCTGTGTCAGCAGCACCAACAGACGCCCTTGAGTGGACATGCACTGTACAAATACTGCGGTTATGTAACGTCGGAGCTGTGCAGTGCACCTCACCCTGCTTGGCTGCACGCTTGAGCTCGCGAGCTTTACTGGCTCGCCTCTGTGCAGCTCTGCAGGCGGCAGCCCGCGCGCTCCCAGTGCAGAAGCAGCGCCGAGAGCATTGTTTACTTGGCCCGGCCTCGCCTATTCCAGTTCTCGTTGCTCTGCCCCCTCTGGCTTTCCTTTCCACAACTACAGTTCCATGCAGGGCCGGACTGGAAACCAGTATAAACCACGGCGCAGATACACAGCTGCCAAATGTAACAAGCATTGACATAGCCAATAGGTCTCACCTTTGGGACGTTATAAGTGTTTAGACATGCAACAGTTGATGTTGTTGCACCAAGGATATTGTACTGCATAACTAAATACTTCTAAGGTTCCAAAGGCGAGACCTATTGGCTATGCCAATGCTTGTTATTGTATCCCTTCCTGTGCAACATCTGCCTCCGAGCCCAGAATTCCCTTTGCTCCCGGAAGTGTTTGAACAATCTAATCTGCATATTCACGTCCACCACCACCACGTCCACCACCACCACGTCCACCACCACCACGTCCACCACCACCACGTCCACCACCACCACGTCCACCACCACCACGTCCACCACCACCACGTCCACCACCACCACGTCCACCACCACCACGTCCACCACCACGTCCACCACCACGTCCACGTCCACCACCACGTCCACGTCCACCACCACGTCCACCACCACGTCCACCACCACGTCCACCACCACGTCCACCACCACCACGTCCACCACCACCACGTCCACCACCACCACGTCCACCCCACCACGTCCACCCCACCACGTCCACCCCACCACGTCCACCCCACCACGTCCACCCCCACCACGTCCACCCCCACCACGTCCACCCCCACCACGTCCACCACCACCACGTCCACCACCACCACGTCCACCACCACCACGTCCACCACCACGTCCACCACCACCACGTCCACCACCACCACCACGTCCACCACCACCACCACGTCCACCACCACGTCCACCACCACGATGTCCACCACCACGATGTCCACCACCACGATGTCCACCACCACGATTTCCACCACCACGTCCACCACCACGTCCACCACGTCCACCACCACGTCCACCACGTCCACCACCGCTACCACGTCCACCACCGCTACCACGTCCACCACCGCTTCCACCACCACTACCGCTTCCACCACCACTACCGCTTCCACCACCACTACCGCTTCCACCACCACTACCGCTTCCACCACCACTTCCACGTCCACCACCACTTCCACGTCCACCACCACTTCCACGTCCACCACCACTTCCACGTCCACCACCACTTCCACGTCCACCACCACGTCCACCACCACCACGTCCACCACCACCACGTCCACCACCACCACGTCCACCACCATGTCCACCACCATGTCCACCACCACGTCAACCACCACCACGTCAACCACCACCACGTCCACCACCACCACGTCCACCACCACGTCGAGGCTTTACAGAGCAAATTAAGGCTGTTCAGCCCTCACTAAAGATAGTCGCAGGTGCAGGTAGAAGGGATGTTTGGCAAGGATTGTAGGGGGAGAGGACATGGGAGAGTTAGACTAATAGAACAAGCATTAAAAATGCAATAGGTCTCGCCTTTTCATTAAGTTAAAGCCATTTGCTTGGCATACACTACCATTAGCAAAGCAAATGGCTTTAACTTAGTCAAAGGCGAGACCTATTGCATTTTCAATGCGTGTTTTTCTTTCTCTTTGGCCTGACGTTGAATTACGGCCAGAAAGCAGTGATCCTGCTGATAGGGCCCCATTTCAAAGTCCCCAATTTGTTTTTTTTACCAATGCTGTGTACAGCCCCTATACAGATAGTGCTGTGAGCACAAGTGTTACAGTGACGAGGAGGATCTAGAGAGGCGTAGAGAGCTGATGCTAGAGGCTGGAGGAGCTGACATGAGACCTCCCTACGCCCCTCTTCAGTCCCCAACCTCCAGGGACTGGGAAGGGGGAACAAACATGGGCTGCTCATTGCCTCCATTTGCATCACTGTCCCCATGCCCTTAGACTGTTTCCCCAACCGAGACAAATGCGAAATTTTACTAAAGGGTTGGGCTCAAGACTCCCACAGCCAATCACAAACTAGAGCTCAGTCATGGGCTTTTGGCCTGTCGGAGGCCTCTAAACTGCTCCGATGTTCATAGGATTTGTTTTAGCATTTGCGATTGGCTGTGAGCCCCAGACTGCCACAGCTCGTACATTATTTACCGTGAGTTACTGTCTTGTTGTCCATCGGACAAAATAGGCATTAAATCTTCTTGCCCACTACAAAAATCAACATGTCTCAGGCGTCGGGTGATATGAATCACCCAACCCTGCCTCTCCATCCCACTCCAATTTATCCCAATCCATTCTACCACACTCCACTCTATTCCAGTCTACCCCAATCTACCCCACCCCCCTCAACCTACCCCACCCCACTCCAT
Organism: Calotriton arnoldi; assembly: GCA_963921515.1. Classification (NCBI taxonomy): domain Eukaryota; kingdom Metazoa; phylum Chordata; class Amphibia; order Caudata; family Salamandridae; genus Calotriton; species Calotriton arnoldi. The sequence goes on along the minus strand of CAWUFW010001456.1, from coordinate 809,841 downwards.
GCCACTAACTTTTAGCCATGCTGAACAGCAGCCACACTGGTGAACTTAATGGCTGAAACACATTACTAAAGTCAGTAGCTTTAGCATAGGCGAGACCGGTTGGCTTTTCCAATACTTGTTAGGTAAGGCCTTTGAGTCTCCAGGCTATTGTTTAAAAAAAGCAATCATACATATTATACATACATATAGGAGATTTTACGTTAGTGACTTCAACCATTGGTCTGTTAAACTGTCATTCATGTTTGTGTGGTGTGTCAACAATAAAGTTTGTGTGTGGGTGTCAACAGTAAAGTTTTGCAGAAACCCTGGCAAAAAAACCATTGACAAAATGCCAGACCTATTGATTGGCCAATGCCTGTTAAAGATGTTCTTATGAACGGTTTAAGTGACATTGTAATATTGTCTCTTCCTCCAATTAGAGATGTTATAGATGTTAACAATGGTTCGTAACAAGCTCGGCAGGCAGTGATGCTAAAACCACAATTGCTTATCCCAGCATTCACACATGGCCACATTCTGTGATCCTCTGCACATCTCCCAGTTTCTCTGTGTTTCGCTCCTCATAGCTGTGCATACAGAAGGCCTGGAAGCGAAGTAATAATAAGAGTAATAACAGATGGGTTTTTAAATCGTGCTTGCTGTAATTTATAGCACACACGAGTTTTGTACATTATGCTCCTTTTTTGGACATCAGGAGGAAGGAGGGCCGAATCCTTGCATTAACTCAGCCTGACAACCACAACGACATTTGTCTCTTAGAGCGTCAGTTGTTATCTTGTCACGGCATGTACTGTTAGGCAAGCTACACATGGAGAGACCGTGGAAATAACGCGAAGCAGCCCCCCCTTTTCGCCAGCCATTGACGCCCTCTCAAAGGAAAGGGACTCAGTGGGATGCGCGCGGCACGTTATCCACGTCACAGATGACGCCAGACACGTAATGCCACGTTGGGTTCAATAACAAAGGTACTGGGCTTTCAGGGTGCTTACTGGAATTGGAAAACAAAAATACCCCGCAACCCATAAATTGGGAGGTAAGATGTGGAGTCAGGAGGGGCAGAGCTTGAAAAGCAGAGTCTGACAGTCAACTTATACATTTAAAAAAAACTGCTTCAAAAAAATGGGCAAATAAGACAAATATGTGCTGTAAATCTCCTCTACCTGGCTTAGTTGGTCACAAAGAGGCTGCATTTTAAAATACCTTCAAGGGTTAAGACACCTGCTGTAGAGATCTTTGTGTGCCCAGCTATTTTGAGTGGATTATAATAGAGTTATTTTAATGCTGGTGGTCAGGGCAGTTATGGGAGAGTTCTGTGTTTTTATACAATCACAGTCTTGACTCTTAAAGTAGCATATTGGGTTTGTGTGCCTGCTGCAAAGTACACAGTGTAACATGCAGATCACAGATTTGTTTTATATGTAGAGAGGGAAGTGGGCTACTGCTTTTAACACTGAGGTCATTTTGTTACTTCCAGTTCATAAGTTCCAATCATTCTAATATAGCACAGTGATCTATTTACCGGCATCAAGGAGCTGTATGCAAACTGTAAGTCATGGGTTTAGTTCCTTATTGGTGTTTGTGTCAATCTGTTGTTATTCTAAGATTGCAAAGAAAGGTCTTCTCTGGGAACTAATAAAGATTTGTTAGTGAGAGAACCCCAATCCCTGCGCTATGTTTTATATCTCGACTTTGTGTTTCTCAACCGTTCACGCTTAACTTATAATGTCTACAAGTATGGATGATATGCGATTCCTACACCTTATGACCCTCATTGTCTAAGGTAACATTTCTTATAAATTGATTGAGACATTTGTATAATTTATTCTGTCTCTGTGTGATGTAAAGCGCTCTGACGCCCTGCAGTGGGATGATTAGTGCTATAAAAGAACTAAATATAAAATAAATTAGTAGGTGCCATTTAGATCATTATTAGTGCAATTACTCATACATAGAGATAAATCTTGCATTCTTACAATGCGTGCACATTTCTTCCATAGGAAAGTTGAACAAAGTCAAAAACCTGCCTCCTAGCGTTAGTTTCTCTAAAATACTTGTGCTAAGCTATGTGCCTTGGTTTCCCTGCATTGGCACCTAAGGCTCTAGATGGCTCCCAGTCCACTCATACTTGAACAAATGAAAGGCTGATGCCCCTTTAATTCAGGCCTTTGTTTTGGTCCCGGATAGAAGTGAAAAAACAGAAAGCCCCCTCGCCACTTGCAGGTTGTTGCTCTAAATGAAATGTGCTGCTAAATTATGTCCCAGTGTCGAAAAATAACACCGAGACAAATTCAGCATATTTCTCTAGGTCGGACGGATCCCAGATCTGGCCCAGATATAACTGCCGAACTGGGACACTATGCAATCCCAGTACTTTCCTGCACTATGCACACACATCAGTGAGTTTGTATTATGTAAGGTGAACACAAATACCTTCATTAGCAGCTGCAGTTTCTACTTTTTAGTAAAAGAAATATTTCTATTTTCTTTCTTTTATCCCTCCAAATATTTCTCATTCCTGTGAAAGTCAACCCACCAATAAAATCCTTTCCTGTGTGTCTAAAACATGATTATTTGCAGGGCCGACCTTGGGCATGGGCGAGCTGTGCCCAGGCCGCCAATATTCCGAGGGGCGCAGCAGGGAGCTGCCTGACTTATGCAAACAGCAGCTCGCCCATCCCACTTGCTCTCAATTGGGTCCCGTTAAAGAGTTTGCAATTATTCTTACTGTACCTCAGTGAAATTGTTGGCACCCCATCAGCCCCCTGCCCTCCTCCCATCTTCCTCACACCTCCTGCCGTCACACCGCCACCACCCCCGCTCCTACAACAAACACCACATTTTCTTTCCGCCCAGGGCACTGTCCCGCTCAATCCGATTTAGGGCCGGGTCTGCTTATTTGGTATTCCCAAATATTGATGGATATTCTGGCAGCAGATGCATTGGTGCACAAGGACTCTATGAAAAGTAGAACTTGTGCATAAAATTCCGATTGCTGCTGTTAATAGTGCCATTCTCCGCCCTTGAGAGAGAGAATATCTCTCACACACACACACACACACACACTCTCTCTCTCTCTCACACACACACACACACACTCTTCTCTCTCTCCCTCCTCTCTCACTCTCCCTCCTCTCTCTTCTCTCCCCCCTCTCCCTTCTCTCTTTCTCTCACTCACTCTCTCCCTCCCCCTCACTCACTCTCTCCCTCCCCCTCTCCTCTCTCTCTCCTCTCTTTCTCCTCTCTCCTCTCTCTTCTCTTCTCTCTCCCTCCCCCACCCACATCTCCTTGAGCTGCAGGTCTGTGCCCTCCTCTGGTGCTAGGAGGTGTCGGCAGGTGGTGGCTGCAGGTCTGTGCCCTCCTCTGGTGCTAGGAGGTGTCGGCAGGTGGTGGCTGCAGGTCTGTGCCCTCCTTCCGGTGCTAGCATTGGCATCTGCGCTCCTCCGGTGCTAGGAGGTGTCGGCAGGTGGTGGCTGCAGGTCTGTGCCCTCCTTCCGGTGCTAGATGGTGGCAGTTGTGCTTTCTGGTGCTAAGTGGTTGCAGGCCTGTGTCCTTCTCTGGTGCTAGCTAATGACCGCTATCGCCATCTGCAGATCTGTTCCCTCCCTCCCCATTGCTACGAGGCGGCAGCTGCAGGTCTGTGCCACCCCCCGGTGGTGTACGGTGGTGGCAGCTGCAGGTCTGTGCCCTCCTCCGGTTCTAGGAGGTGGCAGCTGCAGGTCTGTGCCACCCTCCGGTGGTGTACGGTGGTGGCAGCTGCAGGTCTGTAGTGTGCCACCCTCCGGTGGTGTACGGTGGTGGCAGCTGCAGGTCTGTGCCCTCCTCCGGTTCTAGGAGGTGGCAGCTGCAGGTCTGTGCCACCCTCCGGTGGTATACGGTGGTGGCAGCTGCAGGTCTGTAGTGTGCCACCCTCCGGTGGTGTACGGTGGTGGCAGCTGCAGGTCTGTGCCCTCCTCCTCCGGTTCTAGGAGGTGGCAGCTGCAGGTCTGTGCCACCCTCCGGTGGTATACGGTGATGGCAGCTGCAGGTCTGTAGTGTGCCACCCTCCGGTGGTGTACGGTGGTGGCAGCTGCAGGTCTGTGCCCTCCTCCGGTTCTAGGAGGTGGCAGCTGCAGGTCTGTGCCACCCTCCGGTGGTATACGGTGGTGGCAGCTGCAGGTCTGTGCCCTCCTCCTGTTCTAGGAGGTGGCAGTTGCAGGTCTGTGCTAGGTGGCACTTGCAGCAGGCACAGCTGTGAGTCCCCGGTACTTGGATGCGACAGTAGGCTCAGATGCAGGCATGTGCCCTCCTCCGATGCCAGGAGGTAGGTGGCAGCTGCAGGCCTGTGCCCTCCTCCGATGCCAGGAGGTAGGTGGCAGCAGGCCGCTGATGCTCTCTAGGAACGCCGGGTGCTCTGCCCCTTTAAGGGGCGGGCGGGGGCGTGCCGCCTCTCTCCAGCCTCCCGCTCTGCCAGCGCTGGGCTCCAGGCAGCAGTCGAGCCGCCTGCCTCACAAAGGCTGCATCCCGGCTCCAGGCAGCGGGTGGAGGAGCGTGGAGCGGCGGGGAGAGGAGTGGGAGCCGGCTGGACACCGAGCCTATGGCAGTGAAGGCGGCAGCGGGGCTCCGGCTGCACCGGTGCAGTGCACGGACCGCCGGGCTCAGTCCCTGCACTCACATGCCCTCCCGCGCATAGGCAGCAACCGGTGGCCCCTCGCACTGTGCCATCGTACACACCCGCGCCGCAGGTGCCCGTTCCTTCCACGGACCCCTCACTTTGCCAAACTGTGCTTCGCCGTGCACCTTTTGCCGCATGTGTGCTCTCCAATGGGATCTGTCTGTCGGGAAGTGGCATGCCGTCTTTCCTTTCCCGTTGACCAGGGACTGACTGACCGTCCTGTCCGCATTAATGTGCGGGCCCTCGCGTTCCTTGTAGCCCTTTCTCTCACTCTTGGCAGGTTACTGCGGGACACCTGTGCATACTGCTCCCAGGCGGGTTATTGAACATGAGTTGACTTAAGGTTCACATGGACATGTGTAGGTGGAACTTGGACATCTCCACCATGAAAGGAAGAGTCTGCTCAGGGTGGAACATACTGGGCGCGCCAACTCTTTTCAAGAGGTTACAGCAAGGTGGTTTACTTATTTTGTTGGTTTGTTTTGCTCCAGCTGGTCACCTTTTGCTCACATCAGACAACTTTGAGAGACTGTAAGCGCCCAGGAGCACTAGCAACCAGTTGTGGAGTTCAGAAAATAGAGCTGGTCTCTGCGCAGTGTTCCTGGCCTAGGAGGCCGCATCTGATGAACTTCTGGTCCTAGGTGCTCATGGGGAACGAACTAGGAAGGGTTCCCGTAGGCGGACTTGTCATCGTCTGATGTTTGGGAGAAGAAGTGAATGCATGGTGACATGCTGAAAACTCAGATCCCGTGTTTTGGAGACGCCTTCAAGGCACCTAGAATCAGCCAGACCATCGCATTGAGTGTCACTGGCACAGGAGGACATCGGGTCAACCGAAGAGCCCACCTTTTGGGTGCACACAGAAGGTCAGGCGTACAAGGATTTCAAATCAAAGATCAGAAGCAAATTATTTTACTAACATCAAATGTGGGAGGATGGCTTTTGGTAAAAAGCTGCCCTTTGTGCGTACCCTGACGTGTGAGTAAGACGCTGTAGCCAAATTTAAGTGCACTTGTGGTAGCGAGAGCTGCTGCACAGGGTCAAGGAGTGTCTGCTATTTTTGGAAGCCGGAGAGGGTTACCGATGGAGGATATTTCTTCCTGTATTTTTCTAGCCTGATGTGAGGCGCGCAGTCCAGGAGTGGTGCATACCGGCAGGAATCACTATCCTCTGGACCCCTTGGCATCGACACGTATACATACAGTACTCTCAAAATGGACGATTCAAGCATTTTGCGGCGAAGGGGGCTGCAGGTAAGTGAAATACAATAAAATAAATTTCCACTGTAACAATAAATGTTACAAATAGGTGTGAAGTCAAAAAATGCACTAAAACTATGTTCTCCATTTAGACTGATTTATTGTACCATTAAGCAAAACTCTTAAGGATCGATAAGGTAAGTGAAATGCACCTGCTTCAGTAAGCCTCTTAGTGACCCACGAGTAAGGCATTAGCTGGAACGCTTAGCCTTAAGCTCATGCTCGCTTGCGTAGCGCTTACGAACAACTACTCCTCTGTGAAAGTTTGAGTCCAGGCCAGTATCTGACAATGACTTGTTTCAGGCCAGTAACAATTCAAGCACAGTTAACATTCTTTCTCTTGTGAAGCCGGGGTTAGCGCAGAAAGATAAAATGTTTACTTGGTGAGTGTTGGCTTTGTGTGAAGCCTGCTGCCAGTAAAAGAGCACAGCAGTAGCTGTCTCTAACGTTAACTTGGGTTTCTGAACATGAATGGCATCACAGGGTCTCTTTGATAGGGCTGTGGTACACTGCCCCATCCGTAGAGAACACCTCCGTGTCCTAGAATAACCCACCCACACCTGCATGGTTTGTGATAGGTATCCTCCTGTGGAGAACCTCCACTGGCTGAATCACAACTGCATAGTGATGGCTGCACCTAGTGCCAAGAGGCCAAGAATTTGGTGAGTGTTGCACTATATAAATACCAAGTTCATATTAAGGGTTGTGTCCACAGGCTGTTGAGCATGTAGGTGGCAATAAAAAGGGCCAGCCTCTTCTGTTGTAAGGGTGTGTCTTCAGCACAGTACATGTGCCAGTGAAATGGCTCTGAGTGCTGAGTGCCTTCTACAGAGGCATATACATAACCAGCTGACCGAAGGCTTCAGTGTCAGACAGGCATTCCTTACTGAAGCAGTTGAGTTCATTGGGCCATGAGCCAGCTGCTCCCTGTTTGTTGGTTAGTATGCACCTAGGTCCTACAGGAACCACAACATTTAAGCTTTGCAAATGGAATGTGTACTTTGCAGCTTTTAACACTACATCCAGGGACCTGCATCACTCCCTTCTGAAATTGGCCCCACAAGTTCTCAGCATCTGTTTATATATCTGTCTCTGTCACTCTTTCTGTTGCTCTATCTCGCTCTCTTTTCGCTCTGTCAATTCTGTTGTTCTGTGTCTCAATTTTTCTGTCTCTAACTAAGTCTTTCTGTCTTTCTTCATCCTTCTATGTCTGTCTCAGTCTACTTGTACCAGTACCACACTTGGCTGTGGTTCAGTCTATTCTACATTTACCCGTGCATGGCCTTTGAAACGTAGTTAGATACCCACTGACAATTGACTGGGGATGCCTTAGTAATTCATGTACATGCTCCACTGCAGCTCTTGCTACATTCCTGAGTGAAAAAGGTGACCAGACTGGATAGTTGTATGGTTCTGTCATTGGCCTTAAGTGGAAACGAACCTAAGGATCGACTCTCCCATTCGCGCGGATATCTGAATCTGTTGTGCTTGAGAAAAAGCACCTTGATGTTCCTCGGGAAGATGAAAAGCCACTGGCTCTGTGTGCCAGGAGGTTGGAGACCCTCCTTCTCTACCTTTCATATGCCCAATTGGTTTGCATTTGTGGGTGACAGTGGTGGCAGGCGAAACTAGCTGTGGGAGAATACTTGTGTTTCCATGGGACTTAAAAGTGCTTTTATTCCTCCATATGAATTTGTCCGCTATGGCAGTAGGTTTCTGGAGGGTTGCATGGGTATTGTATAGGGAAGTTTATTCTTCCCACCCCGTGGTGGTTCCCTTTCAATTAGAATAACAACAGAGATCTAGTTCTCCTGAGGACCAATGGAGAATCATAATTGGATGTGCTAGAATCTGTATTGGGCGTTGAACTGAGTTTCGTGAAGTCAGGCTGTAGTAGTGCAAGCAATGGCCCTCTCTTCCTTGTCCTTCCTTCCCGCTCTATATGAACTCCCCACCCCCAATAAGTCTGTGATAGTAGGCCCTGTAAGGGAGGCATCATGGTAGAGAGACCATTTATCAGACGTGGCTCAGAATATATTCTTGATATACAGTCTCTCCTTCTGAGTGACTGGTACTGGTGCTGTGTGACACCTCATTATCAGGAGGTTGTTAAGCTCTATATCAAATTCTCCCAGATTGACAATTGCCTGTTAAAAGGGTTCCTAATGAATCCTTCATAGTGGTAGATCCCGAAGTTGACTAGCACAATGTTAGGACCGTTAGGTCCTCAGATGACAGTAGCTGTCACCATCAATTGGCGCTACCCAAGATATCTTTAATCCAAGTCTCTGAGGTAGATCCAACTGCATCAGATTCCGTCAAATGTCCACCATCATCTGCTCCATAGAAGCAGAACAAGAGAAAGAGGGAGCAGGGTGTAAAAGTTAGTGATACCCTAGGGTTTCCTAATGGGGAACTCTAGAGCTCCACTACATTGGCCTCCCAAAACCACCATGGCATGACCATTTCACAATCTGTGTACCACTTCTGGTGCAAAGTGGAGTGTCACCACTGTCACTGTACCAGATGGCGCAACTCCCTGGAGGATGTAGAGCATTAGGATAATGAGAAGAAAGTATTGCAGCTCTTGCCATTATACTTGGTACCTCAGATCTCACCCAGTACTCTTTTCCTTCCGGTTTTTCATCTTCCCTCCTCCACCCACCCAGGTTTATTAGAATTCAGCACTTTAAATGTCACAAATGTCTGTGTTGTAGAGGTACGAAGGCTGTTAGTAACAGGCTCGTGCCACAGCTGAAACAGACTGCTCGTCTTGTATGTGACGTGATTAGAGAAGATGAGAGTTTAGTGTCCTCAACAGGCAAGACCTCATTCACCCTCATGGCTACATCCTGCTCTTCGTGCACGAAGTATGCTACTGTATTCAACAGGTGGCCCCTCTTGAATGTCCTGCAGTTCCATACTACTTTTCTGGCTCTCTAGTGACATATCTAGGTCTCCGAAACCCAGAATTCCGAGATCAGCGATGCCCATTACTCAAAGTTCTCTTTCCCATAGCTTCCAATGCGGCTCGAGCTGTTCAAGCCTTTGCTTTGGTGGCCAAAAAGCCTATTGCTGCTCCCATTTGTGTTGTGATGGATGGCCGAGGAAGCTTAAAAAGTCCATCTGTGATAAAAGTGTGGCATGAAATTCATACACTATAACTCAAGACTGACTCCATTCCTCCTCCTCCTTCGATAATGATCTTATCTGCTTTGGGGTGGGTGAAATTACTTCATATGTCCATTCTGGCAGCTGAAACTGAGAAGGGGTTCTATAACCTCATTCTGCAAATATTTTCGTGGTTCAAGAATTTTTTTATCATCAGAAAGCAAAAGCAACGCTGCAGAATAGCACACATTCCTCTAACAAATATGAAACACCTTCCACATTTCAACCGTCAAGGCGACATAACACAGTACTGTATTTTTTAGCCCTAATGCCACCCCGTAGTTCTAGCAATCCTTTATCTGAAAATTCGCTGGTCCTGATGGAAGGTGATGGTTAAGTGTACAATACTATCACAGAAAGGCACGATTCACTCTCCAGTGGGCACATCCTCCCCATGTCCGGACTACATCTAGAGTCCCCACACAGGAATGGGAGTTTAGTATATCAGTCACCACACCAGCCCCTGTAATACATGTGTTAGGGGGCTGGTGTGGTGATCGCGGCCTTTCTGCCTTACTCTGTTCCAGGGGCCCAGACATACTCTCCGTTTCCAAGTGAACCCCACCATCCTCTCAATCAGACCCTTCATTGCATGCACCGCCGCCATGATGCTGCAGAGTTAGTGGTTGGGTCATTTTGAAGAATGTTTGTGCTTTTGCAGGGCGTGTTAGCACCCTGTGAGCATCAGTACATCTTCTTGCAGGGACTCATCTGGTCCCTAGTGACCCTACGAGGTGGGGGACCCAAAGGCTTGAAGAATTCCCCTCTTTGGGCTATTTTCTTTCTGACAGCTTTGACTCATTATCAGCAGACACACCAGTCAAAGATGATTGCCTGAGCCCTAATAGACTGATCTAAGGAGCAAGAGACCATTTAGGTGCTGACTGTTGCGCGTTTCATTTTAGACGTGCTGCTTACCAGGAGCTCTTGCTACCCCCACTGTACCATAAACGGGAGCCCTAATAGACTGATCTAAGGAGCAAGAGACCATTTAGGTGCTGACTGTTGCGCGTTTCATTTTAGACGTGCTGCTTACCAGGAGCTCTTGCTACCCCCACTGTACCATAAACGGGATATTGCCATATGGTAGAGAGAAAAGCGTGGCCAGCTTGCTGTGTGAACATTCTCTCTGAGCACCTTACCCAGTCACCCCCAAGCCCTAAAACAGATGTTCAACTTTTAAGATGCTGTTTTCGCTTTGAATCACCAACCACCATCCCTTGCTGCCTCCACTGGGATCCCGGCTAGCCTGGTACACATTGGTGAGCCCCAGCTGGGAAAGGTTCCATATGGGACTGTGCTGCTATGTGGTCCTCATGATTCCCAGACACCTGGGGATAAGATCTAAGGGCTCCGCGTATGGTTTGTCTAGTGTGACCAGAACAAAGGGATCACCCCCCCTACCCCCCCTCGCCCCCTTCTCTTATCCAGACCATCATGACTGTTTGGAAGAGATAGAAAGAGAGAAGAAAGAGCTGACTGCAGAGCTCGAAAAGGTAGTGGTCCTCATGGATGCCGGCTAGCTTCAACACCCTGCCAATGTTTTGGAGTTCATTTCAAGGGACAGCATGTCTATCGGAGTGAGATGGGGATAGTTTAGGAGACTTTGTCCATGTTGAACACAGAAGAGAGTTCTTTAGTATCTGAGTTTGTGACCGGAATGAAAGATGAAGGCAACTTTAGGATGGGCTGAAACTAGCTGGTGCCGTCACAATTAAGGGAGCCAGACTGGTGTGTTCCAGAATGACTCTTTAGAAGCTGGTAGGATTGAAGAACTCATACCAACATTGAGATGTTCAAGAAAAATACCTCAACCTCTGTGATAGAGACACGGTTTTGTACCCTCACTAGCATGGTCATTGCCCAAAGCTTAGTACTGTGTAATGCCTTAAACGTGTGGGGCACCCACCCTCTCAACCTTATACTTGTTAATGGCTAGTTATTTTAGGCCTATAACGTGAGTTTTGATGCCCCTGCATCAAAACCTCAGCTCTACAAGCATGTACTCCTTTTGAAGCAGCATGGTTGGGCGGGGTCCTGGGTGCATCAGCCATTTATTTCCAAATTTTCATAGAGCAGATTTGGGATTGTATGGGCAGAAATTACCTCATATTGAACTCAGGTCATTGTGATAGCCAGTGGATGAAGTCTAAGCCATGGCTTGTATTGTAAGAGCGCAATGAGTGGTAGGACAACTCGCTGTGATATAAAGATGTAAAGGCATTTTCCACCACACACTTGGCACAGGATTACACCTCTGGTATTGCAGCCTAATTCAGTAGATGTTCATAGCAGCTGCCCAGCAGCAAGAGCGATTCATAGGATCTCCCAGGGAGCCCCAGGCTCATTTGAAGAGACAGAGAAACTCCCTTGGGGATTTTAACTTTGTTTTATTGCCTTCATTTTGTATTTACGTACTGAGCATATGGATTTGAAAATGCTTCAATAGCTTGCTATAAATACAATAGTTTAAATACAATAGTTATGTGTCTGCATTGTGTACCGCTTGATATAGACCTGTAAAAAAGCTCTTTTTGTAGGATGGGGAAGTGTATTTTGGATGTAGAATTCTGCCCATACAAATAGGGGTTCACCACAAATTGGTTTCAACTCTGAGCATGGTGATGTAGTTGCTAGGAGTGTTCCCTTGAGAAGGTCCTAGTTTTCCTGGCATGCGTTATTGACTTGAGATTGAGTAGCTGCCCATCGTGTCTGCTAATGTTTTTTTCTTGCACTCGTTTTCTGGCCGCTAGCCTGCCTTCTAAGTGTATTTATTAGTCAGGATTTCTTTCCACCACTTTGCTTGCTGCCTCCTCTTTTGGAAGTTCGTACCTGCTACGTGAAGTGACCTGGCACCGCCCTGGCTCTCTTAAGTCCACAGTTAATAGGTAAGAGAAGTCACGTTTCATTTTAAATGAAAACCTGTGAGAGGACTCGGGTGCAGTTACTTATTTTCCGTGCATAGCCTGGGTCGTGCAGAGGGGAACCGAACCTGCCCATCGAGGTTTGCCAAGAATCAGCAGTAATCGTCAGGATATCACTGGTGCTTAATTGTAGTTGTTGATGACATTGCAGGGAATCTGCTGAATGAGTGTTGTGTTAAAAGATCTACAGAGGGTATACGATGCCAAATATTTTGATACATTTGTGTTTTTAAACGTATATGCATTTTCCCAGTCTGCAGGGGGTTACTATATTTACCTATCTATGTGACAATGTAGGGGTGTTGCTATAGCAACATTCACAATCCCCAGAGATAGTTGCATCCGGTTTGTACAAAACACATACATTATAGCCAGTCTCCACGCATTGGTCCTCGACTCATCCTCAGCCTGTCTGTGAATGAATTTCTTGTAGTATGCTCATCGAGCGGTAATCTGTTGTGTATCCTGTCTCTGAAGGTGTGGGTCGGCAAATGTTCTTATAAATGCTGGATGTTACCCAGTGCCTTCCACAGGGGCAGTGGTGTTGAGGAATTGAAAGACACAGGGGAGGTGTGGTTCCTCTGTCAGAGGTTCACGGTGAAGTGTAGTACCTCTTTCTCAGGTTCACTGTGACGTGTGTTTCTTCTATCCAAGGTTCAGGGTGAGGTGTGGTTCCTCTATTTCAAGTTCAGGATGAGGTGTGGTTCACCCATCTCAGGTTCAAAGTGAGGTGTGGTTCATCTCTATATCCGGTTCAAGCTGGGGTGTAGTTCCTCTGTCTGAGGTTCAGGGTGAGGTGTGGTTCCCCTTTCACTGGTACATGGTGAGGTGTGGTTCCCCTGTCTGAGGTTCAAGGTGAGATGTGGTTCCCCTGTCTGAGGTTCAAGGTGAGATGTGGTTCCCCTGTCTGAGATTCAGGGTGAGGTGTGGTTCCTCTATCACAGGTACACGGTGAGGTGTGGTTTCTCTGTCTGAGGTTCAGGGTGAGGTGTGGTTCTCTATCTAAGGTTCAGAGAGTGCTGCATACTGCTCTCTGTGCTTCCCGGTTACAAGCAAAATGCTCAAGATTGGTGAATAATGTTATCTAGAGGATTGTGTGAAATCTTTCCTTTCTTCCTGTGGCACAAAAACTTCCTGTGCCAATGGGGTTCACTGCCAACCGGAGGAGTACTTTGCATCATCGTAGCCCAAGGCTGATGACAGCATGGGTGTGATAGGAACAGGTGTGATTGAGGCAAGTGTGGTTTGTGGACAAAATGCAGGTGCCTAGGGGTATCTCGGTGCGTTCTCTTAGGACTCCTCCTGTTTCTTCTTCTTGATTTCCCTGTAGTGGTAAAGGTTGGCCAGAAGGAACAGTTTTCTGCATCAGATTTTTTTATGGTCTTTCAAAACACCTACTGTGTGGTATGCTGTAGTTCCCAGTAGAAAGTTCAGACGGTATCTTGAGACCCAAGTTTCCATAAATAAAACAATCAATAAGTAGATTTGTAAATTGCTTCTTTTCACCCATGAGGGTATTCAGGCGCTAGCAGGTTCTTCAGGGACTTTCCTAACTCTGGAAGAGATGAGGAGGTCCGTAAATGAAAGGGTAACATGTTCCATGTCTTCGCTGCTAGGTAGGGGAAGGAGCGACCTCCACATCTGCTGTGTCGGATGTGGGGGTGGTATGGGTTGAGTGTTAGAGAAAAGAACTCAGAGCGGAGTTGTAGGGTGGGCTGATGGCAGTTCAGGCGGTGATTCAAGTAGACGGGTCCGCAGTTGTGTAGAGCCTCGAATGCATGAGTCAGGAGCTTGAACTGTCATCTTTTCTGTACAGGGAGCCAGTGGAGTTCCCTGAGGTAGGGGGTGATGTGGGTTAGTCTAGGGAGATCCAGGGCGAGTCTGGCTGGAGCGTTCTGTATGGTCTGTAGTCGTTGGAGATGAGCTGCGATCCCTGCGTAGAGCGTGTTGCTGTAGTCCAGTCAGCTGGTGATAAGGGCCGGGGTGATGATGCTTCTCGAACTTTAGGGTAGCCAACCAATAGGGTAGATTAAATATATTCTTCAGGCTGTTGTCCTGAACTAAATAAAGAAGATTAATGCAAAGCCCCTCCAGAATATTCTACGAGGGAGGCCATTTCCATGTGACAGATGAGCCTTTTTATCAACAAAGAACCACATCAGTCTTTCTTCACCCTGTGGGAGACATCAGCCAAGGAATCCTTTATTTCCAAGGAGTGCAATTAACCCAAGAGCAACACTCACAACCCCAGCATTAGCACATGCCTGAAGGTACGGATCCCCGGTCACCTTGCCCTTAAAGCTTTGGTAGCAGTCCCCATCAATCAGCAACCAGCTTACTAGTACTGTTTATTTCCATTGTTGATTACCTGACTGTTTGTGGCACAGGATTCCAGTCATGTTGGCTATGATTCAAGCCTGTTCGCCTGCTTACACTGGTTACAACTTTTGCATAAAGCAGTGGATCTTTCACAGAAAGAGCTAGATCTCTTACAGTGGTTTTGAGCACTTTTGATAGACTACACAACAGTTTTTCAAATGGACCTCCTATGGTCCCCCCGCTGCTTCTTACCTGGCTCCTTTATTTCGGGCTCTATTTTTCATAGGTATTTGATTTTAGTTTGTACTGATGGGTCTTGAATTCCCATTGACTATTTTAATCTGTATTTGACGTGTACTAACCATGTGGTGGTTCAATCAGCTCTCCAAAGAGCAACCATTCTTGGGCTTTCAGAAAGTCTGCCATTCCTACTAGCTTTACTCTGGGTTTTGTGTGCCATGTACTTCTCTCCTAAATCCCTCCCAGTAAGAAGACCTACAGAGAAAAAGTGAGATATTGAAGTTGGAACCAGCTACAGCATTATATTAGCCCTAAAGCAAAATGTGCTGTTTTACTTATTAGAGACATTTACTACAAACACTGATGTAAACATCTCTTGCAATACCCAGTGACAAAAAAGATGCCACTCTAATGCAAGAACTAGAAAACTTGTTTGGTGTAAAATCAAATTGGCTATAAAAAGTTAATGTTTTTAAAATATCAGATTAATTATATCCTGAACAGTTGTATATTCTAATGTGATTGAGAAAAAGTATATTGCCAACTACTCGGATGAGGGTATGTATCACATGCTGTAGTGGTAATCCTTGGGTGGGCACTACACCTGAGATCTTATTAACTATTGGTAGTCCTCTGTGTGAGATAAGTTTGTAAGTTTTTAGAGGAGAATGGCCCAGATATTGTTAGGACACCTGGATATGAAACAGCCCTTTTTGAAACGCGGCAGAAGGCCACACGTTTCATTTTCAAAGAATAACCATGAGCTGTGGTCTAGGCGATTTTCTCCCTAAGCTTAGACGACTAGGACACTTTTAACATTGCAGTGAGGCAGCTGAAAACCATTCCAAAGTGGTGGAAGGTGCCTTTTAAGCAGAGTTGGTAGGGAGCGGGATCTGTTGGTTGTAAGACAGTAGAGCACACTAAGTGTGCACAGACTGTTAGCTGTCCATTGCTCAGACCTCGGGGAGATGTGTTCACCCTGGAAATTGTGAGTCTTACACCAAATTCCCTATCAACAGTTGGCGAATTAGCGATCATGGTAGCAGTTGAAGGCAATTTTTCAAGTTTGTCATGGTAAGTGGAAGTAAATGATTCTCTGAAGATCAAATATAAGAAACAATAGCAGTACACGAGTTATCATTTGAGCATAAGACCAACACTGGTTAGGACACTGCAAATCCTATAAGTGGCGCAAAATGCTTGAAATTAGTTTAACAGTGCAGCAGCGTTAAGAGAGTTGTTGTCTTCCAAATTCACTTTAAAAGAAGAGGACTATACCAGTGCCAAATTAATATTCAGGACAGCCGGTCTAAAGATTCCTGAAAAGGTGCAAGTTGCACCCAGCCTTACTTGAGAAGATCCCTGTGTGTATGCTTGTATGTGGTGTTGTTGTTTTCACTATGTCTCTTTGTATTATCTTTTCATGCTGTATATTCTATATTTTGCTCCTTGTATATTTGATGCTAATTGTTAGGTTGTACAGCGCTCTGATATCAAAATGTTGGTCTTGTTTGTGCTTTATCAAACTTTATAAATAAAAGAAAATCCTAGCTGGAAGACCGGTAAGGCTCTACAGGGTGAAAGGGAAGCATACACTCAACGAGTGACAGGAGAGGTAGCTGAACTCCCGGAGCAATAGTGTACTGTTACTGCATTGTGATGTAGTGTTCTTTAAAGACCTGTTCTATTTCAGGAGAGCATGTTGCTATTGAAACAGAGCACATACCCTAATTGTGCTTTGTCCTTCAGATGCTCAACAATTCTTGCGGTGTAGATTTGTTATGGGATAGAGTGTAATCATTGAAACTTTAATGAGGAATTTTTTTCAAAAAGAATTATGTTTACAATTATATTTTAATGATCAAATTTAGGTAGATGGCATCCTTCAAATAACTCCCAAACCGTATTTGTTCACTGGATTGCTTTCAGCCATACCTCCTGCTTATGAAGACCAGCTGAGGTCATTCTCTCTACTAATGCCTGCCCCCTGTTGTTTCTGAGGAGTGCCTGTGTGTCGGTTACCAAGGAATAAGTTCCTTTAGTTGGTCTAGTGCTTGTTTGTGCATATGAGAATGTTTGTGAAGCTCCATACTTAAACACTTTCGGTTACAAAGCCAAACCTTTTTGAAGTTTTGTTGCCAGCATGCAGGGGGTGGAAGCTGTTTTTCCCCAAGAAATGGCAATTGCTCAGACTTGACGTGCAATGCAGGGCGCACATTTGAGATGCTCTATTCTAGATTGAGAGGCTCTAGGATGCTGTTTTTATTTGAATACTGCACAAAGATCATAATTCTAATCTTCCTATGTATGTGGTGGGTTATGTCACCCCATGTAGTGCAGCATTAGAAGTCTAGAGGAGGAAGTCTGGAATGAAGTGGTAGGATCTGTGTTTAATACAGTGACTGCTGCTTAAGAGTGTGAATTTGAGGAAGGCGATGTTGCCTTAGATTGGAACATCAGGAAAACGTGAGCTGAGGGACTATCAGAAAAGGAATGTATGGGATTGTAAAAGACAAATTGGATGTGCCTCCTTCAGGCTTTATGAGGGGTGAGAGTTTTGCCGCTGCTGGCGGGAGGCTGGAACACAGTTGTTCTTGCTCCTGAGTGGCATTTGGGCTGCAGTCTATCCTAGTGTACAGTGAGAGATTTTAATGAAGATGGGCAGGTTTTGGAGAAAGAAGGGGAGACTGTGAAGCTTGTGCCTACTGTGATAAGATGCCAGAATGGAAAAGGCCGGCACTTCAGATTGGTGAATTGTCTGTTAAGACTTGGAAGAAGGTTACTCTTTCCAAAATTGACTGAATGGATGTGTTGTGTCAGCTGTTTGCTTTAGGTTAGTCCTGCCAAATTAGTGCTGTCATTGGGTGCAATGTCAGTTACATATGTGAATGGACACTAGCGAAGTGATTTTTTTAAGAAAAGGTCAGTCTCATGATTCTGTTCTGGACAATGGTCCAATTTATTTAGCATAGGATGTTGGAGCTTTTAAGAACCTAAGGCATATGTCATTGTCAGACTGCAGTGGATAGCCCCAATCAAATGGGCTTATAATAAATTGTGCTAAGAGGTTGGTACTCAACTCTATATTGTGCATGGGTCGGACAACTGAGAATTCCACCACTGTGCGCATGTCTGCTGAGGTCCGAGGGGGGAAGATTGGCACATTTGGGGCTTAAAGCTTCATGATGGACTGGAGTAGGGAAGTTAAGGTGGATAACAGACTTGTCAAAGAATGTCAGAGTACTGAAGTTCAAGTCATACTTTGTCAATAGAAAGAGAATTAAAGGTCTAGTGTGTCTAAACTTAGTTGAGTGAAAATGTGCACACCTTGTGATTGTACCAAGGAATGACGTGTATTTATCTGACGATGTGAGAGTGAAGTTAGTGGGAAGGTTGCATGCTTTTACCGAGGATGAAGGGAAATGGAGCTATGACCATAAAGGGAAGGTTGCATTATATCTTTGATTTGTTTACCAGGGTTTCATTTGTTTTTTTTATATTTATGGTTTTGGCTTTAGTAACTTTATCTTGTTGCCTATGATTTATGCGAATCTTGTAGGTTCTGATTTGTGTTTATTATTAAAGGTGTTCGCCTAATGCAGTGTATAGTATATGATTAAATTGTGGGGTAGAATTTGTGACTGGGAATTCTGATGCTAGGTTATAGTTTTCTGATGGCACATTCTGCACTATTGCCCCTGGATGGGTATCGGATTCTTTCTACCTTTTGCCCTGATGACAATTATTAGTGACCAAAGAGACAAGTCATTTGTCAATTGCGTCTTATCCAAGCCTTCATTGTTCTTCTAGATGGAACTACAACCTATGCAAAAAGGAGCGTGCAATTCATCAGTCCTTTAATAATAGTAAAAATTCGGAGCAGTATGCTCAGTAATCGTCCATTCTTAATATTCCACACAAAGAAAGTCCTTGGGGAGTCTTTTTGTTGAATTATCAACTCTGAGTTTATTGTTCAATCCAATATTTCAGCCAGAACTCAAAAATAAAGTAAATCCAGCCAACGCGTTTCGTCCTATGAGGACATCATCAGGGCTGTAAATTGAAAACAAGCATGTCATTGTTCTTACAAAACCATTAAAGTCCAACAAAATATATCATTCAAATCATTCACTAAAGAAATCAATCAAACTCCCTGCCTATATCCAATCTATTCCAATCCATATTATATAAGGCAAAATGAACATATTCCCTCATGAAATCGTGCCATTTAATTTCTTATTTTTGAGTTTAGTTCATAGCACCCACATTTTGAATCAAATTAATCCCCTCAACACCAACAATTAAATCACCAGTAGTCTTGCAAATCCAATCCTTCATCAGCATAGTTCATAATACCCACATTTTGACTCAAACTAATCCCCTCCACACCAACCATTAAATAACTAGTAGTTTTGCAAGTGCAATCCTTCATCATCAAGGATTCCATACGCCTATTTAATTTTTGTGTTGTGCAAAATGTTATTGTATTACTCTCAAATCTCACGAGAATCACACGTCTTATGTCCTGTAGTGCGCCCTTCCTTATAAGGTCTTTATTGTATAGCCTTGTGTTTAGGTATTCATCTACAATGAGAGGGAAAACAAAATGTTGCTCTAGCGTATTTGCCGAGCATCTGTGTATGTCAGCCCCAGATATGCTGTTCAAGCCACCCCTATGATTCTGTCACCCTTCCATGCTCCACATCCCATGCCTTCTCTGGACCCCGCGGTCATTCTGAGTATAAATAATCTTCACAGTTTGAGTTTCTAAACCCAAATAAATACGACTCAATTAACAGCCTAAAGTCAAGGCAAGAGGCTAAGTGAACATCTATTCCATAACACCCCTGTTTCTACTATCCTATTGCTCGTGCCGGACCCTCCTTTACAATTCTCCAAGGTCCCATGCGCTCACCGATTACGTGCCGCGTATCTGACTCTGCCATTCTTTCGATTCCCGCCGTGCTCCACTTCGTACCCAACGTTCTTTTTTTTATATTCTATTTCTACCAATCAGCAGCGTGTCGTTTTAAGCCCTGTAAAGATATTTGCATATCCTTAGCGTGTTTCCTCTCTGGTCCTCTCGTGTTAGAACCAATCCCTTCATATTCTATCAATCCCTGTCTAGCTACGGGGCCAAGGCAGCCATTTCCACCTCCAGTGCCCACCTTATCATGTTCATTTATCCAAACATATCCGTGACGAGGCATCGCCCCCCTGCCTGTCCTGCCTGACCTGGGGCGTCACCCGGGAAGCTCATGACGTATTTCCGGTTTCAGAAGATACTTCCCAAATTTGTCATTATAGTATAACCGCGAGTACGCGTAGCACTCTGAATGCCTAGCCTAGTTCTAGGCATCAAAATAGGAGCTCAATCCAGTTCAATTAGCTTAAATAAATATTCGCTAAATGACATCCAAAAATACCTTGTGCTGCTTTAACCCTTCTCGTCGCAGGGCATAACAAATCATAACAATAAGTGCTCGTCCCGGTTCTACTTCCCTTATGTCCTTACTGTTTAACCAAAAGGCATCAAAAAAAGAGCTCAAGCTGCTCAAACCCTTCCTGTCACAGTGCATAAAAAACGTTCCTCCAAATCGTTCAAATCCATCTTGATACCAGTGGGATTAACGCTCAAAGTTCCACCCGGCTCCACAGAAATAATGTCACCCACTTGTATTTACGCCGAGCCACGTCCATAAATCCATTCAGTCCTATTCAAACTTCCCTAATCTAATTAAAGTCTTATAATTGTGTCCTATTCCAGATTGGACAGGCCATTTTACAAACCCGCCTATTCTGATGATTGCTAGTCAAAGTCTCTTGTCAAGTCCAGGAATATTACTTGCTTCACCTAGGACCCCTTCATCCGCACCATTGCCACTCAGCTGTCATTCTCTGTGTGTTTAGCAATCCTTCACATAAAATAATACAACTCATTATCACTGTTAAGGCCTTTTTCTACGGACCTTAATCTACTGATCCACTTCGCCTCCTCTTGCCTTAGTTTCCACTCCCAGTTACCCCCTCTTGTATCGGGAACAACCCTTTGAATTCCATGCCCCCACTGCTAGCAAGTTATTTAATTGATTGTTCTAGACGGAGCTGCATTATGATCTCTTAAACCATATACAAGAGAGGTCTTTGTACAATGTGCATGCTGAACGTAACTATTTGGAGGTGCTCTCAAATGTGATGATCACGGAAAAGGAGGCACTGGGAAGAAAAGGAATTGCCCAGGATATCACAGGTTTGTCAGGATTGTAAGCTGGCCCACGATTGAAACCAGGTTTTCAGGGCCAAGGACCGGAGACACATGTAGTTTTTGCCAAAGGACTCACCGAAGCTTCTGGCTAGTCTGGCCTAATCCCCCCCCTACGCAGTGCTTAATTTGTAAAACAATAAGTGTTAGGGCCCAATGTTTTTCTCAGAAATCCGTGGCCAACGCTATTGAATGTTTGTGTGCCAAATACCAAGGTTGCGCAGTCTTAATTGCTGCACATATCTCTTTAATACACCACTAGACACGCCCTGCCTCTCTACCTCACTCTTGCAGGTTCTCTTTCATCTCTGCTTTCTCCCTTTACTTTTTCCATCTTTCTCTTATTCCTCCTGTTCCCCTTTTGTACTTTTCTCTTTCTTGCTCTGTATCAAAGTCTGTCGAGAAAAAACACAAGTGCCAGTCTCCAAAAATTAGTTCCGGTGGGCCTCACCTTCAACAACCAGCTCAAATTAGGCACTACACCGGTGTAAAGAATGGAATCGCCAGAGAGGGGTGATCGGGTAGGGTCATCTCCACTCACGAGGAGTGACCTCTCCCAATATGGAGGGCAGCGAACCAGGTGGGATCAGTGTAGTACAATATAAAAAAATAATGGCGCAAACTTAGCTCCAAACAGCAATAGAGTGCTTAATGCAGAGCACTTTTATAACATGAGCTTCTCAGCCAGAGGGTGCTAAAGGCAGAGAAGTGTTTTCTGAGGTTTGGGTTTGATCGGTTTGCAAACCTCAGGGTGTCATTGGAGGGGGGGGTGTGGGACAGGGCTGTATCCATAGGGTGAGAACTAGACGGTGAGAACTAGACGGTGCCTACAGATTCTTCACTCATTTCCAATTTCATACATATGGTAGTCTCTACCAGAATCACCCGCTCCTCAGACCTAGACCAAATCTCCCCCTTTTCTTCAAGTACTGAAGTGGGGGCAAAGCAGTAGGCTCCAATCCCAATGAAACAAAATGGCAGCTTCTGATTTAAAAATACTAGCACTTTTATTACAAGGTTATTGTACCAGCTGGCTCCGTGTCATCAGGAACACCATGCCCCTCTCCTGTGCTCCCTTTTTTAAAACCATGGAGATGCCATCGCGGAGAGATGTGTCTTAATGGCTGTCAGCCAAGACTACAACTCCCAGACTGCAATGGGCTACAGTGAAAGCTCCGCACCTTGCTGTTCTGGGTCTTTCCCAGAACACACCTCACACCACCGTTGACACGGGTGCCTGCGCACATCTACCCTAGACGAGGTTCTACCCCGCAGGTTGGAATGCGCATTTTGCACTCGGGTGAAATACTTAACGTTTACGATCCCTGCAGCTCCACAACGTGCCAAGTGAAGAAAGAAATCATGCAAAAGTCGCAAGCCTGGCCCTGCGAAGTGTGACTGATCACAAGACCCTGGTCTCTGCTATAACATAACTAATAATACATTGAGGCATTTTGGTCTCCGCCGCAAAGAGGCCAGTGTTGGCCAAATTGTGATCACTAATCCTTCCCAGGCACACGGTCCTTGTGAAAGAACGGCACAGTACGCAAGTAACTAAACAAAAATAAAATTCACGGTTTCCATCGGGTATGATGGGGTGAAAACGAGCAGTAAGTAAGCTGCTAGAACAAGCAGTCATTTGGATGCACAGCATTCTTAAATGCATTTTCAAAGGGCTGCTCGCCCCTTCCCCACACACACAAAATGCCTTTCTGGGTTCAGATTCTGCCGTTTAATATGAGCTGTTGGTGGCCCAGTCAGGCGACATGGGGCGCGCCGGCGGGGTATGCACACGCTCGCTTGCTGTCTGGTGCGGAACTTTACCCTGCCCCTCGGACAGGCCATTATGAGACCGGGGGCACTAACAGAACCCCTTTCGGCCTGTAACACTACAGAGCTGCCACCAGTCGCTTACCCATTATCATACAACGGCTATGACACTGCTGCACAAGTGTAAGCTACGCCACTGTTTCAGAATGGTATAGGACACTCGTATATATTGTGTATGTGTCTGCAGCAGAGGCCCTCAAGGATTCAAGACACTGGACCTTAAAAAGGGACTTAATATATTTGGGATTCGTTCAAGCTCTTAGCATCCACCTGAAACACGTACTGTTTTAAGAACAGTGTTTGTCATGCAAGTATGAATTTTCGTGCAGGGAATAGATTTTTTAAATGTGAATGCTTGTGTATCTTGCTGCAAACAGAATCCATCCCTTCGGTCCATTCATTTGGGGATTTTTACATAGCCAGCACAAATTGTCACGCTTTTAAAATGCCTCAACGTAGGAATCATCATTTTTGCCTAACAAAAATGAATGTGTGTCCTCATGTAACGTAACTGGTGCTATGTAAAGCGCTCTGATACCCGATTCGGTTGCGGGTCAAGTTCGCGCTATATAAAACTCTGCAAAAAAAAAATCAGTAGGTGAAAAGTGAACATTTAAATCTTTCCAGTGTCCGGTGAAATTAGTAACTTGTCACCCGTTTGAGCTGGAAAGAATTTCCGTTATTAATAATCTTGAATTTTTTCAGGATGTTGGAACAAGTTGTATGTGCAAAACAGTCACATTTACACGGAAACTGCAGGCCCGGAGGGACACAGAATCCTGTCCCTAGTGGGCCTGACTTTAACGGATATGGTCAGGTATTGCCGAGTCCCCGCCCTTCAACACCTTGCTTTGATAGCAGCCCTCAGACCATCTACCCCAGGGATCTCCCCACCCGTTTTCCCCCTAAGGCACAGATCACACACAACTACCGTCAGAACTTTTGGGTTAGGGGTCGTAACAACCTCGGCCGTATTTATTTACACACAATACATTTTAAAATTAGCATTTCACATTAATACGCAGAAACTGCCGTAACACTCCATACAACATTATTTACATATTCATGGATGGCTAACCTTAACAGAGACTCTAATACATAGCCATTCCTAACCATAAACTATACATTGTCTCTGCGTATCCTGCATTGAGCCTACACGTAAGATCATGCAGGGACACGGAATCATGTCTTCAGTGGGCCTGGCTTTAACGGAAGAGCTTCCTTTTCAGCCAGGCCTCGAAGTGTGGCGATGAAACGGACTGCCAGCAGATTTCTGGTTGTCAACAAACTTTGATGTAAAATTCAAGAAAGACTGCGCTTCACTCAAGAAAGCCTTCTTTGGTCCTGAGAGCGGAGAGGAGGAAGGTATGGGTGAGGCCGTAAAGGTCGCTGTGCCTGGAGGGCGGAGAGACCCTCTTTGATGGTCACGTCACAGCTCCGTAGGTAGCGTGAAGAGAAGCTGCTTCCCTGCTCAGTCATGGAGTATGTACGAAAAGCTTCCGGCTGAGCAGTAAACCGTGCTCTCCTGGAAGAATAGTGTTTGAAAGACAGAACCTAAAGTGACTTGTGCATTCAGCAAGCTGGGTTTCACTGACTCCAATTTGCAGTTTTTATTGAGTGATATTAACAGAACGCTGGAGTGTGATTTTTATTTTTTCTCTTCCCTCCTATTTTTCCCTTTTGAGTAGATGGCAGCTGATCGCGAGTTGTTAAGGCCTTGATTTTAAATTGCTTTAATAAGCAACATTTCTTGATAATACAAACATATATATTTACCTATATATATATATATATATATATATATATATATATATATATATATATGCAAGCTTTCTAATCTAACAACTACTAACGGAGGGAGGATTAAACATTAAGAATAACACCTCATCATATGTTGTACAATATTTTTTTTTCAGATTGGTACCAAATATTTAGATCTCAAAGATTCTAAGCCTGGATATAGAAACTGTACATGAGCTAAGTCTTGGATCGCGGCATTAAACAATTGGCAACTGCGTGGCTCCTGGGTTCCACTAACCTTGTCCCATGGAATTACGCTTAAAGGGAGCAGTCCAACCTTAAACCTATTGTAGATAGATGTTACAAGCGCGTCTAAATTTGCTCATAAGTGAAATCGCATTGTACCGTGAGTGACAAGCGAACAATCCAATTGCAGTCGAGGAATTTGCTGACAGTGTGCCAAAGCAGCTTGATAGCTTATAAATTTTGTCAATTTTTTTAATTTCGAGTAGAGAACAACAATTGACTTAGATCCCAGAATATCATCTTTTGAAAGGTTCAGTTGGGAAACAGAGTCCCAAAATAATTTGGTGAAAATAAATGATTTTTTAAAATCATGCATAAAAACTCCCCAAATTAGTTTTTTCAGAACATCTTCACGACTGCTGAAAAGCCTTTATGCCTAGTGTAAAATTTGACCAAAGGCCCTACAATTAATACAAGTCAATACCAGCTCCAAACAAATCATTTCTATTGACGATGACCTCCCCAGACCTAAATAACATTTACAAAGTTTTGATTCAATTCCAGCATTTATTTTTAGGGCAGCTAATGAGTGAGCCTCTGCCACATATAAAACTATTGATGTGATTTTTGAGACAAAAACTTTTAGTAATGATGTAATGTCTGTACCCTCCACCTCATTAAAACATGTCTTTAAACCGAATCCAATTGCAGAGGCTTTTCAAATGTGCCCCTTCGCTTGGTTAGGCTATACAAGATTGCTTCAGATAAGTGGCCCAAGATAATTATATGCCTGCTCTGTTTCCAATCTAGACCCCTCATAATGCCATTGATGTGGAAACCTTAAACTCAAGTCCCCCATGACCATAATTTTTGTCTTTCCTTTATTCACAGTTAGGTTATGGGAAGGAGAGTAAACCACTAAAGCATCTAATTGTCTTTGGAGGCCAACAGGTGTTAAAGACATCAAAATTAAGTCATCAGCATACATTTGTACCGAGATTGGTTTCGTCCCTAATTTGATGGGGTGCATGCTTAGTTTGTTAATACAATCAGGAAAGTCAGCCAAGTATAGGAAAAATAGCAGGGTAGATAAAATACAGCCTTGTTTTAGACCGTTTCGGACTAAGATCTTCAAAGTACATTCAGACCTGGCACTGAGTAAAACTTTTAAGCAATCAACAGAATTTAAAGAAATCAGTGGACTGAATTTGGAATACCCCATTTAATTAATTTTTGCTGTAAAATGGGGCAGTCCACTTCATCGAAGGCGTTACTAAAATCGACAAATGCGACATAAAGTTTGACTTTCTCTGCCACACATAATATTCAGCCATCATTGCTAGAGCTAACATGTTACCTATTGTAGAACAGACCTCCCTGAAGCCATACTGTTTTAATGGAAGATGTCTTTTTGTTTGCGTTCATTCAGAAAGTCTATGTAGGAGGCATTTAGCAAACGTTTTCCCAATTGCATCCAAAAGAGCTATTGGTATGTAGCTTTTAGGGTTGATCCTGTTACTCTTTAATATAAAGGGATAATTATACTCCCCTTCCAAGATGATGGAATAGCTCTAGAGTTTAAGCAGTAATCAAAGATGTTTTAAATATAGTGCTCATGAGTTGGGGCATGATTTTAATATACCAACAATGTTTTTTCCAAGCCAGCTGCCAGATAATTTTTCAACTCTTTGAATACATTACAGATTCCTTCCTCAGTCAGGTCATCCCATAGTATAGTAGTGGGAGACTTCAATTTGCGTGAAGGGAGCGGTTTTCCTATGACTGCTTATAATTGTTCTAAATGTGGCCGCCAATGAAATTCGTCCCTGGGAATTGGTTTTTTCTCATGGTCTTTGCCCAAGAATTTTGCCATGATGAGCCAAAATTTATGGACATTTCTTAAAACAAGGGCCCTTTGCAAAGACCCCCCAAATTTTGCTATTCGAGTCTCCTTTTGTTGTTGTTTTTGACAATTTCAATTGACCAGACTCTTTCCGAGGGGAAATACTGGTTTTAATGGGTAGATGCAAAGGTTTGGCCAGTACTTTACAAATTTCTTGGACACATTTTTTTTTTTTGATAATCAATTTTATTGGTTTTGAACAAGAAAATACCAGCAATAATCAAGTGCAGTATATTACAGCAGTTATAGGACGTCTCCACATTACATATACATATACAGGGAGGTATGAATTCGCGATACATGATCCCATAGAATCCCACATAGTGCACACAGTTCCTAACTTGAGATGCGTTTATTCTATCTGCCCCAGCCATTTGCCCCAAACCTTGCGGTGTTTAGCTGGACACCCTCGGGCCTCGAACATCTGCTTCTCTTGTGCTGCGCACCACTCCACACCTCTGCGCCATTTCGCTATACTTGGAGGTACAGGGTTTATCCAACTAGCAGCAATGTCTCTCTTGGCCACCATCATGGCTGTATTAAGGAATTGTTTGTCAGCTCTAGATCCATCCAATCCATCCGTGATTCCCAGGAGCATATTTAATGGGTTGTGTGGGACCTCCCAGCCCAGGACCTCTGTGAGCTCCTTTTCTATGGAGTCCCAATATCGCGCAATGACAGTGCAGGCACATACCATGTGAAAGAAGTCTGCTTGGTCGTGTTCGCAGCGTGTGCATGATGCGGTTGGTTTCAGACCTGCGCTATAAAGGCGTTTGGGTGTTAGGTAGGCAGCGTGTAGATAGTACATTTGGACCAGACGGAGTCTGGCTGAGGTGGTGACTGCTTTGGGTGACATAAGTGCGTTTTTCCAATCTACCTCTTCGAGAGGTCCTATCCATCCCTCCCACTGACTTCTTAGCCGGTCTAATGTATTTGGAGTGTTGTTGGTTAGGGAGCGGTAGATGCGGGAGATTCCTCCCTTTCCCAGGTTGCCTGTCATAGTTTGCGCCTCGGGGGGGACTGTACTCTGGTAGCAATGTGCCATTTGGTACATGTATGTGGAGGGCATGGCGAAGTTGCAGATACCTATAGAATTGTGAGGAATGTAGGGAATATCGGGTTTGCAGATCCTGAAAAGTGCGCATATGGTCGCCTGTCCATACGTCCCCAAGCTGAGAGATACCAATGAGGTCCCAGGTCCGGAATCACTCCAATCTGCAGACCTCCCAGAGCCAGGCCCCCTGCCAGAGCGGTGTGTATTTGGTCAACTTGTTCGTCCGGACACATTTTTTAAAGAAAGAAATATTAACATTTCTTAAAGAGGAGTCAACAAGGGATTGAATATATGACCCTGAGTTGTCATTTATAACTGGGTCTATTACATAAAACCTATTTAATCAAGATCTTAAAATCATATTACCATCAGAGCCAACTTTTAGAAGTTCATTTGTCAACCTAAGAATAATTATTAACTGACGATGGTCACTCCAAAGATTGCAACCTAATACAATACTAAATAATAATTCTGAATCCAAATATCGTATAAAAGCGTAATCTAATAAAGATTTAAGTTTTCCACACTGCCATAAAAATTATCTAAAGGGTGGTCGTTCTACCTACCATTAATAAATTCAACATCTAACTCCAAAGCCCAGTCAAGTAATAAAGGGGCACGCTTATCACTTCTACTATTTGGAAGTACCAGATCAGTGAGATCACAGATCATAACTAGGTCAATAAAATGATGCTTCCAGTAAAGTAAAGAGGAGATTTTAGTATTAAAACCCCCACAATTAATAAAATGGCCTTATGGTAAAGATTCTCTGTGTTTGGGATGGCTATTTGAAGGGGTAACAGTTTGTTCCTAAAGTCACAAGACGGTGAAACATAAACACTGCAAATAAGATGTTCCACTAAGTCGCTACTAGTATATAGAACAGAACAGAATATCATAATGGCATAATTCCGGGCAAAAATGAATCTAGTAGATTGCCATTCCATTGCTGATTTCAATAAAATACACAGACACCCTCTAGCATGACCCTTTAGTGAGGGGAAAAGACTTTAAAATCCTTAATTTCAAATTTTTACTGCAAAGAGAGATAACATTTGGAAAAACGAATAGATTCTTCAAGCCAGCAATATTGCATTACATAGTGACCAAGTGACACCATCAAGGTGAATTCAAAACGTTAGGTAGCCAGGACCAAGGAGCTTCAGTCAATATAGTTCTGCACGACGCGATCTGGGACTTTTCATAGATCTCTCTATGGCCATGTTGGTGAAAAACCATTAAATTTTCTTCCTCCTGTTTAATATGTAATGGTAAAATATAATTCACCATAGGTATTTTATCAGAGTCTGAGTTCTTAAATGTTGTAGAACAGTTTCAAAATATTATGCCTTTTCAGGACATAATCGCCATCGAATGAAGGGGAGAGATCTGAGAAAAGAATAAATGGCTTAGAGAAATGTTCAGCTTTATGATTCACACTCATAGGTCTGACAGTAGATGCACCCGTGTTCATTTGTTCCCGGAAAGAAGATGGCAAAAAGGCACGATTGCTGGATTCAGAGGTTGATGACTAACATGATGACTTCCGTTGGAACTAGAAGAGGAAGACAAATGGCAATGACACCTCTCCTCGGAACAAGTGGTGACACCTGGAGGGGTTTCTTGAACATTGTCTTGATTCGCCAGATTATCCGAGAGGATTAGTCTTCATGCTTGCACGGACTACAGCTTCTTGTGTATTTTCCTTAAATGTACCTTTCTTTTTGATTTTCCGAAGTTTAGTATGTCTCTTAATGTTGCAGCCAGTAGGTTTGGCTGCATTCTTGGACCTTCCTTTACTTCTTTAGTTCCTACAGAGCTAGACAAAGCAGAAATATTGTTAGCAGGAAATTGTCCAAAGTGAATATGGTAGGCAAGAGGCTATTTATTATGTCCTGTTAGCACATAAATCTTATATATCGGACATATGTTAATTATTATGGTAATCTCAGCAGGCATTATATAAAAGAAAATGTAAAATATTAAAACTCCAAGCATTTTAGAACCCATATCCCTCCTTCTCATCTAGATTAGTCTAATCCCTGCTTAACTGCTATACATATATATATCTTTCTCTTTAGTATTTTTTATCTTAGCTTTTAGTTTAAAACTGCACACAGAGGCTGCAATGGCAGGCCTGAGATGTGTAAAAGGCTACTTTTTGTATTATTATGTTGTTGGCTATTTTGTACTGTACAATGAATGGACAAATACCCGCTTTCGACCACATGATTATGCTGCTGGTTATCCTGTACTGTATTACGAATTCACAGATCCCTGCATTTTATTATATGGTTTTAATTTTGAAAGTTTTTATGGTAGTTTTAGATTATAATCCTTGTAAAAGTCACCTAAGTATCCATCGATAGTACTTTGATTTATTACAGATCAATCCTCTTGGCACCTGAAAATTTATTGAATGGTTCCCATGTACATGTTTTTACTTGTTCCTATATGATATGCTATGACGAATTTAGTACTTTTCTCTTTCTCTTTTGATGGAGTGTAATGTTGATTTTTAGATGTATCCTTTTCTTTTATGTGGAACTCCTCGGAGTCCCAAATCATAATAAATAAACTGTAAACTGTAAAAGGCTACGTATGTGGGTGGCACAATTAGTGCTGCGGGCCCACTAGTAGCATTTAATTTACAGCCACTGGGTACACGTAGTATCACTTTACTAGGGACTTTCAAGTAAATTAAATGTGCCAATTGGGTGTAAACCAAATTTTACCATGTTTAAAGGAGAGAGCACAAGCACTGGTTAGCAGAGGTAAAGTGTGCAGAGCACTAAAACCAGCAAAACTAAGTCAGCAAAAACGGTGATGGAAGGCAAAAAGTTTGGGGAAAGTCACTTCAAGGATGTCGGGTTCAAAATATATACTTTGTGAGAAGCTGGCCTGGTATATGATGTCCACTAATGTTAGTGGGCACCTTGCACCAGTCCAGACAACCCTTATGGTGATTTAAGAGGTCTTAGACAACCTTAGAAAGCTCTCTAAGTGGTAGCTGTGGAGAGCAGCCTTCAGGATTAGTCCAGAAGGAGTGTAAAGCAGCTTGTTTTACCAGAATGCAATCTTATAGTATAGATTAAGTGAAAAAGAACTACACAAGGTATTTATAAAAATATGTATTTATTATAATATACTCTCTAACACATTTAGACATCTCCTACCCAGAGATAACAATGCACACAATACTTTGCAAAGAAACACAGTAAATAGCATAGAATACACAGTGGGCCCGGGGGGGGGGAACCAAACCATATACTAAGAAAGTGGTATAAGAACCACGACTCGAGGCAAGACAGTGTTGAGAGGACGTAGAAGTGCTGGGGACCCAAGGAAACACCCAAGGTGTGAGTAGATAGGGACCCCACGGAGAGCGTGTGCAGTGTGGGAACACGACTGCATGCTCCGTACAACTCTACGGGTAAGTCGCAGTTGGATTTTTAAAGATTAACAACTCTTCCCAGTGGACCCTGTCGAAACCCTGTGGAAGACAGAAGGTTGGAGAGCCACCCCACCCTGGGATACCCCAGTACCCACGTTACCTACACCAGGGAAGCCGGGTGCATAGGTGTGAAGTGGTTTCGGAAACCGCTGTCGAACCCAATGGAGGATTTCA
The DNA here is from genome assembly GCA_963921515.1 of Calotriton arnoldi. Classification (NCBI taxonomy): domain Eukaryota; kingdom Metazoa; phylum Chordata; class Amphibia; order Caudata; family Salamandridae; genus Calotriton; species Calotriton arnoldi. The sequence continues at coordinate 778,614 of CAWUFW010001456.1, read as the reverse complement.
GGACAATGCCGCTGCTGAAGGAGAATGTGTCCAGTGGAATCCGAAGGTGGATTCGAGGTGAGAGGTACCAGCAAGCAGAGGGGACAGAGTCTGTGTCACTCAGGAGTGACCAGGAGACTTGGAAGATGAATGCCCTCCGATGTCGGGTGTTGCAGGATGGATGATGATGACCTTGACTCTGCAGCTGTGAGGACCAGGCGACACCGAGGAAGACCAGGAGCCGTGCACAAGCTGTCCAACGTCGGATATCGAGTGCTGAGGGGTCGGTGTCCGGTGGGAGCACCAACAAGCCTTGGCAAATGCAGCCAACTCAGAAATCAAAGAAGGTGCAATGTCGTGACCAGCAAGATCCAGGGGACTCACCAAAAGCAGGGAAGTCAGGGCAGGCCCGAGCAATCAGGGGAGCCCAAAAGAAACAAAGGTGGCCCTCAAATGGACCCACAGGCCGGAGGCACTGGAGTCGCGAGAGGACCTCAAGCAGCTCACCAAAAGATGCAGGCCACGATGCACATGATGCAGTGAGGCTGAAGATTCTAGTCACTGGAGGGGCTCGAGGTTGGGGCTACTTGGAGCCCGAAGATCTTGTTGGAAAGAAGCCAACAAGCCTTTGCAACTGCAAGTTGATGCGGTGCTCAGGGGTTTGGTTATTGGAACCCCCACGAGGGATACTGGCCTCAAACTTGGTGAGAGGGCAGGCCTCGGGAGCTGTCAAAAACCACCACCTGTGTTGCAGAACCTTACGGAGTCCAGAGAAGCTCAGGATCAGCAGACCGGTCAACTTAGTTGCGGTGCTTGCGAATGCAGGGGAGTGACTCCTTCACTCCAAGGGAGATTCCTTCAGGTTTCTTTGATGCCCACAGGCCTTGGAAGGTTCCTGTATGGTGCACAGGCACGGCTGATGCAGCAGACTGGAAGAGAGACTAAGTCAAGCCCAAACGAAGCCCAGCAAAGTCCACAGTGCCCAGACGGTAGAAGAAGTGGTGTCTGAATCTTGTCCCACGATGAATCTAGAGACCCACCCACAGGTAAGCCCTTAAGTACTCTAAGGAAAGGGTTGGGACGATTCAGGGGACCCTCCCAGTGGAGGGTCTGGACAGGGGGGAGGTTACTCCCATGTCCTTTGTCCAGTTTCGTGCCAGATCGGGAGCCAACAGCACCCAGAGGTGGTTTGAACTGGACTATGCATGGGGACACCAAATGTGCCCCTTATGCAGACTGAGTGGCGCTGGCAAGCGCACCCACCCTGCCCCAATACACTAAATCCTGTCTGGGATTGTCACACCTCCCTGTGACAGGATGCCTATTGTTCTGCCTTCCCCTGCTCGAGCTTGGCCCAGCAGCAGGAGGGCAGAATCGTGTCTCTGGTCGGCAGCAACCATTTTGTGCTGTGCGAGTCAAGAAGGCTGGTACCGGGAGCACTGAGAGCCTAACGGAGGGCTCTTCCAGTGCCTGGAATCATACCCCTGCACTGTTTACGGTGTGGGGATATGATTCCAACATGTTTGATACCAAACATGATAGGATTTGTTGCAGCCAGTTTCGAGATGGTCATCGCGTAAGTACGCGGTGCCCCTCTATATACTATATGGCTCCTTCACTTACAACCCGGGAGAATGGACTCCGTAGGCTGTAGGGGTGTACTGCTCATACAGGGGCACCCTCACACTTAGAACCAGGCACCCTGCCTTCAGGATTGATAAGGCCTGCTATAGGGGAGACTTATCGGTTTTAAGTGCAGTGACCCCCATGTTGGAAATGGCCCTTTTTGCATGGTTATCCCCAAACGTTTTGCTTCTTCCTCCTATTTTTTCTTGAACTGTTGTTGTTGGCTTTAGGACTCTGGGCACTTTACCACTGCTAATCAGTGCTAAAGTGCATATGCTCTGTGTGTAAATTGTTATTATGATTGCTTATCCATGATTGGCATATTTGATTTACTGATAAGCCCCTAGTAAAGTGCACTGTGTGCACCAGGGCCTGTAAATCAAATGCTACTAGTGGGCCTGCAGCACTATTTGTGCCACCCACATGAGTAGCCCTGAAAAGTTGTCTCAGGCCTGCCACTGCAGTGCCTGTGCGCAGTTTAACTGTCATGTCGACCTGGCAAGTGCACGCACTTGCCAGGCCCTAACCTTCTCTTTTCTTACATGTTAGTCAACCCTAATGTAGGCCCAAGGTACCCCTGTGGGCAGGGTGCAGTGTATGTGGAAGGTAAGACATGCCCTGATATGCGTGGCATTTCCTGATAGTGAAATACTGCCAATTTCGTTTTTCACTATTGTAAGGCTATCTGTTCCCATAGGATAGAATTGGGAGTTTGCTTATAGCATCTTATAAGCATAACTGCCCCTGGGAACCAGATAGGAAAATAACGTTTAGTATGCCTGAACTCAGAATGTTAAAATGCATCTTTTAGTGAAGGTGATATTTACATTCTGTGTTTGAAAATACCACTTTTAGAAAGTAGGTATTTTCTTGCTTAGCCATCCAGTTTGCCTCTGCTAGGATGTGTATTGACTGTCTGGCTTTGGAGTGACGGGGGCTGGGGATGTGCAGTGGCTCCAGAGAGTCTGGATGAGTCAGTGCTAGGCTGAATAGGCCTGGTCTGCATTTGGAGTGGTGGGAGGAGTAGCACCTGCATCTGAATAGGGTTGTGCCTGCCTTTCACAATGATGGCTCCACCCCCCTGTGGTGTGTCTGGAGCCAGGGCTCACACTGACAATGGAGGTTGTTGTGCACTTGCAAAGTTCCCCCCAGAACAGATTTGGACTGGGCTCAGAGCCCTGCGCCAGGAGAGAAAAAAGAGATTTAATGTATAAACAGCGGATCATTCCTGGAATTCAAGAGGACCCTTTGCCAAGGAGAAGAGCTGGAGAGACTGAGGAGAAGTACTGCCCCTTTGCTGTGTGCTGTGTGGGGTTGGCCTGCAGTTGCTGTTTCTAGCAAGGAAAGGTGAAGGACTTTGCTTGTGCTGTGTCCCCTGCTTGAAGGAGATTCCCAAGGGCCTGTGTGTGCTGGACTCTTGTTCTGAAGTCTCAGGGACACATAGAATTCACCCCAGCTCCCCTGAACTCTGCTGTTGTGAGTTCTGACCTGCCAGGAGGTGCCTGTGCCAGTATTGGACCTCTGGAGGTTGTTGCTGCTGTTTGGAAGCTGGAAGAGAGAAGAGACATGAAGAACTACAAAAACGACGCATCGCTTTTCTAGCGACTGTTTTTCTGACGCATCTCCACGGGGTGAGAAGAATTTCCATGCATCGCCGTCCCGCTACGAAAACCGACGCAGCGCCTCTCGCAGCTGCAAGAATTGACGCATCGAGGGGTCGCGGCTGAAGAAAAACGACGCAGCACTGCTCGCCACCGCCGCATCGATTACCGCTGTATCCCGGATTTCCACGCATCGCACCTGTGCGACAAGTTTTCCCGATGCATCAACTGCGGACCGGAACCGTCACGAAGAATCGATGCATCAATTCCCCATACAGACCGGATTCGACGCATCACTTCTGCATGCAGCAGAACTGTCGCCTCGCCTCCCCAAGGTCTCAGGAACTTTGTTTTCAACGCTTCTTTACTCTGCAGCGGTTTGGCCTTGTGAATTTTGATGCAACTACAGGTACTTTGTGTTAAAGTCACGCATCCATAGTTTTCTATGGTACAAGTTCTTGAAACGTTTTGAAAGTCATATTGTTAAGTTTAGATAAAGATATTTTATTTTTCTAAACTGGTGTGGTGTCCATTTGTGGTGTTATCACTGTATTAGTATGTGTTTTGAGTACAAATACTTTACACATTGCCTTTGGGATAAGTCTGTCTGCTCGTGCCAAGCTACCCAGGGGGTGAGCAGGGGTTATCTACAGTGTGTATCCCCCCTTACCCTGGCTAGAAGCAAGGGTCCCTATTTGGATAAAGGTACCTACCTCTGCCAACTAGAGACCCCCATTTCTAACACCCCAGATATAGGAAACCTATATCTGTAGTAAGTGGTGCTAGCACCAGCTTACACAGGCTGCAATGGCAGGTATGTAGTTCCATTTTGAATGGTCTCCCATGGGTGGCATAATGCATGCTTCAGCCCATAGTGGACCTCTGGGGTACCTATGCCTTGGGTACCTTAGTACCATATGCTAGGGACTTATAAGGGTACACCAGTATCCAATTTGGGATGTACTCAAGTACTGAACATACCAATTTAAGGGCGAAAGCATGATAGACTGGGGTCCTTATTAGGAGGATTCCAGTCAGACTAGTCCGTAACAGCTTAGCACCAGGCAAAAAAGTGGGCGTAACCATAAAAGCAGATACTAATTTCCTGCATACTTATATATACATTTATAAGTGTGTGTATGTATATATTTAAATATATATATACACACACACACATACATATATGTGTGTGTATGTATGTTCTTAACATGTTATACACAAGCTCTGAATTCATCCTGCTATCTAGTGTTGGGAATTAACGTTTGCAACATGTTTTTCTTTGAAGAAGTCCACAATGCACCAGGACTCAGACTCCACCTTAGATTGTTTTATGCACAGTGGCCGAGTAATGCAAGTGAAGAGCAGTGTCCAAGACCGTGTGTGCTGTGCACTGTAAAGGGAAAGAATGAAAGAAATGAAAATATCTATGATCATCACTGGATTTCGGGTGGGAGGGGGAGGTTGGGCACATCTATCTACAGCACTACATGCTACGAACAGATGGTTACAGAGTAAATAGCAGGTTCCATTTGCAGCATGTGTGGCTGTAGACGGCTTTAAGTGGGATGAAAAAACTGGGGGTCTCTCAAAGGGGCGTGGCCAATGTAATTAAGGGCATGGCTTAAAAACAGTAAGCTAAAAATCTGTGCTTAGCATAGTGTGCCGCCCGTCTGGTATTTTGCTGTTTCTGTCATTGCATCCAGATATATAATACAACAAGTAACATCATACCTACAACAAGTCAGGACTATTGGCTTTGTCAGTGGTTGTTAGTTGCATAAGATAAATAAGCAGCAACTATGGCTTGTATATAATATTGAAAAAGCTTCCACTTAAAGCCCTGGTGACACCACGACAATGTTGCTGCCCCTGGGTTTCAAAAAGAGAAGGGAAATCCAGAGAGAAAATGACTCTTTAAAGGATTTCCCTTCCCCCTACAACGCTCACCTGGCATGACGTCATGCCGTAACTAGTGAGAAGTGAGCAGTGTGAGCAACGCACATCGATGTGCCTGCTCTCACTGCAGTCCGGAAAAAAACGGACTGCCTGTGCCAGGGCACAAAACAGATCCCGATAGAAACCCGTTTCGAGGCCCCCTTTAAAAAACTGCAGGTGTCAAGCACCAGTGAGACCCGGCCCACTTAAAGCCCTGGCTGTAGATACACATGTTCTGCATAGACAGTAAAGCAGTACCCCTCACCCCCAAAGTAGTGGCTAGCCAGCAGAAGATGCAGATGTGTGGAACAGTGTTCTTAGGACAGCTCGGCCAACTAAAGCCTCTTGACAGGCTAGAATATCCCTGCAGTAGTGCTGGTAAATGTGTGGACCAAGAGGCACTCAGAAAAGCCAAGGTGGCACCGTTTTGGCATGTGGAGTTGGCCCAAACGTTGGTCAGACTTACAAAAAGACTTGGTTCTATCAGTATAGTTCATGAGGCCTTCTTGACGTCAAGGTTTTGAAGAGCCCTTTCCGCTATGGACTCTGGTTGCAGGAAGAAGATGGGCAGCTCAATATGGTTCGGTTCATGCGGGAAGGTTAGACATACTTTAGCAGAAACTTACGGTTGGCTTGAAGGACTACCCTATCCTTGTGTAACTGAATGAACGGCCCTTGCATTGCAAGAACTTGAAGCTTGCTAATACGTCTGAGGGAAGCGACTGCTACCAGAAAATTGACCTTTCTACAATACTGCAAACAGATGGTTAGAGTTTAAGAAACATTTTCCATATACTGTCAGCCTCATCGTTATTGTATTGGCTGAACTGTTAGTAATCTTCCTACTATATTATGGCAAATCATGTAAATATCCCTGCATACTTTATAAAGCTGTCGGACAGATAATGGCACTCCATCATGTCCTCCCTGTCAATCAGTCTCTGTGTCTGCCCCTCCCAAATCTCCCAGGTCTCTCTATACCTTTCTCCTCAATGATTCTTTATGGAAAGGGGAGTTTGAGCTCCTGTCCAGTACACTTGTAGCTGCACGTCAGAACATGAACAGACCAGCACCTCTGTTGGGGAGACACTCAAGACAGTGTAATAACAATCCATCCTCAAACACCTATTGACTCTAATGAATGCATTTCATAATAAGTGAGGCCTACTAATTTTGACATAATTTCATACGAAACAGATAAGACGTGTAGCATTTGACATAACAGAAGTGTTGAAGCCTACAGCCTTCATAATTGGCTTGTAACAATAACCACCTATGGCCGCATGGCCTCTTGTATTGCATGTAAGCTGGTAACCATCTGACACCCAGTCATAATATATCATATATATGCAAAATTACGGTTGGTAGAACAGTATACAACACCCCAGGCTTACTGCCTTTGTTTTAATGTTTCATAATAAATGTATCCGACTTAGGGCATCTGACATAAATTTTCCTAAAGAACCAATGCGGCCTGTAGCCTTTATCATTGGCTTGTCTCCATAACCCACAAGGCAAATGTTGGTATGCAGTCGTCAAAATACACATATGTACAAAATTACCGTTGGACCAACCATATACAGCCCTTCCTGAAATGGCACAACAAAGATTCTCGAAGTTGAAACCTTCTAGTCCAAGGGTTAGTAACAGTGGTAATCAACACCAAACTTCTGCTTACTCTGGTAATATGTGAGGTTCCCTGTAACAAAATACTTGCCTACAAGCTTTAACACAGCGTAGTGGACTATTGGCTTTAACATATGCTTTTTACAATAAATAAGTCAGGCCTGCATTTGAGCAGAGCAAAAACCCCTCTCCCGGAGGTGCTTCTTGGAGTTCTTTTTTGTTGCTCTCATAATGTCAATGCCAAGCCAGATCTGCAATGTCAAGCCAGATCTAAAAATCTGTCTTTTTTGCTACTTTCTTCCACTGAACCAGCAAAACTTGGAAGTCTGGCTTTAATGTGCTAAACAGCATTTGTGCATACCTGTGTTTGCATTCAATGGGTCATTAACACCAGACTTATTGACTTTGTCAGTGCTTGTTTTTATTAAGGAGCCACCCTCACCCTTGTTTCCTCCTCCAGTGCCCTTCTGTGCTGTTCCCCCCCATGTCTCCTCTATTCTTTCTTCTTGTTGAATCCCCCTTCAGCTTATCATACATGCTGCTTCAGTTCCACTCCCCCTGGCAGCTGCCTGTCAGGATTTTCTCTTCTTCATTTTCTTTCATTGTATCTTTTATGGCCGGCCTCCTCTCATCTTGCCTTTTTCCTCTTTGCTTTCCCTTTCTCTGGCAACCGTGTGGGTGTACCCCCCTTCCCTTCATTGACGCCTGTTATCTTTTTTTTCTCTCATGCTCCTAGCGACCCCTTTTCTGTCACTTTATTCCTGCTTCTACCTCTGACCTCCATGAGAGTGGGCAGGGCTGCTGGCAACTATTAAATGGAATAGCAGCTTTTCCTTTCTATATAATGTTTGTAAGGACCTCTAGTTCCTATTATTGTTGTCATATGTGAAGTCATCAGTGATGCTATTGGTGACGTCATCGTTAGTCTTACATGAGATCATGAACAGTGTGTGGTGGCCGTATGGTTCAGAGCTAACCAGAATTTCAGTTCAATTTAGGGTTCCCATTGTAACTTTAATGTCCCTTTAAGTGCAGCTTTTTTCAGACTGTTTATCATTCATGCTGTAGACAATCAACCGAGAATTGTTTATGGAGGAAATTGTTTAGATTTTTATAACGTTTGCTGTGGTCTTAGCAGCCAACCATAACATGCTGTTAGCAAAGTTGTGTTGCTTTGAAAATGTACTAATATTAGTGTCCGTGCCAACATAAACGCCTGTCGAATTGGGTTTATGAACGATGACATCAGTAGTCTGTTTTTGCTTATATTGTTGTTTGCAGTGTGTGTATTGTTGGAATTAGCTCAGTGGGTGATGAAGTTTCATGGGTATGACCAAAGATCTTGTTAAAGCATGTTGGTGGTTTGTGGGTTCTCACCCATTGCCTGGTCTGCTGCTGTGTGCAGTAGCCGGAGACAGTACTGGTGTTGTGGAGCCATGGAGACCACTTCTGGCTTGTCTGCGCCCTGTGGGGTGGGTGTAAAGAGTTCTGTGCTGGTTGTGCTTTGAGGCACGTCAGAGTGTGACCTGCGTACACAGTCGTCCCAAAGGTTGGAACTCTAGGGACAGTGTAGGGTTGTGTGCAGTACATACACTGTAATGCCCTCATCAGCAGTGGCCCCATTTCTTGGGCGATAATAGCACGTAATAAATGCCACACTAAGATATGAAGACTTTATCAGCTGTGGTACTTATCACCTACCATGTTTGAGTCTTTCCGTCCCAAAAGCCGCATGACTGTATTTTTCGAGTATTTTCCCCGCTAAATATCGGCAGGTAAAAAAAGGTTGCCAAAATCTATCCAGGAGATGCAGATGTTAACACACTTACGGGGATATTTACAATAAAATGTCGGCGCGCGGTGTTACGCCAAATTTGGCAACGCCACGCACCGACATTTTTCAAACGCAGGGATTCGCCGTATTTAGAAAAATACGGCGCACCCCTGCATTTCCCCGGCACTGGTGCTAGAAAAGCTGCCTAGCACCAGCGTAGGCACCCTTCCGCCATGTTGCAAGGGTGCCTGCGCTGCAGGGCGATTGTTTATGTGCTTAACGCCACCTTGTAAGTAAGGAGAAGGGGATATCGCCACCAGAACAGAACTCTATCACTAAAAGTGACGTTCTGGTGTCGATATCCCCTGGTAAATATGCCCGCTAGTATTTGCCAGGTGCAGTAACATTCGCCCAACTCCTGATTCTGCACATATTGTAGTAGCACCGGCCGCTCGTAAGCAGGGCCCGAGTGCTGGGATATGGGCTGCTCGGCACCCTTCGTCGCTAGCAGACGCGGGCTGCATCTTTCCCTGGGGACCATTAAACAGTTTTAGTTTATGAGCTGCGAAATAACATCCACTCGAGAAGTTTATGACAAAGCATTCTGTCCCCGGACCCGCGGCACTAATCACGGCCTACAATGTGGAAAAGCATGGTGGGGCCAGACGGTAATGGCTGCGGCCTCTGCGAGTAAGTGCCTTGCTCTTTCGAGCGAGTAGAAAGCTTTCAGTGTCTGTTTTTATCTTATTTTAATGTCATCTTTTATTAATTGGTGAGGCGTATATAGAACGGTCGCCTCCGCACAGTGGCGGGCGAATAGTCGTTCCGATGTACAAAACCACATATTACACTTCTAAATCCCACATGGCTATGTTAACAGCGTGCACGTGACTGTGCAGTTACAAGGCATTCGTGTAAGGATTGTGGTGTCGGACGAGGCTGCCGTGTTGTGTTCAGGGTGGAGGAGCGGAGGGTGCGTCGTGATGGCGAGCAGGTGAAACACCGGTGTTAAGGGGGCGATGGCGCCAGAACAGAGCAAGCAGAGGGGCAGGGCATTCGTTTATTGTTCAAAATTCTGTGTGTCTGGGAGGCGAGTTAATAGGAAATTGGCACAATTAGGAGGCCATCCAGGAAGGGAGGGTGTGGAATATGTCAGACAGGTGTATGTCCTCGGCTCTCGCAGGCCAGGCCCTTCTAAGAGATGCATAGTGGTACCATGTGAGTAGGGGCGGGCCCTTAAAGAAGATGGGTCTGGTTGTGCTGCGAGGGGCTCCCATCCCGTCACTGCCGACCGACGATGGAGAGGGTTTGTGGGAGGGGGTTGTAGAGCCCAGCACTATCATTCTGAACAGACCTTCTAACTTTCCCAACAAACACAAATTACAGAGGTTTCTGGGGCTAAGGCTCTGGGGAGGTTGTAAAATCAAGGCTGGAGGTCGGCTACGCTGAACCTCCACACAGAGTTAGAAACCTCCTCCTCTGCATTGGTGTCCAGCTCACAGTGTGGCTGCCCTTTAAATGGGAAAATAGAAGTGCAGTTTCTTAATATCCAGAGTAACTGTCTGCTCTTGATAAGTGCCGGCACTCTCCCAATAAGTGAACTGTAGCAGCGTTGAGAAGTGCAGGCACTCAGATTAAACAAGTGCTGGTACTCAGTACCGGTCAGTATCTGCCCATTTAAAGTGCTCACCCTGTGATATCGGCTCTGCACCGGGTGACCGCATAAAGAGAGCAGATATCCTGTCGCACAATTTGGTGCAGCTGTGCAGCTAGGACCAGGATTCAACCACAATTCCTTTAAAAAGTAAAGAACTTTAGATTTTTAGACGACAAGGTGTCGCCAAAGAAAATAATTAAACTAAACTGAAAGTGACAAAGTTTAGGGTGAAAATTGAAGAATGTATTAAAAAATCTGTAAAGTACTTTCTTGATGACGTTCATTCTGTGTGTAAAGAAATTCAGAGTGTTGCTTTGCTCTTCTTGAGCTCGAGGTGGATCTAAGGGCTGGTCGGGCCTCGAGTCTACGCGGCTGCCAAGGGATTGAAGCTGAACATGATGATGGAAGATGCATCTGCATTTTAAGTATCACCAGGTGAGAGGTGGCTCCAGGTGAATGCTGAGATGAGTCTCCCAAAGATGGAAAAGTTGGAACTGGTCGAGAGTGCTTTTGAAGGCCAAAGCTGGATACGCACTTACTGATTCCCAGGGTTGCTTTTTCCTAGATGGTTGTCCTAACATTTGCAGACTTTTTAGCTGCCTGGTTTGCTCTAGCAGTATCTAGCAAGGTGTGGTGGCTCGGTGGACTGATGTATCCGTTGCAATGATCTGTGTTTGATCTCGTCGGCAGAGGTTGAAATCCCATCAGCTCACCCAGCCTTTCATCCATCAGAGATCAATACAATGAGTGCAGTTGGGGTGGGAAACAACAAACATGCATTATCTGTCAATAGTGCCTCAAGACTTCTCTGGGGTGAACATGCTATCTACATGTGTGTCTGTTATGTTATGCTGTGCTATGTTATGTTATTCACATAGGTACACTGCATCAGCTGGGCAGAATCTTGCAGGGAATAGTCTTTAAGGAGCTGAAAAAGTGTAATGCAAGGTTTGGGCTGGTGGGGCAATGCAGAGTACCAGAAGAAAGCTCCCTGCCCACGCTTATGCGATTGTCTCTCTCGATTGCTTCTGACCGTGCTGGAATTTCAGTTTTCCTAAGTTCTTTTCATAGGAACTCAGCTTTCGAACAAGTTAAGTGCACTTCTGGTGCAAAAAGTGTAGGAATTCTTCCACTTTGCTTGCAAAGCACACTTTTCTGTAGCTGTTGTGCGAATGTGGTACTCTTAGTTTCTGGGCATAGTGCTTTCAAGTATGGATTTTAAGCATTGAGGAGCTTTTCCCTTAATCATCCCAGAGACCCATTCATTGGTCCAGATGACTGCTTTCTGTTCCCTCTTGCCATGGGAGGGGGGATTTGCTTGCAGGGATCCAGTCTTCCAGCCTCTGTTGCAAGTATTCTAGTCCCTTAAGCATCATGCAGCAAGGCATCTCCCATGTCCATCAAAAATAGGGAGTCACACTTACCCCGGGGGCAGTGCTTAATTTGTAAAATAATCAGTGCAGGTGCCCAATTGATTTCTTAGGAGGCCCCCCACCCACATCCTCCACTGGCTCCACCCACATCCTCCACTGGCTCCACCCACATCCTCCACTGGCTCCACCCACACCCTCCACTGGCTCCACCCACATCCTCCACTGGCTCCACCCACTCCCTCCACTGGCTCCACCCACTCCCTCCAATGGCTCCACCCACTCCCACCATTGGCTCCAGTGATATGTACCCTATAATGTGGCCTAGATAATTATTATTGATGGAGCAACATAGGCTTATAAGTCAAAGACGAGAGATTTTTGTGCAGAGCACACCTGAACTTCCATATTTGAAGGTGCTCTCAGAAGTGCAAATGAATAAAAAGGCAAGGAAATAAACAAAAAGGCGGCTCACTCAGTGAAATAAAGTATTTTCTGTTGATCACACAATTTGGACTAGCATGGAAGCCAGGATTGACTCCAAATTCTCCACTTTCACACCCTGCAATTCATCCATAATGGTTAGATCTGTATTTCTTTCTGACATCAAAGGTTAACACATGGGGCATGAGAATAGTGCATGGGTGACGAGCAGAATCAACATTTAATTTTTTGCATTTTTATATGATGCGAACTCTGACCGCGGACAGTCAGGAGAGCCCGTCACAACAGACAGACACAGACTGCATTACACAATTTTTTCATGGCACATCCAGATTTGCCGGAATTCAAAGGGTGCCGCTGAGCCCAGGGATCGAAACCTGCTTCCCTATGTCTCTCCCTTGCATTCGTTTTCTTTGCAAGCTCATCTTGTTTGTACTCTAGGGTCCAAGAGGACCTCGAGCTTTCAGCAGCTCACCGACCTGTATCGCAAGCACACACACAACAATGAGCAGCAAGGGCCCAGCTCCGACTATGGTCTCTATCTTTTCCTAAGATCACATGATTTGAAAATATTTTATTGTATAATGGAGACCCCCCCATTTTACCCACTTATTTTAAGTATTATAAAAATAAATGTTTTCTTTTTGGGGGGACTACCCCCATTTGTTTGTAACCTTACCACCCTATACCCTTACTAAACCCTAAACCCTAAATGCACCATGTGCACCCTATGCCCTACACACTTACCCACCCTAAACCCTAAAAGCACCCTTACCACCCTATACACTTACCCACCGATAAACCCTAAATACGTCCTTACCACCTTATGCCCTTACCCACCCCATAACTCTAAAAACACACATACCACCGCATGCCCTTATCAACCCCAAACCCTAAAAGCACCCTGTCTTTACCTACCCCTAAACCCTAAAAAAAATCCTTACTACTCTATGCCCATACCCACCCTGAAAACACTCTTACCACTGTATGCCCTTTCCCAGCCGTAAACCTTGAAAACACCCTTGCCACCCTATACACCTAAACCCTAAAAACATCCTTACCACCCTATACCCTTAGCCACCCCATAACCCTTAAACCACCCTTACCACCATCTATCCTTATCCCCATACCCTAAAACCATTCTTACCACCCTATACCCACCCAATAACCCTAAAAACACTCTTACCGCTCTATGCCCCTACCCAGCCCTAAAACCTAAAAACACACTTACCTTACCTAGAAAAAATAAATATATATATATATATATTTGGTCATGTGATCAAGACCCGAGTGGGGGTCGAAACGCGTAATGGCGGACTTGCTGGCATTCTAATAAACAGCATTGGATTTGCACAAAGAACCTGGGGTCTGCTGTCGTCTTTTTAGGTCCGTGAGAGGCTTCTCTGGAGGACGAATCGAATATATATATATATATATATATATATATATATATATATATATATATATATATTTCAGCTCCCCACAAAGTAGAAATGACCAGCACTCGCGTTACTATAAATCTATTATAGATTTATTAGGCGAAGAGAAATAAACATAACAAAACGCGTTTCGGCAATCCTGCCTTCGTCAGTATATATATATATATATATATATATAGTGACGGTTGCCACTAGTAGTTATAATTAGGTCAGCTGTTCCATAGGAAAAGTGTTTTTTGTGTTGATAATAACTTTGGCCCCATTTGATGAACCTCCAAAGAAACTTTCCAAAAAGGTGACACTTTTTTATTTGTTTGTGCATGGAAAGTTTCGGGGTAATCCATCAAGTGGTTCTGAGAGAAAAGGGGAGCGAAATGCAAAATCCCTATGCATTTTCTGTATACTTCTTTAAGGTGGGCTACAGCAAAAACTGCTGAGCGGAATTACACCAAATTTGGCAGGAAGATAGTTCTTGGTACGCAGATGGTGCTTTTTGTGATTTGGTGAAAATATGTTCAGTAGTTTAAAGAAATTAAGGTTGAAAAATAATTGTATATCTGGACGGTTGGGACGGCGAGAGACTCGATCAATGATGACATCTCACATAAATGATCTCATAGAACATGTTATAAGTGATGTAATATGTGAGGTCATAAGCATGCTTGACGGGGGCGCAAGCTATAGTTACTTCTGCTAACCATAAATGGTGAATTTCTGTGTTTTTTTTTTTTAGTTCAAAATGTTTGTTATCACGGACATATTCACCTAACACACACACACACACACACATACCTTATATATACGTACCAGTTTTTTGTAACGGCATACGTGGTAAGGTCATTGTGTTGTATGCCAGCATTGTAAACGCTGCCTCCCATATAAAGTTAATCCTTTGGTGAGACACTCTGGATCAGTTTCTTGTGTGGCCCTCTAGAACACACACACTGTTTCAAACTAGATCCTGTGGTCCAGTTGCCACCAGTTGCTCTTTGACTCTTATGTGCTGCAAGATTGTCAATGCGCTGTAAATTGCGATGTAGAATTTTTGGGACAAAAATGTATATTCCATTGCACTGTCAAGTCTTTTGCCCACAAGGTAGCCATTCCATTCATTTTCTCCAGTTTCTTTGTGGTAGACTAACTTAAGGGTAGTTAGGTGTGATTATTAGTGCAAATGGTAATTAGAAGCTGGTAGGTGCATAGGTAGGATTGTTAAATCCTTGGACTAAAGGGCTGAAACATTTACAGGACTCTTGCAGGGTGTATGTAGTTATATTATTGGGATGCATCTGTGTTACGTGATTGGGAGTCGCCTGCCAGACGTGGTTTGTTCACATCACGTGATGTGAAACACCCCGAGATAAGACTGAGCATGACCCAGCCATCTGAGCTGCCCACCTCTTACTGTCCTTAGCTGATAACAGCCATCTGTGTGGCTTCAGTCCACGGCGGCCAGGACTTGGCTTTCTCACTGCTGCACCGCTCAGCTTAAAGGAGGCAAGAAATAAAGCTAGGAGTATAAAAAGCGTTTCACGTTGATCCTGCTCCAGGAAGTCATTGCTCTAAGATGGCTTTAAAAGTTGGAGAAGTTTAATTTTCGTTCGTTTTCAGTATTTTACACTCCGAATAAGTCTCTTCTTGTATTCTAGCTAGTCTGCTCCAGGTTCATGTACATGATATGAATTTGATTCCCACGTCTCCCGTGCAGTGGTTAGGTGTGTAATTAAGGACAAGTTTTAACGTTATTGTGCAGTGATGATTTTGGGTCCTTGACCAGGTTAGCAGAGCTCTGAATGTGTTTAGAGGTTGTAATGTCCTGTTGCACAAGCACTTTTTGAGCTACTCAACTAAACAAGCCTTGGCATAGCCAATGGGTCTCGCCTTTGGGACCATATAAGTATTTAGTTATGCAGCACAATATCCTTGGTGCAACAACATCAACTGCTGCATGGCTAAACACTTATTAGGTCCCAAAGGCGAGACCTATTGGCTATGCCAATGCTTGTTCTCCCGGTGCACAGTTTTGAGCATGAAGGCACCAGGTGCCTTGTTGGCCAATCGTATTGACAACAATCTGGTCTGTTAATAGAGGATTTATTAACAAAAATGAAATAGGTATTTTGTTTAAAAATAATGCCAAAGTTAAACTGATTCCCAACTTTTCTCGGACAGTTAAAACGAGTGACACTCAGGTGTTTAACGGAAATACTTTTTATTTAAAGTACTAAAAAAAAGTTTTAAAAATCTGCTGCAAGCTTTGTGAAATGCGCTCAGTGGAACATGTGCATAAAGTAACACAAATGTAAAGTTTACGCTGTGAGTAAGTGATATCTGACCGATTTCATGGTGTGAAAATCGGACATATAGTCTATTGCATGATAGTATTTAATAGCTGTTATTTAAAGCTCTTTAAAATGTAAAAACATCGATTGTAACAAGTGCTACATAAAATACGGACACACTTGTAGTGTAGCCTTGACTTGCATCCATTGCCAGGAAAAAATTTGCCTCTGAAAAAGGTGTTTATATATTTCATTATTTATGCTCGTGGGCTAGTCAAATCTATTTTTTTTAAAATGTTTTCCTTCTTTTGAAATCCTGCGCATTTGAAACATTTTAATTGAGCCTCAATGAGTCACCATGGGTGTTCTGGTCAATAATTTTGTGTTAACGAGCCTAAAAATGCAAAAGTGGGAAGAGATGCTGTGCTTGTAGATGTGTGCTCTCATTCTTGTATAGATTGTGTTTTTGGTTTGGTTGTCTCAGGAGCATTGTTGGTAGCAGAGGCTGGATTAATTCCCTAAAAGATAAAATGCCATTCGAGAAATTAAAGTTTTCCCAAGATGAGCAAACGAATTGCATTGTTGTCAACCCAGTTAGCTTTTGTATTTTTTTCAATGTTATTATTATTTCATGGTGCTATTGGCGTTCGTTCTTTTTCTTGACTTCCTGATAATAGAACAACCAGGTGCGGACTGTTGACAGTTTAGGTAAGGTCGATGATGCGCACAGACGGACAGAATTGTTTATTCGCCATAGATGCGAGTGCTGCCATTTTTCAGAGATCAATACAGAGTTCCTCTTAAAGATTCCAAGCAGATATGGGTGCACGCGAAAGTAAAAATGATCGCGAGCAAGACGTGCGGCCGCAACCAGGAGTTGTGTGCGCGCGTGCGCGCGCAAAAAGGAAATAAAAAAAACACGCAGGCTGGCGAGTGGTGTGCACGCACCATGACGAGAGAGGAAAGCCATATGGCGCCTCTGCTCGTGCACGTCGCCCGCGCTTGTGCGCGTAACAGCAAGCTGGTGGCCGGCAAAAGGTAGCACTTTGAAAACCCCCTTACTAAAAGTCGAGCAAGCAGCGCATGTGCTGCTCTAGGCTCGACCTAAAAAGGATATTATATTTACCTGCAGTACTGATGTTGGTTCACCCCAAGTCCCAGTGCCTGTGAGCACCTCCAAATACTGTTAAACTGACACCAGCAGTGCTTAATTTATGCACGTGGTTACAGGTGTTGGGTACATGCACTCATTTTTGAGGACAGGGACTTATTTTTCCTCATGAAACGTGAATTAGAGCAAGAGAGAATAGGCAGAAAATGGTCAAAGAAAAAAGAACAGAAATACGGGCAAAGAATGATAAACGGAGAAAGCAATAATAAAAAAGAACCTGCAGGTGTGAGATAAAGGCAGAAAGTGTAGCGTAATGGTATCTAAACTAGTCATCGTAGGTATCTGGCAACATTGGTTTTCAGCAACACCAATGACGTCCCCTAAAGAAAAACAAGCATTGGCATAGCCAATAGGTCTCGCTTTTGGGACCTTATAAGTATTTAGTTATGCAGCACAATATCCTTGGTTCAACAGCGTCAACTGTTGCATGGCTAAACACTTATGAGGTCCCAAAAGTGAGACCTATTGGCTATGCCAATGCTTGTTGTGTGCTTGCTGTGGACTCGGGAGCTAGTTGTTTCCGTGGCCCCCGGTGTGTCCTCTTTCAGTACGTGTCTCCTCGGGCTCTTTTCCCGTTTGCTGTGCCTGTGGGTGCTTGTTATGTCCACGCCTGCTTGATTTGTGGTTGTTGTGCCTGAAGGTGTTTGTCGTTCTGTGCTTTCTATGCCCGTTAGCTGTTTCAGTGCTTTCTATGTCCGATAGCTGTTCAGTGCATTCTCTGCCTGTGTCTATTTGTTGTTTCTCGTGTCGCTACCATCTCAGGTGATTGGTTTGCCTATGCTTGCAATCCCTATATGTGCTTGTTGCTTCTGTGCTGGCGGGCATCTCAGACCCCTGTTGTTCCTGGTCTTACTGTGGGCAGATGCCTGTTGTTCCCTCGCTTGCTCTACGCCCAGGTGCTTGTTCTGCCCTAGATCTATGCTTGATGTTCCTGTGCTTACAGGTGCATTTTTTTTTGTTGGTCCATATTTTAGTGCTAGCCCTGCCCGTGTTTGCTAGTTATTTCTTAAGTGGCCTCGTCCATGGGCGTTTGTTATTTCTATCTACCTCTGCCCCCCCCTGGGTTCCCTCAATTAAGTGATTTTTTTATATTAATCTGTCTTTGTGCTAGCTGTACGTGTCGCTAACTGTAGGTGTATTCGCCGGGTGTTAAAGCTTTTCTACCCACAACTGGAGATGGACAGCCCAGGTTAAATCCCAAATTCGGAGATTATCGCTATCACACTGTAGTTTGAGAACTCCAAAGCCCTGCTTCAGCTACAGCTCGGCGCCCTGTTGCAGACGTTCGCTGCCCAGGCGGAGGACTTCACTGCCTCGGTTCAAACTTACACAGCTTCGGTTCTGGCATCACTACCTGGTCTGGATTTAGATCTCCGAGTGCCTTGCTCAGAACTTCACAGACTCCTATCAGTACTTTACTCTGCACGGCTAAGGCATCGCGGTCGTGCGCTTCCTTGTCTGTTTTAACAGGACTTCCGCAGCTTTAGACTCCCGGGCGCAAGCTTCTCAGAACTCCAGCACCCAGACTAGGCTGGACCAGGGCACCCTCCGCTGGAGGTAGCAGACAGATAACCCCTCCAGGCACCCGCAGCGAGGGGAAAACAAAGAGTAGTCAAACCTTTGTCCAATCACAGCACAGGGTCCTACAGAGGGTGTGACGGACGTCTCTGCTGGCGCTATGGTTGGTCGGTGCCTGGATCCGTCAGCCGACAGTCACTTGCAGCCGTCCCCAGGCAGGGTTCACGGTTATCTCTCGGATTGAGCGCGCATGGCGCATTTTGAATGAGGGCGCGGGGAGATGCATTGAGTAACAGCTAGAGCATAGACAATAACGCAGGTAACCTGCAGGGGTAATGGTTTAGAGGAAGGCACGCATGATTTCGAACAAAGGAGATAGCCAAGTCATCTGTAGAGGCAGATAGCACAGGCACATTAACTAGTCGGGGGGGGCCCCAGACGTCCAATTTCTTTAAGCATCACCAGAGGCGAGCACTTGTAATCAGATCCTACGGTGCTTTGTCTAACAGGCCTCGTGAGGCTGTTGGTGACAACATAACGGCAGAAGCAGCAGAAGGTTTGCGCTTCTGTGATGTCCACGATATTGATAGGGGCAGTGCTTAATTTCTTTAAAAGCAAGCGCGCGCTGTAAGAATGCGGCGGCCATGAAAGTGAAAGCAACTACAACAAAGCTTTGAAGAGAGGAGCGGGGGCGAGCGAGCGCGGCAGCCTGCTGAGCTGACCACACGCTCGTGCATCGTGCCTGAAACCTGCGGGTAACTGCACGGAAAAGGGCATTGTGCACGAGCGTGTGGTCAGCTTTCAAAAGCCCCTTACATAAAGTCTCGCAGAGCAGCGCTTGCGCGCTACTCAAGGCTCGACCTAACTAGGGCAGACGCGCCTACTTTTTCACAAATGTACTACTGGCGCCAGAGCTTATCCGATTGTAGATCATATGTGTTTCTATGGATTTGTTGAAACCTGCAAAAGTATGTTTGGAGATTTGTTTTGGTCTATAAATATTTTGTTGGGAGCACCATTAGTTTTCCTTATTTCGGATATTTGAATTTAATGCAGCCTAGAAGTTTATCGGAAACTCTTACTCGAATAACCGATTTTCTAATCTGGCTTTTTTATGGCTTGAATTCTATAGTTTCACTGGCTCGATCTACACCATTTGAGATGTAACCCAGACAAAACAGAGATCGTGACCTTTGGAGATGTCCCCCACAATTTCGTGGAAACCTGCTGTCCGAGCAACTTGCCGCACCCGGGTTCCCCACAAAACTGCTAAAGAACTTGGGGATCAAAATTGATAAATCCCTTTCCTTCCAACCTCAGATTCAATCCCTTGCCAGGTCCTGCTTCAGCGTGCTTCGCATGCTGAAAAAATTCCTATCCCTTCTATCTAAGTCTGCTGGTAGAAAGGTAGTGCAGGCCCTGATTATGTCGAGAATCGACTATGGGAACGCTCTGTACCTCGGTCTCACAGACTATCTCTTTAAGAGACTGCAGGTGGTGCAGAACGCGGCAGCAAGACTCTCACTTAGACTCCCACCTAGGTCCCATATGACCCCCCACCTAAGGGCCCTTCATTGGCTCCCGGTAAAAAAGAGTGTGATCTTTAAGGCCATGGTCCTTATGCACAAGGCCATGCACGGGACAGGCGCATCCTATCTCAGCAAGAGGATCAGCGCATACATACCTGCACGTACCCTTCGCTCTTCCTCGGCGTACCTGGCAAGGGTGCCCCACATTAGCCACCTCAGAATAGGTGGGAGATCCTTTTCCCATCAGGCACCTCTCTTTTGGAATAGACTCCCATTAGACCTTCGCCTAATGCACAACCTGGATATGTTCAAGAGGAAACTAAAAACTTGCCTCTTTAACAGTTAACCCAGTTGCCTGTTGGTTCCCCCTCTGCCTAGCGTCAGGATATTTTGCTGAGTAGCTGTGTGCTCTACAAAATAATATAAACAATAATTAGTATAGGTACGCACAATGGCAATAGGAAGGGGTAAAGTGGATGTCCAAGAGAGATATAAGACCATATACCACGGGATATTAGTAAATTCAGAAAGTTTATATACATAAATCATCACAATTGTATTCCAAAAGGTGCATAGTGTCCCCAGTGAACATGGAACCTACATAACAATTCGTGACATATTGTGACATAAAGAAATGGTTTCCAAAATAACAAAGCCGACCATCAGACTAGTATAAAATGAACACAGCCTTCTAATATAGTAATAGAGACTGGTGAATGGTTCGCTTTAGGTTTTGTCGACGACGTTTCGACCCCGTTAGCAATAGGGGGTCTCTTCAGGACCAAGTAATGCAGGAACATCTGAGAAAAGGAAATCGCTGTCAGAGTGACAACAGTGCACCGCAAGGAAGTGAAAGTATTGGAAGGGTACTCACATGGGACCCAGCCGGGCACTCAGTGAGGGGAAGGACTGACAGTCTTAGTACGGCTCGTAATGATTTACTGCATCTGTTTCTGTAAACTACACGTCAATTTGTGTTATGAAATATCTGCAACAATAGTTGGGAAAATACACGGCAGTCCGTGTAGAATGAACGTGTTTCGTAGTGTTGAGTAATGATGACTCATAAGGAATGAGGAAACACACCCGCTTGCGTCAGCTACGCGTTGAATCCAGGAGATCCGCACGAGTCCGTCTCCACTTGTAAAATGACAAGGGCCTTGTCATTTTACAAGTGGATACGGACTCGTGCGGATCTCTTGGATTCAACGCGTAGCTGACGCACGCGGTTGTGTTTCCTCATTCCTTATGAGTCATCCTTACTCAACACTACGAAACCCGTTCATCCTACACGGACTGCCGTGTACTAATTGTGATGATTTATGTATATAAACTTTCTGAATTTACAAGAATCCCGTGGTATATGGTCCTATATCTCTCTCGGACATCCACTTTACCCCTTCCTATTGCCATTGTGCTTACATATAGTACTTATTGTTTACATTTGTCCACAGGAACCACTGTTTCTGCTTATATACTATGTACCCTGGTTCCATGTGAGTAGGTTGTCCCTTGTCTCCTTTACACTACAAAATAATATAACATAACATAACATAAAAAAGATCACTGGTCTGGACAGTAACTCTTAAATCTTTACCACCCTCTAGTTTAGAAGTGACTTTTTCTTTTCTCTGGTGTAACAGGTGTTTGCCAAAAACCTCCCAAGCCCTCCAAGAGGCCGTTGTAGTACTGGTTGGCTGCAGGGCTAGCCCTTTGGAAAGGCTCTCCAGCAAACATCTCACAGGTGCCTATGGGCAATGTAAGGGTTGGAGAGACTGTTTTTGAACCTCCTCATGGAACTGGGGGGAGGGGGAGGGTGAGGGTCATGGTTGTGCCCAAACTGCTCCTTTTTTAGGACTCTGAGACTAGGTCCCCGAGTCATGTAATGGATGGCACAACATATTCTCCATGTTGTGGCCAGCCAATCATGATCCGTCCATCCATTTCGAATGGGCCAATCAGAGAATATCTGGACTCCCAACGGTTCAGATATCTCTAAACCTTTTACCAGCGTTAACCCCTTCATGCCACTGCACTCTGCACCAATTTACTGTACGCCATTACACTCTATGCCACTCTATGCAACTGTACTCTACCCTGCACCACTCCACTCTGCACCACTTCACTCTACTCTGAAACAGTCTACTCTATGCCACTGCACTCTACGCCACCCACTCTACTTCACTCTGTGCCACTCCAATCTATGCCACTGCACTCTACTCTTAACCACTGCACTCTACGTCAATGCACTCTACACAGCTACACTCTGTCACTGCACTATATGCAGCTGCACTCTACTGTGCATCACTGTAATCTACGCCACTGCTCTCAGTGCCACTCTACTACATTCTACACCACGGCACTGCACTCTGACACTCTACTCTGCAACACTGCACTCCCTGCCACTAAACTCTACACCACACTAGTATGCATTGCGCCACTGCACTCTATGCCACTGCACTCTATGCCACTGCACTCTGACACTATACTCTACACCATACTATGCTATTCCACTTTTCACCACTGCACTTTATGCCACTCAACTCTACTGTGCACTCTACAATACTGCACTCTATGCCACTCTACTCTGCGCCACTGCTGTCTGCATCACTCCACTCTGCACCGCTCCACTCTGGGCCTCTGCACTCTACTATGCACCACTCTATAATCTACGCCACTGCATTCCACGACGCTGCATTGCATACCGTTGAATTCCGTGCCACAGCACTCTATAAAACTCTACGTCAAGGCACTCTACCCCAGTCCACTCTATGCCGCTGTAGTGTATGCCACTCTATGCGACTCCACACTATGCCACTCTGTTAGAAATGGGATCTCTAGTTGGCAAGGGCTTGCACCTTTGTCCAAGTAGGGACCCTTCTTCCTAGTCAGGGTAAGGGTTGTTACACTCGTGAAGTAACCCCTGCTCACCCTCGTGGTAGCTTGGCACGAGCAGTCAGGCTTAATTCAGAGGCAGTGTGTAAAGCATTTGCACATAACCAACAGTAATACAGTGTAAGCACTACAAACGGACACCACACCAGTTTAGAAAAATAACCAATATTTTATATACTCAAGACAAGACCAATTACGACAAAAATCCACAATACTATACTTTACGAATGAATACTTGATACGTTAACTTCTTCTTTGCAGGAATAGCACAAAAGCAAAGTTCGTACGAGTCGGTAGCTCCGTCCGAGCCTACCGTGATGCTGAAAACCACAGTCTAACAGTTCCAGCCGACCGCGTCGATACGGGCCAGCAGAGTCATGAACAGACTCGGTCACAGTACCTTTTCTCGTTGTGGCTGGTACGGAGTGTACGAGCCGGTCGGCGTTCGTCGCGGTTGCGGTGCAAGACGGAGCGATGCAAGGTGCGGTGTCCCTCGATGCGGTGCAGGCAGCGGCTCGATGAGCGTCGTGCAGACGGAGTCGGTGAGTCCGAGGCGTGCGATGCAGGGCGAGACGATGCTCGATGCGGTGCTGACAGGTTGCGATGCAGGCGACCTAGCCGGAGTGCGGGAGCTGGCGTCGGACAGCGGTGCGAGTCGGGGCGGTGCGTCGCAGACGTGCGGCGGTGCCCCAAATGCGGTGCGGTCTCGACTCTTGAGCCAGTTGCAGCGACAGTGTCGGTCTGGTCCGGCTGGCCCAGTGAAGCGATGCGATGCGAACTGCGGTGCCCACAGGTCACGGTGCAAGCAGCGGCTCGATGTTGGCGGCGTCGGACGTCTCCCACGGTGAGACCAGGGTTGCGATGCGAAGCGGGGCGATGCGGTCTGCGGTGCAAACAGGTCACCGGCCAGGGATGGATTCGGTTGACGGAGTCGGTTGCAGTTCCCTTCTTCTGTGGCAACTGAAACAGCGTTCCAGAAGCAGTACCCAGAGGCTTGTGAAGTCTTTGTAGTCCCTGAGACTTCTTAACAGGAGGCCAGCTCGGTTCCTGGCCCTTGGAGATACTCAGCACAAGTTCGTAGAAAGTTCAGTCCAGTCCTTTCACTGCCCAAGACAGAAGCAGCAACTGCAGGCCAACCCAACAAAGCAACAACACAGCAAAGGGGCAGTACTCCTCCTGGCAGCTCTTCCAGCTCTTCGTCTTGGCAGGTTCCTTGATTCCAGCGAGATCTAAATTCATGGGGTCAGGGCCCCAATATTTATATCCCAAATTCCTTTGTTCTCTGAAGGCAGAGAGGCCTTCGCCTAGTCCAAACCAGTTCTGGAGCACTTTGTTGACAAGTCTCCGTCCCTTCTTTCAGTGAGTAGGCCAGGGACATCAGACGCACCACAGGAGGTGGAGCCAGCATTGTGGAGGGAAGGCACTGTCCTATTCAGGGTCCAGGTGCGACCCCTCCCACCCATCTACAGGTCGATCTGGCTATTCAGCCCTGCGCTGACTCACCATGTCTCCTGGCATCCCCCAGCCCCTGTCACTCACATTCCAGACAAGGAATACACAATCTCGCAGAGGCAGGCTTGGATGGTTAGGCAAGAAAATACCCACTTTCTAAAAGTGGTATTTTCAAACCAAGAATGGTAAAACCAACCTTACTAAAAGCTGCATTTTATCCTTCTGAGTCCAGGCATACTAAACTCGAATTTCTACCATGTTCCCGGGGTCAGTTAGGATTATAAGCTGTAATAATCAAAACTGCCCGTTCTGGCCTAGGGGGAACAGGTAGCCTTGCAATAGTGAAAAACGAACTAGGCTGTAATTCACTATCAGGACATGCCGCACACCCGGGCATGTCCTACCTTTCGCGTACAACGCACCCTGCCCACAGGGGTACCTTGGGCCTACCTTAGGGGTGACTAACATGTAGCAAAGGGAAGGTTTAGGGACTTGCAAGTGTGTGCACTTGCCAAGTCGACATGGCAGTCCCAGGCTGCGCACAGGCTCTGCGTTGGCAGGCCCGAGTTACATTTTACGGGCTGTTTGCGTGGGTGGCACAATCCAGTGCTGCAGCCCACCAACAGCATTTGGTCTATAGGCCCTGGCACTCGCAGTGCACTTTACAAGGGACTGACAGATAAACCAAATAGGCCAATCATGGAAACACCAATCCATAACACATTTTATACAGGAGCACTTGCACTTTCCCACTGGACCGCAGTGAGGAAAGTGCGCAGAATCATCACACCAGCAAAAACAGAGTCAAAACCGGGAGGTCAGAAAGCAAAAGTCAGGGGAAACACGCCAAAAGATGCCAAGTCTAACACATGTCCCCTCCAGCTGAAAGTAGGGAGAACTACCCAACCCCATGGGAGTTCTCTTCACTAAGGCGGAAGAACCTGGACAGACCATCTGCGTTGGCGTGTTCTGTACCAGGACGGTGTTCCACCGTAAAGTCCATTCCCTGTAGGGAGATGGACCACCTCAGCAGTTTTGGATTCTCGCCCCTCATTTGCATCAACCATCTGAGGGGCCTGTGGTCTGTCTGAACCCGGAAGTGAGTCCCAAACAGGTATGGTCTCAACTTCTTCAGTGCCCAGACCACAGCAAAAGCTTCCCTTTCTATGGCACTCCACCTCTGTTCCCTGGGAAGTAGTCTCCTGCTAAGGAAGACTACAGGCTGATCCAGGCCCTCTTCGTTCAGTTGTGAGAGCACCGCTCCCACACCATGCTCTGAAGCGTCAGTCTGCACGACAAATTCTTTGGAGAAGTCAGGTGCCTTGAGCACGGGCACCGTGCACATGGCTGCCTTCAGGGCATCAAAAGCTTTCTGGCAGGACTCAGTCCAGATCACTTTCCTGGGCTGCCTCTTAGAGGTCAGCTCTGTTAAGGGGGCAACGATGGTGCCATAGCCCTTAACAAATCTCCTATAATAACCGGTGAGACCTAAGAAGGCTCTCGCCTCTGTCTGGGTCTTGGGGGCTCCCAAGCCAGAATGGTGTCAATCTTGGGTTGTAGGGGCGCCACCTGGCCGCTTCCTACCTGGTGTCCCAAGTACACCACAGAACCCTGCCCGATCTGGCACTTACTGGCCTTGATCGTGAGGCCTGCACCTTGCAGAGCCCTCAACACTTTCTCAAGGTGCTGTAAATGTTCTTCCCAGCTGGAACTGAACACAGCAATGTCATCCAGGTAGGCGGCACTGAAATCCTCCAGCCCAGCCAACACCTGATTGACCAACCTCTGAAAGGTGGCAGGGGCATTCTTCAACCCAAAGGGCATCACCCGGAATTGGTAATGACCTTCTGGGGTTGAGAATGCTGATCTCTCCTTGGCCCCATCGGTTAAGGCAATCTGCCAGTACCCAGACGTTAAATCAAACGTGCTGAGGAACCGGGCAGCTCCCAACCGATCAATGAGCTCATCAGCTCTGGGGATGGGGTGCGCGTCAGTCCTGGTGACGGCATTGAGCCCACGGTAGTCCACACAAAACCGGAGTTCTGGAGTGGCACCGGGCGCCGCAGCCTTTGGGACCAAGACCACTGGGCTGGCCCAAGGACTGTGGGAGGGCTCAATCACCCCTAACGCCAACATCTTAGAGACCTCCTCCTTGATGCTGGCTCTGACCCGGTCAGTCAACCTGTAAATCTTGTGCTTCACAGGATGGCTGTCACCGGTGTCCACGTCATGGGTACACCAGTGAGTAACACCGGGAGTCAGAGAGAACAGTGGGGCGAACTGTCCCAACAACTGGCGACAGTCCCCCTGCTGCTCCTGAGTCAGAGTAGGGGAGAGGATCACACCCTCTACTGACCCATCATGCTTCTTGGTAGACAGGAGGTCCGGGAGAGGCTCACTCTCCTCTTCCACCCCATCATCTGTCGCCAAGAGCATACTCACTTCGGACCTCTCGAAGTGGGGCTTGAGGCGGTTCACGTGAAGGACCCTCAACGGGTTCCTTGGAGCCTGCAAATCCACCAGGTAGGTGACGTCACTTTTGCGCTCCTTTACCTCATATGGCCCAGTCCACTTGTCCTGCAAGGCACAAGGTGCCACTGGGGCCATTACCCACACTTTCTGCCCAGGTTGAAATTCGACCAGAGTGGCGTTCTGGTCATACCATCTCTTCATTTCTTCCTGGCTTGCTTCTAGGTTCGCCTGAGCGAGTTTCCTGAAGCGGGCAGTTTGGTTTCTAAAGGCCAGCATGTAGCTAAATACATCCTGGGGAGTTTTCCTGGGAGCCGCCTCCCAGCCTTCCTTCACCAAACTCAGAGGTCCTCTGACAGGGTGGCCATACAGGAGCTCAAAGGGGCTGTACCCAAGAGACTTCTGAGGCACCTCCCTGTACGCAAAGAGTAGGCATGGCAAGAGGACGTCCCACTTACGCCTCATGGGTTCTGTTAGACCCTTGATCATGCCTTTCAAGGTCTGGTTGAATCTCTCCACCAGACCGTTTCCTTGTGGGTGGTAAGGAGTGGTGAACTTGTAGGTTACCCCACACTCCTTCCACAGGGATGTCATATACTTCGATATGAAATTGCTCCCCCTATCGGAAACCACCTCTCTGGGGAATCCCACACGGGAAAAGATCCCCATTAACGCCCGGCCCACCACTGGCGCCGTCGTTGTCCTGAGAGGGATTGCCTCCGGGTACCGGGTGGCATGGTCCACCAAGACCAGGATGTACCTGTTGCCCATGGCTGTCTTGGGATCCAGTGGCCCCACTATATCCATCCCTACCCTTTCAAAGGGTGTTCCAACAACCGGAAAAGGTTGGAGAGGAGCTTTGACCTTCCTCCCACTCTTACCACTTGCCTGGCAAGTTTGGCAAGACCTACAGTGTGCATCTGACTGCCTTCGCATTTGGGGCCAAAAGAAGTGGGTGACAAGCCTGTCAAAGGTCTTGTCCTGCCCCAAATGTCCTGCCAAAGGCACGTCATGAGCCAGACCCAGTAGGAAGGTCCTGAAGCGCTGGGGTACCACCAGCACACGGGCTGACCCAGGCTCAGCAACCTTAGGCTCACTGTATAGGAGACCACTCTCCCAGTAGATCAGATGTGACCCGGACTGATTACCAGCTGCCTGGTCTGCAGCCTGCCGCCGCAGACCCTCCAGAGTAGGGCACTCGTTCTGCTCCCTGCAGAACTCCTCCCTGGTGGGACCCCCTTCTTGCTGCCAATGGGTCAGCTCAGAGATGTCTCCCAGTTCGGCTACCTGCTCCCCTGTAGGCACCGGGGCGTCCCCCTCGAGGTCCGCCTCCTCCCGGTCCGTGGGAACTTCGGGGGCCGGTTTCCCGCGCCCCCTGCCCTTTCTCTTGGCAGGGACTTGGGCCACTGTTTCAGGCTCCAAGTCCTCTTGATCACCCTTTCTGGCCGCCATTGACCGAGTAGACACGCATGCCTACTCTGGCAACCCAAGCATCTCCAAGTGAGACCTGAGCTCAACCTCCTTCCATGAGGACTGCTCCAGGTCGTTTCCTAGCAGACAATCGACAGGCATGGTAGGGCTCACAACCACCCTCAAGGGACCTGAGACCCCCCCATTCAAAGGGAACCTGCGCCACCATACACTGGCGCTCAGAGTTGTCGACAGCAACTACTTGGTGGAATGCTCCTGGGACTACTTGCTTCTCAGACACCAGGTGACACCGGACTGAGGTCACACTGGCTCCAGTATCTCTGAGAGCCTCTACCCTGTTCCCATTAATGGTCACCCAGGTGCTATATTTCTTTGTGTTAGGGGGCACCTGGTTTCCTGGGACCATCTCACTGTCCCCTAGTGAGACAAGGGTCATTTCTGCGGGATCCCCACCCTCCTGTGGGCACCCCTCCTCCCCAAGCGCTACACTAGCCAACACTTTGGATTGTCCACCGGTGGGTGGCTGTGTCCCCTTCGGGCACTTGGGGTCCCCCTTAAAGTGACCTACCTGGTCACATGCATAACACTTGCGGGGGCCGGTCTCACCAGGCTTCCCTGTAGAGACCCCTTATCACCGGGGGGCTGGGAACCTTTACCCTGGGTACTAGTTTGGGGCCCTTTAGAGAACTCCTGTGCTTTACCCTTGTCCCCCCCACCTTTCTGCTGGGGACCCTGCCCACCTTTGGCTGAGTCTCCCCCATACGCTTTCTTGTGGACCCTGGTACTCACCCAGCGGTCCGCTTCCATAGCAAGCTTCCTGGGGTCAGTTAGCTTACTATCAACTAGGTGCTGGCGCAGATCTGCAAAACATAGACTAGACAAGTGCTCCCATGCAATCAAGTTGTAGAGCCCCTGAAAATCTGTTACACTACTGCCCTTCACCCAACCATCCAGAGACCTGCAGAACACATCCACACATTCCAACCAAGTGTTGGCATCAGACTTCTTACTGGACCTGAACTGATCCCTGTACTTTTCAGGAGTAAGACCATACTTCGTGAGAAGGGCATCCTTCATGTCAGCATAGGTGAGGTGATACCCCTTACCCAAAGCTATCAGAGCATCCCTTGCTTCTTCCGGGAAAAGTGGCCACAATCCTGCTCCCCAATTCTCCTCAGGGACCCCATTCATGTGTATGGCGGCCTCATAACCCTGGAACCACCTTTGTATGTCATCCCCCTTCTTGAACTCCTTGCCTACGTTCTTGGGAATGTGCACAATCTTGTCTGCCTTTCTGGACGAATTGCTGCCACCATCTGAGCCTGACTTACTCCTAAGTTCTAGCTCCTTCAGTTCTCTCTCATGCTCTAAGAGCATCTTCCTCTCCGCTATGGCCAATCTCTTCTCCTCCCGCTCACTCTCCAGCCTGAGCTTCTGCAGCTCGAACTGCCTTGCCTCCCGCCTGTCCTCCAGCTCCTCTGGGGACAGACTGCTGCTGCCTGACCTGGCGGGTTCCCCCTACCCAAAAGCACATCCACCCTGGAAATAGGCTCCTCCGCCTCCTCACTGAGATCACCAGGCTGCCCATTGGCATGTCTGGCTGCTACCCAGGCCCTCAGCGCCTTCTGTAGCTCCTCCTTCCTTGTGAGGCCTTTAATTTGGACTTTCAGGTTTTTACAAATCGCTCGTAACTCCTTTACGGCGTAGGATTCCAACCTGTCCTCCTCAAAGATAACTTCCAGAGATGCAACGGATGATGCAATTGATTCAGGCATGACAAAAGTCGTGAGTTGAAAACTGGCAAGATCAAAAATAGGCCAAAAGAAAAAGAACCAGTATGTGGTACGTAATGGTATGCGATATGGTAGTAGTGCACACCAATCACTGTAAGTCAAGTGCAAACACAAGTCCTATCCTCACCGCTGACAACCAATGTTAGAAATGGGATCTCTAGTTGGCAAGGGCTTGCACCTTTGTCCAAGTAGGGAGCCTTCTTCCTAGTCAGGGTAAGGGTTGTTACACTCGTGAAGTAACCCCTGCTCACCCTCGTGGTAGCTTGGCACGAGCAGTCAGGCTTAATTCAGAGGCAGTGTGTAAAGCATTTGCACATAACCAACAGTAATACAGTGTAAGCACTACAAACTGACACCACACCAGTTTAGAAAAATAACCAATATTTTATATACTCAAGACAAGACCAATTACGACAAAAATCCACAATACTATACTTTACGAATGAATACTTGATACGTTAACTTCTTCTTTGCAGGAATAGCACAAAAGCAAAGTTCGTACGAGTCGGTAGCTCCGTCCGAGCCTACCGTGATGCTGAAAACCACAGAGTCTAACAGTTCCAGCCGACCGCGTCGATACGGGCCAGCAGAGTCATGAACAGACTCGGTCACAGTACCTTTTCTCGTTGTGGCTGGTACGGAGTGTACGAGCCGGTCGGCGTTCGTCGCGGTTGCGGTGCAAGACGGAGCGATGCAAGGTGCGGTGTCCCTCGATGCGGTGCAGGCAGCGGCTCGATGAGCGTCGTGCAGACGGAGTCGGTGAGTCCGAGGCGTGCGATGCAGGGCGAGACGATGCTCGATGCGGTGCTGACAGGTTGCGATGCAGGCGACCTAGCCGGAGTGCGGGAGCTGGCGTCGGACAGCGGTGCGAGTCGGGGCGGTGCGTCGCAGACGTGCGAGCGGTGCCCCAAATGCGGTGCGGTCTCGACTCTTGAGCCAGTTGCAGCGACAGTGTCGGTCTGGTCCGGCTGGCCCAGTGAAGCGATGCGATGCGAACTGCGGTGCCCACAGGTCACGGTGCAAGCAGCGGCTCGATGTTGGCGGCGTCGGACGTCGCCCACGGTGAGACCAGGGTTGCGATGCGAAGCGGGGCGATGCGGTCTGCGGTGCAAACAGGTCACCGGCCAGGGATGGATTCGGTTGACGGAGTCGGTTGCAGTTCCCTTCCTCTGTGGCAACTGAAACAGCGTTCCAGAAGCGGTACCCAGAGGCTTGTGAAGTCTTTGTAGTCCCTGAGACTTCTTAACAGGAGGCCAGCTCGGTTCCTGGCCCTTGGAGATACTCAGCACAAGTTCGTAGAAAGTTCAGTCCAGTCCTTTCACTGCCCAAGACAGAAGCAGCAACTGCAGGCCAACCCAACAAAGCAACAACACAGCAAAGGGGCAGTACTCCTCCTGGCAGCTCTTCCAGCTCTTCGTCTTGGCAGGTTCCTTGATTCCAGCGAGATCTAAATTCATGGGGTCAGGGCCCCAATATTTATATCCCAAATTCCTTTGTTCTCTGAAGGCAGAGAGGCCTTCGCCTAGTCCAAACCAGTTCTGGAGCACTTTGTTGACAAGTCTCCGTCCCTTCTTTCAGTGAGTAGGCCAGGGACATCAGACACACCACAGGAGGTGGAGCCAGCATTGTGGAGGGAAGGCACTGTCCTATTCAGGGCCCAGGTGCGACCCCTCCCACCCATCTACAGGTCGATCTGGCTATTCAGCCCTGCTGCTGACTCACCCTGTCTCCTGGCATCCCCCAGCCCCTGTCACTCACATTCCAGACAAGGAATACACAATCTCGCAGAGGCAGGCTTGGATGGTTAGGCAAGAAAATACCCACTTTCTAAAAGTGGTATTTTCAAACCCAGAATGGTAAAACCAACCTTACTAAAAGCTGCATTTTATCATTCTGAGTCCAGGCATACTAAACTCGAATTTCTACCATGTTCCCGGGGTCAGTTAGGATTATAAGCTGTAATAATCAAAACTGCCCGTTCTGGCCTAGGGGGAACAGGTAGCCTTGCAATAGTGAAAAACGAACTAGGCTGTAATTCACTATCAGGACATGCCGCACACCCGGGCATGTCCTACCTTTCGCGTACA
Source organism: Calotriton arnoldi (assembly GCA_963921515.1). Taxonomy (NCBI): domain Eukaryota; kingdom Metazoa; phylum Chordata; class Amphibia; order Caudata; family Salamandridae; genus Calotriton; species Calotriton arnoldi. The sequence continues at coordinate 746,536 of CAWUFW010001456.1, read as the reverse complement.
ACGCACCCTGCCCACAGGGGTACCTTGGGCCTACCTTAGGGGTGACTAACATGTAGCAAAGGGAAGGTTTAGGGACTTGCAAGTGTGTGCACTTGCCAAGTCGACATGGCAGCCCCAGGCTGCGCACAGGCTCTGCGATGGCAGGCCCGAGTTACATTTTACGGGCTGTTTGCGTGGGTGGCACAATCCAGTGCTGCAGCCCACCAACAGCATTTGGTCTATAGGCCCTGGCACTCGCAGTGCACTTTACAAGGGACTGACAGATAAACCAAATAGGCCAATCATGGAAACACCAATCCATAACACATTTTATACAGGAGCACTTGCACTTTCCCACTGGACCGCAGTGAGGAAAGTGCGCAGAATCATCACACCAGCAAAAACAGAGTCAAAACCGGGAGGTCAGAAAGCAAAAAGTCAGGGGAAACACGCCAAAAGATGCCAAGTCTAACACACTCCAATACACAACACTATTTGCCACTCCACTCTTTGCCATTCAACTCTGCGGCACTCCACGCGACTCCACTTTACGCCGTTAACTTAACTTTTAGCCATGATGAACAGCAGCCTCGCTGGTGTACCACATTGCTAAAACACATTGGCAAAGCCAATAGCCCTTGCATAAACATTCTTATGTGTTCAAACACTGTCTTCCGGTTACAGTAATTAATTTTTATTGGAGCTAGATGGCTGCCATGTTGAGACCGCAGCGTGTTTTTTTCTTTTTTAAGGTATATAATACACTCACACTCTCTCTCTTACACACACTCTCTCTCGGTCTAGGTCCACTCTCTCCCCGCAGCTCCGCTGTGCCGTCTTTTGCCTCCAGACCCCGACCTCCTCCTTGTCTTCAGGTTACAGTAATTAATTTTTATTGGAGCGAGATGGCTGCCATGTTGAGACAGCAGCGTGTTTTTTTCTTTTTTAAGGTATATAATACACTCACACTCTCTCTCTTACACACACTCTCTCTCGGTCTAGGTCCACTCTCTCCCCGCAGCTCCGCTGTGCCGTCTTTTGCCTCCAGACCCCGACCTCCTCCTTGGGAGGTTCGAGGCTGCTGCCCGCTCCTGCGCCTGCTGCCCACTCCAACTGGGACCAGACTGGCTGCAACCACCATAACCTTTCTCAGCCGTTTTTTTCTTAATTTTTCCCTGTTGTGCCACTGTTATTGTGCCCATCTGTGTCTTGCTCTAATTCCACCACTGTTTTTATTTTCTCGTGCCTGCCTGTTCCTTTCGCTGCTGCTGCCCCTGCGGCCCCTCCCCCCCGGAATTCCCTCCCGGAATTCCCCTCCGGAATTCCCCCACTCTTGCCTCCCAGCCTCTCCTCCCTCCCACCTCCCCTACTTAATGGCGGCCGCTGCGCGGTCGCGCCGCCGGCGCGCCAAAGGCAAGCCCGTCTGCGCCCGTCCGCGACCCGACCGGGGCCAGCACCAGGAACTCTGGACCTCCCACTACCCATCGCTACGACACCACCACCCTCCTCGCACTCAACCCTGGAAGACTTGGAGAATGCCAACAGGCCTCGCCGAACACGACCCACGGCCAGTTCTCCTGCCTCCACTGCCGCCAGACCCTCACCGCCACCCCGGCCTCCAACACCGCCGACGCCAGCACCAGGGACACCCTAAAATGCATCCTCCTCAATGTACGCTCCGTACACAAACACGCCATGGAAATCTGGAACCTACTCGACTCTCTCTCACCCGACATCGCCTTCTTCACAGAGACCTGGACCAACGCATCCTCCGCCCCGCATCAGCACCGCCATCCCAGACGGATACAAGATCCAGAGGAAAGACTGCCCCAACCACCCAGGAGGGGGCCTCGCCATCGCCCACAAGCGCACCCTCCGCCTCACCACCTCCAGCGAAACCTTCCCCTCCGCCGAACACCTGCACTTCCAGATCCAGACCACCCCCAAAGCCACACTTCGAGGAACCCTCATCTACAGACCCCCCGGCCCCCGAACACCCTTCGCCACCACCATCACCGACTTCATCGCACCCCACTCCATCGCCTCAGCAAACTACATACTCATTGGAGACCTGAACTTCCACCTCGACAACCCCAGCGACCCCAACTCCACTATCCTTCATGACAACCTCGCCAGCATCGGACTTAAACAACTCGTCAACACACCGACCCACAGAGCAGGACACACGCTTGACCCCATCTTCGCGGCAGGAAACAGCGTCCAATTCAGCCACACAACGCAGCCGCCATGGACCGACCACCACTGCGTACACTTCACCATCAACAAACCCAAGGCACCCAAACCAGCCCCACGCCCACCTCGAAGGAACTGGAGCAAGGTTACCGACGAGCAACTTAACTCCACCCTCACCCGAGACAACCACACCTGGGCACCCAACGCAAATGACGCAAACAACGCAGCCAGAGAACTCCACACCTGGATCTTCAACTGCGCAGACGAGCTCGCCCCGCTACGCAACCCCGACAGACAACGCCCCAGGAAAGCCGCCTGGTTCACCACCGCTCTCCAAGAAGCCAGACGCACCTGCAGACGCCTGGAGAAGAACTGGAGAAACACCAAGACAACCGAAAACCACACCACCTACAAGGACGCCTTGACGGACTACCATAACCAGATCAGAGCCACCAAGAGGAACTTCATCCACAACAAAATCCTGGCCAACTCCACCAATTCCAAGGAACTTTTCAGTGTCATTCAGGAATTCACCAACCCACGCAGCGAAGCCACAGACATCACACCATCCCAAGACCTCTGCGACAAGTTTGGAACCTATTTCCACCTCAAGATCAAAAACCTCTATGACAACTTCATCGACCATCCACCAGGTGCCACAGACGGCCCCCCGCCCCCCAGGAACACCAGCCAGCCCACCATCTCCAAATGGACACCGATCACGGCCGAAGACACCGCCTCGACCATGAAAAGCATCCACTCGGAGGGCCCCCACCGACCCCTGCCCCCCTCACATTTACCACAGAGCTGCGGCCGCCATCGCACCCGAACTACAACGCACCATCAACACCACCTTCAAAACAGGCACCTTCCCAGACCACTGGAAGCGCGCAGAAGTCAGACCCCTGCTCAAGAAGCCCACAGCTGACCCCACCGACCTCAAGAACTATCAGCCCATCTCGCTCCTCGCCTTCGCAGCCAAAGTTGCAGAGAAAACAGTCAACAGGAAACTGACACGATTCATTGAAGAGAACGCCGTCCTCGACCCGTCCCAATCCGGATTCCGAAGCAACCACAGCACAGAGACCGCCCTACTCGCCGCCACAGACGATATCCGCACCCTCCTGGACCAAGGCCACTCCGCAGCCCTCATCCTACTCGACCTATCAGCGGCCTTCGACACCGTCTCCCACCGCACACTAGTCGCCAGACTACACGACGCAGGCATACAAGGAACAGCCCTGGACTGGATCCGATCATTCCTCACTGGAATAAGCCAAAGGATCAGACTCCCACCCTTCCTCTCCGACCCCACGAAAATCACCTACGGAGTCCCACAGGGTTCATCACTGAGCCTCACCCTCTTCAACATCTACATGGCCCCCCTCGCAGCCATCGTCCGACAGCACAGCCTCAACATCGTATTCTACGCCGACGATACCCAGCTCATCCTCTCCCTCACCAAAGACCCCAACACTGCCAAACTCAACTTCCAGAAAGGAATGCAAGACGTCGCAGTCTGGATGACCAACAGCTGCTTGAAGCTCAATGCCGAGAAGACAGAAGTCCTCGTCACCACTCCTTCTGCATGGGACAGCACCTGGTGGCCGACCGCCCTTGGAAGCCCACCTACCCCCTCAGACCACGCAAGAACCTCGGCATCGTACTCGACTCATCACTCACCATGAACCGACAGGTCAACGCCGTCACCTCCAGCTGCTTCAACGCCCTCCGCATCCTCCGCAAGACCTTCAAGTGGATCCCCCCTGAGTCAAGGAAGACAGTCACCCACGCAGTCATCACCAGCAGACTGGACTATGGAAACGCACTCTACGCCGGCATCAAGAAGTCCCTACTCCGCAAATTCCAAAGAATACAGAACACCGCCGCCAGACTCGTCCTTGGCATCCCCCGACACGAACACATCAGCCAACACCTATGAAGTCTCCACTGGCTCCCCGTGGAGAAAAGTAACTTTCAAAATGCTCACTCGCCTACAAATGTCTACACAACAACGGACCCAAATACCTCAACGACAGAATCAACTTCCACGTACCCAAAAGAAACCTCCGATCTTCCAACCTCGCACTGGCCGAAACCCCGCGCATCCACAGAGCCAGAGCAGGCGGAAGATCCTTCTCTCACATTGCAGCCAAGACCTGGAGCAGAGCTACCGGCAGACATCAGACGCGCCCCTCCCTGAACACCTTCAAGAAGACCCTCAAGACCTGGCTCTTCGGCTAAACAGATCTGCGGACCCCCCCCTCAGCGCCTTGAGACCCTCACAGGTGAGTAGCGCGCTTACAATTCCCTGATTGAGTGATTGATTGATTGATTGGAACGAGCTCCCTGTGAACATCAGACGCTCCCCGACCCTGCACACGTTCAGGAAGGACCTCAAGACCTGGCTCTTCGACTGATCCGGAGCCACGCCCCCCCCAGCGCCTTGAGACCCTCACGGGTGAGTAGTGCGCTATATAAACCCCTAATTGATTGATTGATTGATTGATTGCTTACACACACTCTTTCTCTTACACACACACACACACTCTCTCTTTTTTAATTAACTAACCATTGCATCAGATTGCCAAGGCCAGAACTACTTGATATATTAATGCCTGTCCCTTAGTTTGCTCTGGTTGTGGAGGGCATCCATGCTGATACAAGTGCATTGTCCTTTTGCCTTTAATTTCAAAAGTAGGTTAGGAGATGTTGCCTCATGGAACTGGGGAACCAGGTTCGAGTCCCTGCATTGACTCAACATTCTGTGCAAATAACCTAATGCCCCCATGCCTAGAGAAAAAATAAAAAAACATGAATCCGACGACCTGCAGTACAATTTAGTTCTCATGTAAAGTGCTGTAATGCCCTCGGACCAAGTTCGCGCAATGTAAAACTGTAAAAAAATCTGTTCCAAGGTGCTCTTCCGAGCAGGCCAATGTGATGCCGTCACATGCGCTGCAGTGCAGAGTCAGAGCAAGATACATCTAGAAGTTCTGTTTCTAGTCATCCCCCTGAACCTTTTGTCCATCTGTTACCGTTAAATGAGGTTTATTCTCTTTTGTATTCCATATTTTGTTGCAAATGGAGTTTCATTACTAACAAAACATTGATACGAGTGCTGCTGATGACTCGATATTTCGCGTGACTGGCTGGTCTCAGTAATGTGCACGTGCGATCAGTGTCCGGGACCCTTCTCTTGCTCTGGGGCCTATCGGCCAATGGCCCACCCTGTGGATCCACTGTTTATCCATGAACAAAACATCCTCGCCAAGCACAGGCCTGTAGACGAGCTGTCCTCTGTGCAAACAGCACCACCCCCTGTTCTGTTTGCACTTACAAAACGTCCCATGCAGTAGCTTAATGAGCAGCACAGAAAGTCAACAATCATTTGCTGGAATCGTAATTAAAATATTTTTATTACTGCGTAAAATGAAACGCATCACTTAGAGCTGCTGTGATTGTGAACTTTTATTGGCCTGTTTGCTCCAAGTCTGCCCAGCGACACAGGCAGGGAACTGTTTGTGTGTGAGGTTAGGGCAAATCTCATGCCGATAGCCATTTTTTAAGACTTGACAGATTCTATCTAGTGTTGTGTCACAATATGTTATGATAATGATCTATAATACATAGGTCCACCGCCCTATTACTATAGAGTCCTTTGTCTGTTTATAATTCAAGGTATGCTCTGACACTAGAAGAAAGCGCACTATCACCCGCAAGGGTATCCTGGCGCTGAGCAGGTTTTTGTGCGCCTCGCCCTGCTTAGGGTAAGTTGGTTAATTGAAAAGCCAGATCTTGTGGAATTCAAGGAGAGAGGACGACGCTCTGTTGTGGAGTGGGAGGCCGTTCCATGCTTTAGGAGTAATGTAAGAGAACGCCTGTGATCCTGATCTGGTTCTGTATGTGCATGGAATGTGTGTGAGTAGGAGTCTAGCAAAGCACATGTGTCTGGGTGGTTGGTGGAAGGAGATGCGACTGTTCAGGTAGGTGGGGCCTTAGTTGTGTAGTGCCTTGAATGTGTGCGTCAGGAGTTTGAATTGAACACGTTTGTGTATCAGGAGACAATGGAGTTCACTGAGGTATGGTGTGTAGTGTGGTGTGAGTTCTTTGTGGTATGTTATGTTATAGTAACTTCTAAAACGCATCAAATACCCAGAGGTGTCTAGGCGATAGCAGTAGGTTGAGGAAGAGTCTTGCTGCCCAGTTGTGGATGATTTGTTGTCTTCTAGTGAATTGCTTGGTGGTATGATGTAGAGGGCGTTCCCTTTGTCCAACTTGCTGGCGATTAGGGTGTGAGTGACAATTTTTCTAGTGTTGTTGAAGAGCCATTTGAAGATCTTCCTCATTACCTTCAGGGTGTGGAACAGGATGCAGTGACAGCATTGACTTGTGCAGTCATGTCCAGTTTGCTATAGATGATTATTCTGAGGTTCCTGGCGTGGGCTCTGGGTTTTTGTCCGAGTTCAACCGGCCACCAGTTGGAGTCTCATGGTGAGGTGTTGTTGCCAAAAATCACTACTTCAGTTTTGTCGGTGTTTAGCTTGAGACAGTTGGCTTTCATCCATTTAGCTACTTCGGTTATGCAGACGGTGAACTTGTTTCTTGTGTTGGGGGTCTTGTCGGAGAGAGGGAGAGTATGAGTGGCATGTCGTAGGCCTAGGAGAGGATGTTGTTGTTGTGTATGTGGATGATGATGGCAGAGGGATCATGTATGGTTTGAAGAGGGTGGAGCTGAGCAATGGACCTTGAGCCACTCCGCAGATGCGATGAGTTTGTGAGCTTCCAAGAGTTAGGTGCCAAACTATTGGCTTGTTTGTATTTAGATAGAGTCAGAATTTGCCTGCATTTAGGGATGATTCTGATGTCACAAGCCCCTTGCTGCTACAGTATGTCAGAACCATTAACTCACTGATGGAAGGTGGTGAGATGTTTGGTGTGTGGATGAAAACACATTCAGTGCCTCATTAGCTGAGTAAAGGATTGGTGTTCTCCTAGAGTCTGTATTGTAGCCATGTTCACAGCTTCCCACCACCATCTTACATGTGTAGGTAGCTGGTGAAGGCAGACAAGTGATCTGTATCAGGAATGTCTGTGAAGGGGCAGGTCCTGTTGAGGAGACATGAAATCATATTTTCATGTCAGAGGGGAGCTTGTTACCACAAATTTAGGAGATGCAGGGATTTATGTGAGGAGATGTTGTAATATGTTGATGGATGGAAGCATGTCGCTAGAGATTTAGAGAAAGGCTGGGCATATCTTGCATAATTCAGTGTAGCTTGATCACGCGGAATTGCCTAAAAATTCATCTAGATTACACAGAATTACTTGGGAACAGCAAATCTCCGTTTAGCGATAGTTCTTAGTGCAAAAATGCCCCCTCATGCCCAAAATGGATGTGAGGATGCATTTTGCTCTAAGAAATAGCGCTAAATTCAACAGAACATGAATATCGAGCGTGAGTAGTTGCTCGCTGAACGTGCTCTTCATGTAGGATTTTTCCCCAAGTTAGTCCTGACATTTAGAACTATTTTCTTAGCACAAAATGCACCCTTGCATCCAAAATTAATACAAGGATGCATTTTGCGCTAAATGCAGCAGACCACGAATAGCTACCTAAAGGTGCTCTTGGGGTAGGATTTTACCCCTACTTACTTCCGGCATGTAGCGCTATTTTCTTAGTGCAAAATGCACCCTTGTATCTAAAATGGACTTGAGGATGCAGTTTTACGCTAAAAGAAATAGTGCTAAATGCAGCAGAACACAAATAGCAAGCACAAGCAGCCGCTTGCATTTGTTAAATGTACTTTTGTGGTAGGATGTTTCCCCCAAATTAGGAGAACAGGTGTTATTGCATAATTATCAGTAATTTCGCATCAAAGAGTAACGCGGAATTACCATAATGACTCCAATTTCTCTGGCGTAATTGAAATTCTGCCTAGACCTACTTTAGGGTAGGCTTCCATGATTTAAAGAGTTTGGGGTGCATAACACTGGGTGTTTTGGGAGAACAGTTTAATATCAACCATATGAAATTGGAGCTGCCTTAACTGTTAGTAGGCGGGGGGCATGACAACAGTGATCTGGCAGGAGGAGAAAAATCTCATGATTTTTAGATTGTTCATCCGGTCTGCTGTCTGGTGGCTTCTCCTTGGAACCACTCGCACCTAGTGTTCATATGTTGTTATACCAGGGGTGCCTATTTAAGAAGATTCTTTCTGTCTGCTCCTCGAGTGGTTGAGGTAGCCTCTGCCTGCTTCGAGCTTCTCAAGGGACTTATTCCTGTCTGTCATCAAAATGTGGTACAGTCCATTAGTTAATCACGCCTTGACTGTGGCAATGCAATCATTACGGGGCTGCCCAAGTCCCTTCGACACCATCTGTAGAAGCAGTACTTATCTTGTGCCTTAACAGGAACATCTCAGACTCTGCCCATCTCATGTTAATCAATTGGTTTCCCTTCCACATACATATTTTGAAAACTAGGTGCATTTACCACAAAGCTGTGCACATTCGCTGTTGGGACTTCTTGTCCTCGCATCTTACTCTGTCCATCCTATTACGGTCTCTTGGGTCTTCTTCTAGGGTTGTTCCTAAAGTCAGGGGTAGCAAACGGCAAGCTGTGGTTACGAGCTTCTACACTTGCAGATCCCTAGTTGATGTCCATGTAGAAGAGTAGAAAGACAGAATGTGAGGGTACTTGTTTTCTGTTCACATGGGTGCCTTCTGGGAAGGACATGTTTGACAAAGAAATCTATTTTAAGAGCCTCTCCTCTAGTGCACCACCAACCGTTTTTAGGCCTTGCTTGACACTCCTGTCAGTTAACCGTTATTACCAATTCTTTAAAAGCTACATAGAGTGGGCATTGGCTTTGCTCAGGCGTGTATTCCTTTCTCGACTCATGCTATTGTCTGTTTGTTGTATTATTCCACCTCCTACAGAGTGCTTGCATTGCAATGCATGAGGGACTACTTTGCTTTTCAAAGTAAACTGAATCATCGCACAATCACACATTGCATTGCGTATAACATAGATGCACTGTATTCAGAGAGCAATCTCTTTTTTTCCCCTTCACTATATCACGCTTTTGTCAATGTTTCAGTCACGGCTCAGAATACAAGCCAGACCTCTTGGCTGTGCCAAGGCTTGTTACAAATTGGATGCATCTAGCTTTGCAGTATAAAAATCTGGACTCCACAGTGAAGGCGTCTCGGCAGGACACATGAAAATGTGGGACCTTCAGAGAGCTGGATTTTCCCAGCCCTCATTATTTTCTGATGCGCCAGCGTTGACACTTTCGGGACATTTTCACACTTTTGGGAGAGCTGAAAATAACAAATGATATGGTTTTCTTCATTTTCGAAACTGGGTTGTGAACGCTGCTGTCGACGCCACGTTTGATTTCAGAGAGATTATTCTATTGAGTGGGTGAGTGTAAATGAACATCGCTGGGTAAAACGCATCCCCCAGGCTGGGCCCATCGATTTACCATTGTGGTTTTTCAGTTTGTTTATGGTGGTGGCGTAGGGGCACAAATGAGAGCTCCAGAGGGGAATTGTGTGCTTTTCTCAACATAAACTTTGGCGAACACAAGTGTGAAACACTGTAATCAAGATGAAGGGGCTGCCCTTGTCTTCCGGCAAAAAAGCACTAACTGGGCGTGTAAAAATAAAATTATATCCTTTGATTATAGTGCTTTGATAGCGCTCGTGCACAGTCTGGCAGCTTTGACATGTTTTATAAATGGGTGTTAGTCCAACTAGCAATCACTCCAGTACAGCAAAAATGCGGATTATTAGAATCATTACAATATTAAAAACACAATGAACTCAACATGTATTGGCAGACTCAGTAGGTGTAGGTCTAGCTTTAATGTACAAAAGTATTCAAAGAAGCATGTGCACATGCCCGTGTCTGTGCTTAGTAAATCCTGACCTATCGGCTTTGCAAGTACTCGTTTATCAGTGTATGGAAAACAAAAATGATTGCTTTGTGTATACAAGTCATGGGAATGTGTGACTTTTCTGTGTACTTTTGTAATTCATTTGAAAAACAGGAGTACTAGAAGACACTTTAAGCACAAAATATATGTGCAGCCCAGTGAAAGAATAGATGTACCCTTTAATTTTTAGGTCGAGCCAAGAGGCACCGCGCATGCGCTGCTCTGCGAGGAATGCTGTAATCCCTCTGCGGGGTGAGACCACACCCACCGCTTTCCATTTGTTGTTTCATGTGCCTTTCTAAATTGCTTTCATTTTATTGGTGAAATGGTACCTTTTGTCCCGTCTTTGGGTGTGTGTTTACTTTCTTGGCGACTGCCCCTGTTACACGCACTTTTACTTTTGGATTTATTTGTTTGTTTGGCGCACTTTTTTTTTTTTGCATTGAGTTGTCCCGCAACATTTCTGGCTTGCCAGTGGCTTCTCGTTCCCTTTGCACATGTCTGTGATCTGCTCCTGTCTCCGAGCGCTGCCCATGTTGCCTTTGCTCCCACCAGCTCCTGTTGCCAGTGTTCTCCACCTCCATCGTTTTGTTTCAGCGGACATGTTTGAAGTGTCGGCTTTTCTTCCTTGTAGCAATGCTTCTCTGACACGTGCTCGTTAATGTGCACATGTCAGTGTGGCAGCTAGTTGGACGTCCACGTCTTGCATGCGAGATCTTGCATAGGTTGTTCCCTCCGCACTCGCGTGCAAGCCCTTTGTATGCTATACATATGTTTTCATTCAAAACTGTATTCTTTGATGTTGCGTTCCATGTTCGTGCCGACACCAGAGGGGTTTCTCCTTCTGCTGGTAGGCAGACGGTTGAGGCGACCTTGGTGAATTGAGGATACTTTTACTCTTTGAAACATTTACCTGTGTGAATACAAATGGAATATTATTCACACCACATTCCTGTAGGCGTTCGGTGCTGATGAACATTCTGTCATGGTTTTGTTTGCATTTTGGACTTCATGTTTCTGCATTTCTGTGGGTGCGGGGGAGCCGATGCCGAGACTCAGGCCCGCTTCCCCAGTCCCGAGGTCGGCGGCTCTTGATGTTGTGCTGCATTGTCTCACTGGAACAGTCGCCATCTTTTGGTGTTGGTCTTCTTTTGTTTCACTTAGCACGCCTAGTGTGTGCTCTGGTCCTGGGGGTATGCTTGGGTCTGGTTGCAGGTGGCAGTGGTTTGCAATGGTTCCTCTCTCTGACGGTTTCCTAGTTCAAGGCAAACGTTTACAAGTTGGAGTAGTTTTTTTCCCTGGTTTGTTTCGCTGGCAGGTCTGTGTACTGGACCAGCTGCATTTGCATTCGACTGGACCTCGCCAGCACAGGCATGAGCGTGGATTGGGGGGGGGGAAGGGGGAAGGAGCTTTTGCACAGCCGTGCAGCAGGGTACAAATGGGAGCAGGAGTGCAGCCACAACGGGGCTCAGTGAGGTGGAGACTGCTGCGGTCGTTTGCACTGAACGGGGGAGGGGGTATCTAGTGTTGATTGCGGGATGTGCGGGTTCAGGCCTTCCCGTCTTCTGGGGTCAATGGGGTGGCTGCCATTGAATTGCGTGGCAGTGGCACCTGTTTGCATCGCTTGGAGGCGTCAACTGCATGGGAACTCTTTTTGGGGCGAATTCCGGGGGCTGATGAGTGGCGCCAACCATTCACAGTTCTATGTTGTTGTGTCTGATGTGCTTAATGTGAGCTTGTGCACGCATGCAACATGGTGGGGCATTGGCATTCCTGCAGTGTCGTTTCATAGGAGCAGTGTGGTGTACTGTATGCAAGGTGAGAGTTCATATGGTTTTGTCGTGATGGTGTGGTCTCCCCAACTGAGTGGTGTACGCCCCTTGGTGGGAAGGTGGTAGTCACACATTTGTCAGGTGTCATGTGTTGGGCTGTATGTCGCAGAGGCCGCCCCCCCCCCGAAAGGGGGGATTCAATGGCCGGCACCATAACCGATGCCGAGCCTTGCAAGAATCTGGTTCTGGGCTCTCTGAAGTGCCCAGAAGCAGAACAGGTAGCCCCGGCGCCCTCCCCACGGGCGCCAGAACGGCGCCAGGCTCCCATTCAATGGGGGGGCCTGGCAAGATGCAAACCCCCCAATGGGGGGACAACACCCGCAAGGCGGGAAGTGTTGGAGGGGGTGGGGGGGGCATATAAGCCGCCGCTCACCCAGGTAGCTCCTATCTTCGTGGAGCAGGGGAGCGGCGCACTCACCTTTTCTGGACTACCGTCAGCGAGGAGGCGAAGCTCTGTTGGTGAGAGGACCCATCTTCTTTCAAGGAGGCGAAGCTCGGGTGGAGAAGTCGGACGAAGATATCGGATCGGAGTGCACCCGTTTCTGCTTTGCTCCCCGAGACCACCTGGGTTTGGTCACCATTTCCGCAGCGTGCGCTTTTTTTCCTGGTCCCCCGCTCTCAATCTGCGGTGCGGGCGGCCTGGTGGACGATCCAGCCCGCACACCCTACCCAGCAGACGGGGCCTCTTGGACCATTTCTGCAGCGTGGGCTGTTTTCCTGATCCCCCGCTCTCAATCTGCAGTGCGGGTGGCCCGGTGGACGATCCAGCCCGCACACCCCTACCCAGCAGACGCGGCCTCTTGGCGAGCGGCCTCCTTCGGTGGAACTGCGGGAACACTACGCTGTGCCCTGGGCTTGTGTCCTTTCTGCTTCGATGAGGTGAGCGTTTTCCTGGTCCTCCCGCTCTCACCCGAGTTTGGTGTCGGTCTGGTGCGAGAGCAGTCCTGCGCACGTCCTCGCCAGCAGACGCTGCCTTCGCGTCGCGCGAGCGGTGCAGCGGGAGGTGCTCAAGGGGCGAGCCTCGCTGCAATTTGGCCGACTAGGTCGCGAGCGGCCTTGCATAGTGGAGCGTGCGGCCCAGGTGAGAGAGGTCCAACGGGAGTGGCGGAAAGAAAGAGCCGCACTTCATTTCGCCGGCTGAGCGCGAGAAGCGACTCGTGGGCCCCCCCGCGCTGCCGGCAATTTAAAAATCTCAACGTGCGCGCAGCCCGGAAACAGCCTCCACTCTTGCCGGTTGCGCGCCTCCCACTGCTCACCTGCCATCAATCAGCCTGGTCGAGGAATCCCTGAGCAGGTCCCGCCTGCCATCAAGCAGCCGGTTTGGGGGAATCCCTGAGTCCTCGGTCCAACACATTTGAAGGAAGCAGTGTGTGTGTCCGTAGCAGCTGGGGCGAAGGGCCGGCCCACGCAAAGTGTACGGGCCGACCAGACGAACGTGGTGGCAGTGCCTAGCCCTGCCCAGCCTCGGGAGGCTCGAACAGTTAAAGGAGCCAGCGGGCTTTATTGGAGGGAACTGTTGGAGTGGGGGAGCTGCCAACAAGCATTGGCAATAAAAAAATAAAAAAAAGAAAAGAAGGGGAACCTGCACCCAGAAGGCTGCTTGTTAGGAAGTGCAAGCAGCCAGGAGAGGCAGAGTCACCTCCCAGGAGCAAAATCAGCGGTGCATTTGGTGCATTAGGAGGGCGGCAGCACCCCACTCAGAAGCAAAAAAAAAAAAAAAAAAATAGGAGGTCAAGGCTTTGGGGGGCAGCCAGAGAGGAGCTAGCTGATTTCTTGAGGAAAATTCGGGCTGCATCAGAGGTACATGGAACCAGCTGGCTGCAGCCACACTTGGACCACGACGACGCGAGCGACCAAGCAGCCAGCGATGCCAATGCACCGGCACCCAAGAGGAGTCGGAGGGCAGCACCCAAACCACCCCAGGAAAAAGCGCCCAGGAAGAGACCCCAGAAGAAAGACCTGCCGCCTGCAGCCATCCCGGCGACGGCAGGAGCTCCCAGCGAAGGCAACAGCGCATCAACAAGTGGTGAGCACATTAATGCAATTGTACAGGATTGCTTGAAATCAACGGCACCACTGTTGCTTAGGGGGCTGGAGTCACAGGGGGTCGAGAACACAAGGGGGCAGGCTACAAAAGAGGTATCGGGGCTACCTTGGCATTTGGTTGACCTGGGCTGGGCGCGCCAGGCACGGGTGCAAGGGCAGGCGTTGCAGGGCGCTCAGGGGGAACTAGAATCCCCTGTGGCGGCATGGGGCAGCGCAAGCACAGCAAACGACCCAGCCAGAGAGGGTTCAGCGGCAGAGGCTTATGCCAGACCCTCACCAGGTCCGGCGTCCATGACCACAAGGGCCACTGGTTTAGCGAGTCGTATCCCCTTGGCAGTAAAGGAAAGGATATGGAGGAAAGAATTTATCGATATCTTCTCCTTATTAGAGATTCAATTGGATGGATTGGACCTGACAGTCTGTGATAAAAAGGATGAGGACAGAAGGGAAAGGCGAAAGGAGAGAAAAGAAAGGAATTTCGATAACTGGCTGGATGCATTTATAATAATGGCATGCATAATAGTCGAAAAATTCCCGCGCTGCGCAGCAGACCTGTGGTTATATGAGGCCAACATTTATGGGGCACAGAGGCAGTTTCCTGGTGATGCATGGTTGGAATATGACAAAGGTTTTAGGTTAAAAATGCAGAGGCACCCAGAAATGGAATGGAACGAGGAGGATGTGTCAGGGTTTATACATAAAATGATGGTAGCCAAGGAAGTGAAATCTTGGGCGGGAAAAAGTGAGCAGCCCTTTCAGGGGTCCTTCTACAAAGGGAAAGGCAAGTCCTTTCATAAACCCAAAAATTTCAACGCATGGAAACCCCCCACCCCCTCCAGCGGGTCAGCAGCGATCTGCTGGAAGTATGACTCCAATGATTGCACTTGGGGCTCATCATGCAAATTCCAACACATATGTTCAATATGCGGGGGAGGGCACCCTGCGGCGGGATGCCGACGCAAAAAGGATCAGAAAGGGGACAAGAAAGATAAGAAAAGAAAGCAGTAGCTTACGCAAAGAAGTTATGGGGGTCCCACAAGGGGTACACAACTGCCGGCTAGGCAGGTCCCCCATCAACACACAGCAACTTTGCAGGTTAGCCAACAAATACCATAACAAAACAGACGCAGCAGTATTAGTGAAAGGTTTTGAGGAAGGGTTCATCATACCATTTGAAGGCCCACTTCCGCTAGACGGGGTAAACAACCTAAAGTCAGCACTACAGCACCCAGAGGTGGTACGTCAAAAGCTTGCGAAAGAAAAGTCCTTGGGTAGGATAGAGGGCCCCTTGCCATCACATTTGCATGAGGGTGTGGTAATCTCACCACGGGGGGTGGTGTCCAAAAAGGAACCGGGACAGTTCAGATTAATCTACCACCTCTTCTTCCCCGAGGGGACGTCAGTAAATGACGGGATAGGTGCAGAGGCCTGCTCAGTGGGATACGCTACAGTAGATGATGCCATTGACCTGGTAAGGTCAGCGGGCCAGGGGGCACTCATGGCTAAGGCGGACATTGAGTCAGCTTTCCGCCTCCTGCCAGTACATCCATCAAGTTTCCACCTGTTGGGTTTCCAGTGGGACGGGGCCCTGTACATCGATAAAGCCATGCCGATGGGGTGCGCGGTATCTTGCGCATATTTTGAGCAATTCAGCACCTTCCTGTAATGGGCGCTGCACGACAGGCACCCCGGGGGGGGGGAAACTTCACTACCTGGACGGCTTTTTGTTCACGGGCCCCGTCGGGTCGGCAGAGTGTAGCGACACAATGGCGGCATTCCAGGAATTAAACCAGGGAATTAGGGATTCCACTGGCAGCAGAGAAGACGGTAGGCCCCGCCACTATGATCACTTTCCTGGGGATAGAGCTGAATTCAGTCGCAGGAACAGCCAGGCTGCCAGCAGAAAAAGTGAGATTTCAGGGAAGAAGTAAAGGGCCTCTGCGGCCGCAGCAAGGCAACGCTCCGTGACCTGCAACGGTTGATTGGAAAGCTAAACTTTGCAGCTATGGTAATTCCCGCAGGTAGAGTTTTCGCCAGGCGCCTCACCCAGCTAACAGGCCTCATACACAAACACCACCACGTCCGGCTAGGGGCGGGAGTCAAGCAGGACTTACTCATGTGGGACACATTCTTGACTAAATTCAACGGTGTCCTAATCTGGAGAGAAGGCTGGGTGACAGCTAGGCAGATAGCCCTATTTACAGACGCCGCAGGGAGCACAGGCTTTGGGGCAATACTGGGCGACAAATGGTGCGCGGGCCAATGGCCAAGCAGTTGGCACCAGCAAGGTATCACCAGCAACATAACATTCCTGGAACTGTTCCCCATAATAGTGGCCTTAACAGCCTGGAAACGGGAGTTGAGGAACATGAAATTAACGCTATGGTCAGACAACAAGGGGGTGGTGCAGGCCATCAACAGGGGATCGGCAAGGTGCCCTGACACGCTAAGACTAATGCGGCAATTGGTTAAGTTGCAGCTGGAGGGGAACGTGGACCTGAAGGCCTGTCACGTACCAGGGGTGGAGAACACAGTAGCAGACACCCTGTCAAGAGCACAAATGAGCAGATTCAGGGAATTGGCCCCGGGGGCGGACAAGGTAATGACCCCTTTCCCAGAAAAGCTGTGGGGCCTGGCGGGATAGACTTATCTACATTGGTAAACCAAGCCCTCACCCCAGAAGCAACCAGACGGTACAGGAAATATGCAGCGACAGTGATGCAGATAGGGGGCATACAGTCTCTGGAGAACATGGGAGAAACACAAAGAGCAGTTGAACAATTTATCCAATGGACATTCACTAACGAAAAGTCCAGATCATGGGCACAGGCCCACTTGGCGGCCATAGCACATTTCACGAAGATACACGCAGGACAGGACCCCACCACATCCCTATACCTCAAAGCGGCAATGAAGGGGTGGAAACGGGCAGAGGGGGAAAAGGCAGACAGCAGACGCCCAATAGATTTCACCAGCTTATGGAGGCTTTAAAAGAATGTACAAGGGACGTCTTTGAGCTACACCTGTTTAGGGCAGCGTTCTCCATAGCATTCTTTGGAGCCTTCCGGATCAGTGAACCAGTGGCCCCCAGGAAGAACGGGCCGGCGGGGCGGTGCCTCCAAGCCAATGATGTCAAACCCAGGGCAGCCCGGGTTGGGATATTACTAAGGAAGTCCAAGACGGATCAGGCTGGCAAAGGAATGGTGGTGCAGCTACAATGCATCAAAGATCACAGATACTCTGTGCTTGTTCACATACATGATGGCCCGCCCGGCTGGTGGCGGCCCGTTGTTCAAACATCAGGATGGGAGGAACTTAAGCAAGTTTCAATTCACGACAGTGATGCGCCATGCCCTCGCCACAGCCAGGCTACCCCCAGTGGCGTTTGGCTCCCACTCTTTTAGGATTGGCGCAGCAACCTCAGCGGCACAGTGTGGCATGTCCGAAGCAGGGATACAGGCAGTAGGCAGATGGCGGTCCCGGGCATACAGGACCTGCATCAGGCCCCAGTTGCTGTAGAGCTCCCCGGCAGGGCAGCAAAAGGGGGCTGTGGCTGAGGGAGGAGCACAGCCACCACCACAAGAGACCGTCTGACATTTGTGAACATTGTTTCAGCAGGAAAACGCCCCCGCCTGGTGTGGGTAGTGGGCCACTCGTTCGTGTCCAGAATGCAGACCTGGTGGAAGCGGGGGGGGGGCCACATGATGACAGGACGACCGGTGAGCACGTGCATCCGCTGGCTGGGGAAACCAGGGATGAGATGGAACCAACTAGCAGCGGCTCTCAAGAATCTGCAGGCAGACACTGCCTGGCACCCAGACATGCTGATTATACACCTCGGGGGTAACGACCTGGCACAGAGAGGAAGGAAGGCCCTCCTGCAGGACATCCAGGCGGACCTTACGGAGGCATCCAAGATCTTTGGGAGCATGACCATCATATGGTCTGAAGTGATCAGTAGAATGCAATGGAGGGGAGCCGAGTCGCACAAGGCAGTAGATAACTCCAGACGGAAGCTGAACATTGCGGTCGACAAATTTTGTAAGACCAACGGCCTGGAAAGCATCAGGCATGGGCTTATCCACCCGGGCCGCCCTGAACTCTATGGGCAGGACGGGGTGCATCTATCTGAGAAAGTGATGCGAGTCTTCTGGGACAACCTGTGGGGAGCAATGGCCCTGGCAGGTTGCAAGTTAAAAAGAAAAATAACAAACAAACCCGGACCTAAGGAAATCGGGGGGAGCCGCAGGAAGAAGTTAGCCTCCTTGACGGCGTGGCGGAGAAGTAATGGTACAATGGTTGGCCACTCCGACAACGCTTAGCAGCCGCCACCCCCCCCATCTGAGTAATCACACAACCATTTTTCACCTAGACTGTCGCTCCCTAGCTAAACATTTTGCCGATATCTATGATCTCCTGGAAGCGGAGTCCCCTGACGTCCTGTTTCTCACAGAGACTTGGCTTTCGGAGGACATGGTCGCGGAGCAAGTGCTCGCACTCCCAGTTGGCTATAAGATACATACCCTCAACAGGGAAACGAGAGGTGGTGGTATTGCGGTCATTCTCAAAACCGGCTACCTTTGCACCTTTATAAAGCAGCCCGTTGCCGGTTGTGAGTGTGCCCGCTTTAAAATCACCCTCAATCCCAACTACACTATGACAGGCTTACTTATCTACTGACCTCCGGGCCCCTCAAAAGTCTTCAGGGAAGCTCTTAGTGAGACAGTCAGTGCCTTGGCGATCAATGCCCCTAATTTTACAGTCACAGGTGATCTGAATTTGCATCTGGATAACCACTCTGATTCCGAAGTGACACATTTTTGGGCCGATCTTGCAGCCTGTCAGCTCGACCAACGGGTCTCAGGTCCAACGCATTCAGCTGGCCACCTGTTGGACCCAGTTTTTACTAATATACCCTTCCTTACTGTCCGACCCCCTGTCCCGATGGGCTGGACGGATCATTATCTGGTCCCTATGTCCGTTCAAGACATCACGCCTGTGTGCAACTTAGATAAAACGTTCTCCCTCAAAAGCCCTTGGCATAAACTGAATTGGGACCAATTCCAAACCCACCTCTCCGCTACCTCCCCAGCTTTACCGGCTGACCCTAATGAGGCCAACTCTGTCTTCACCAACTGGATTAGCCAGCCTTTGGACAGCTTGATCCCAGCTAAGTGGTCCATGAATCGTCAATCTAAATCCAATCCATGGTACAACACTAAATTAGCTGCTTTGCGTAAAATCTGTAAAAAGCTGGAGAGAATCTGGAGAAGGGATTTCGATCCTACTTCTAAGGATCACTATTGGGCTGCCGTTAGGAGATACCACAGGGCCATTCAAGCTGAGCGTGCAGCATTTTGCGCAGAGCAAATCAGCAAGAGTACCAACCCGGCGAAGAGTATCTTCTCGATAGTCTCAGGCCTTAAATCTCAGAGAGACGCCGAAGGTCCACTGATCACTTCTGATCAGCAGTGTACAGAGCTTGCCTCCTACTTTGTCAGGAAGGTAGAAGACATTTATAAATGCTTCCCTATGATCCAACTCGGGCCCCCCCGAGGCACCTCGCAATCCCATCAATGGTACACTAGAGGCCTTTCCCCCCCTTCCTCCGGACCTATTACTCACCCTTTGTTCTAAAATCAAGTCGGGTTCTCCAGTCGATCCTTTAAAGCCCGACCAATTTCGGAAAATTCTTCCCACCATCCTGCATCCTTTGAAACAGGTGATCAATAGCTCCTTGAGCACAGCGGTCGTGCCTACAGCCTGGAAACAGGCCAGGGTGATACCGCTACTCAAAAAACCTTCCTTGGACCCTAAAAAGCCAGAGAACTTTCGGCCAATCTCCCTGCTACCTTGGGCCGCTAAGATCACGGAGGCCTATGTTAACTCTCTCCTCACGGAACACCTAAACTCCAACAACAGGCTTGACCCTTCCCAAAATGGCTTTCGCCCTGGCCACAGCACAGTCAGCGCTATTGGCTGTGACTGAACATCTCTGGTCAGCTCTAGACGCTGGGCAGACGTCGGCACTGATCCTTCTGGACCTCAGTGCCGCGTTTGACACTGTGTCCCATGCCATCCTGTTGCGTCGCCTGGAGGAGGCTGGAATCATCGGCTCAGCCTTGGAGTGGCTGGCCTCATTCCTTACGGATAGGATGTTTCAGGTGATAGCTCCCCCCTTAACCTCTAGCATCCTTCCCATCAAGCAAGGGGTACCACAGGGCTCTTCCCTGAGCCCTCTGCTATTCAATCTTTATGTACAACCCCTGGCCGTGGTAGCCAAGAGCAGAGGGCTGACCATGGTCTCCTATGCCGACGACACACAGTTGGTGGTGGCTCTATCGAGCGACTCCAAGCAGGACGCTACTAAATTTCAAGGTGATCTTGCGGCAGTCGCCGAGTGGATGACCGCCAACTGTCTCCAACTGAATGCCAACAAGTCGGAGGTGTTGTTGGTGGGAAAGGACCATGGCCTATGGAATGAGCTCTGGTGGCCCAAGTTCCTAGGCACTGCCCCCGCCCCCAAGCTGGCTGTGAAGAACCTAGGGGTCTGGATGGATGCTTCGCTTGACTTCCAGATTCAAACTAAAAAGGTGGCGGGAATCTGCTTTGGATTGCTGCGAGGACTCAAACCCATCTTGGGCTTCTTCGATGCCCCTAGCAGGCAGATCATCATCCAAGCCCTGATTATGTCAAGACTTGACTACGCTAGCTCACTGTATTTGGGTGCGAACAAGTCTGAAATACAGAGGCTACAGAGAGTCCAGAATGCGGCCGCAAGATCTCTCCTCGGTCTGCGTAGAGCGCCTGTTCAGTGACTCATGCCATTCGCCGCCTCCACTGGCTGCCAGTGGCTAGGCGAATCGAGTTCAAGGCCCTCTGTATAGCCTTTAAAGTCCTGAAATTTGCATCGCCGAACATCCTGACTGACTTGCTTCTACCCTATGTTCCCTCCCGCCAGCTGCGCTCCATGGGACAACACCTGGTGGTGGTCCCCCGAGTTAGGAGCGTTCGCGCCGGAGGTCGTTCCTTTCGAACAGAGCAGCCATCCTTTGGAACTCACTGCTGGCCCACATTCGGGGGCTCAATAATCTCCTCGAATTCAGGAAAGCCATAAAAACCTTCCTCTTCCCCTCTCCATAGGTCCTCCTGAGTCCCCTTCTATCTTGGTCACCTCATTGCTGAGGCAGCTGTCGCGCTTTATAAACCCTCTAACACATAACACATAACACATAACACACCGACAGGGCGGTGTGTAGGAGGAGGGCCACTCACTTTGGGATGCCGCACGGCAGGTTGAGTTGGCCTAACAAAGGAGGGGGTAGCAAACGGAGACGGCACTCGCAGCCCAGCCCCCGCCAGAAGGCAGGGCACAAACGAGACGGATACGGTAGCGAGTTGGGGCCTAACTCCGGGGGAGAAGCTACCCCCCCACACGCAAAGGGCGTGGAGACCAACCGAACGATGGTCCCAAAAGGGACAAGACATTTACGAACTGGGGATGTGCACACAATGTACAGCAATGCATAATGTATAACATGATAAGGATATGTTTTATGACCCATGATATGACAGTTCACAAATGATAATTATGACCTGGGGTCATACGAATTATGACCAAGATGAGTAAATATGTAATCCTAATAAACTGCGGCCAACAACGACCACTATAACCACAACGCATGTTGGCTGTTTATTAGGGAACACAAGGTTGGTTGGCTTGTGGGGCAGGTATACTGGAATGGGCGCAGTGCGGGGGTTATGCCTGGGAGCTCTTCCAGTACACTGTGGGTGCTGTTCATCACGTGGAGGCCTGTCCTATTGGCTTTGTCAATGCTGTGGGAATTTGTGGCAATGCGCTTGGGAATTGGATGTGACGGGCGGCGCTGTGGCTGAGTGTACTTTCGCATGTAGAGGAGTGCCTTGGGCATTCCGATGAAGGCACTTTAAAAAAAATGTTTGAAGTTTTATATGGCACGCATTCGACTCTTTACACGAGCACCAGTTGCATTACAGACGGACACATTCACTTTTAAGACACATTTCTTTTTAGGCACAGGGAGATTAAGTGATTTGCCCAGAATCACAGGATGTTTGAGCCTCCCGCCAGACTCAACCTGGTTCCCCAGCATCAAAGTCGGTCGCTTTTGCCGTTAAGCCACACTCTCTCTTGGAAGGAAGAAAGTTCAGCAAAACTGCCTATAGCATGAGGCGAGGAATACTTAATGTATATTTTAAAGAATTGCTAACAGTACATTTTGCAGACAGCTGCAGTGCCAATCAGACCTAAAAATGAGATTAGCAGTTCACCGTGGTTCATGTCGCTCTTAAGGAAGGGTTTGATTCTGAAGATTTCACAAATGTCATGAAAATGCGTTTTTGTTCAGTGCTGAAAATGGAAAAAATGTACCCCAGAAAGTCCTAATTTGAGGACAATGGCACAAGGGAGCGGAGTGATGAGGGAGGAGTCCAGAAGAGCAGCATGATGAAAACCAGAGTGAATTAAAGTCGCCCTATGCATTTTTTTTTCCTTTAAATATTCTGCCCCCAAGTCGGAAAAATGTGGTGGCCATGCTCTTCTGGCTTCCTTACTGGCTATTCAACAGACTGCAGCTTAAGCTAGCTTTGGAGGTAAAGACACTTGATGCAGAGGTCCATGTGCATCCATCAGGTTTCGGGGTGCGATGCTGATGAGATAACTAATGCATTTGCTGGAGCGATCGGTGTGCACTCGCTGGTGACATGTCTAAATCATCATAAAATAGCTCAGAGGGTTAATGTACCTTCTGCAGAGCTCTACGTTTAAGCCACTTATTTTAATATTTTGTTAAGTAGTTTGGTGGGCTAATGATTTTCTTGCAGAGGTCCTTGTATAAACTGCAAGTTTACACTCTAAATAAAATCACCCAGTTATAAAGGCATAAGTTTTCACTTTCGTACTTAAACACACACGTACTGAAATATATAGCTGGTATTTATACAGAGCACGCATATATGTTATGTCTTACACAGATGCACAAGCTGAGAAAATAAACAAATCTGAATTTTTGTAAATCTCAGCAACTTGTGAATTTACACTGCAAGGGATTTCTTTGTTTCTCTTACTAGGCTGCTCAGTATGGTGGCTAGATATTCCATCTGTTCTGTGATCGACCTCTACCTGTTCTCAGCCAGGAAGCCGCTTGAACTCTAAATTAATTGGATTGTCTGTGAAGTGAGGTTTGGTGCAGCTAGCCTTGCTGGAAAGCAAAATGAGCCCTTTCCAGATCCCCCGAGAAGCACACTGAATGTGCGTGGGTGCCGCTGCTGGTGTCTAGACACCACCTCAGCAGCAGCGCAGCACCACCTCAACATCCCCACAGCACCAGCGCAGCACCACCTCAACATCTCCACTGCACCATCAGCACAGCACCACCTCCGCATCAGTGCATCGCCACCAGCGCAGCCCCACCTTAGTACCAGGTCATCCCCACCTCGGCACCATCGCAGCCCCACCTCAGCAGCAACTCAGCACCGCTTCAGCATTAGCGCAACACCACTTGAGCATCAGCACAGCATCACCTCAGCACATCACCACAGCAGCATCACTCAGTACCAGCTCAGCACCACTTTAGCTCCACCTGAGCACCACTGCAGCATCAGCACACCACCACCTCAGCACCAATGCATCACTGCAACACTCCCTCCACCCCACCACAGCACCACTTCAGCACCAGTCAGCGTCAGCAGCACCACCACCTGAGCATCACTCTGCAGCACCTGCGCACCAGCACAACACAACCTCAGCATCACTCAGCCCCAGCGCAGCACCACCTCACTACCAGCGCAGCACCACCATAGCAGCACTGCATCAGCGCAACCACAGCATCACTCCGCACCAGTGCAGCACCCCTACAGCTCCATCTCAACATGCACACAGCACCATCTCAGCATTGGCACAGCACACCCTCCGCATCAGTGCACCACCACCCGTGCAGTACTAGCACAGCTGCATCAGCGCAGCACCACCTCAGCAGCAACTCAGCACCAGTGCATCACCACTTTAGCATTAGCGCAGCGCCAACTCGGCCTCACTCAGCACCACCTGAGCACCACCAAAGCATCACTTAGCACCATCACAGTACCATCTCGGCATCAGAGCAGAACCACTTCAGCATCAGTGTCACTCAGCACCACTTCAGCAGTACCACCTGAGCATCACTTGGCAGCACCTGAGCACCACCACACCAGCACAGCATCACCTCAGCACCTTTGCAGCATCATCTCCGCACCATTGCAGCACCACCTCCGCACCAGTGCAGCACCACCACCTCAGCATCAGCGCAGCACCAGCACAGCACCACTCAGTGCCACCACAGAATCACTCGGCACCACTGCAGCATCAGCACAGCACTACCTCAGCACCAGTGCATGAGTGCAACACCCTCACAGCACCACTTCAGCACCAGTCAGCTTCACTCAGCACCACTTCAGCAGCACCACCTGAGCATCACTCAGCAGCAGCTGAGCACCACCACAACACCTGCCAGCACCACCTCAGTGTCACTCATTCTCAACGCAGCACCACTTTACTACCAGTGGAGCACTACCTCAGGATCAGTGCAGCACCACCACCTCAGCATCTGCGCAGCACCAGCACAGCATCACTCAATGCTATAACAGCATCACTCAGCACCACCGCAGCACTATCTCAGCACCAGTGCATGAGTGCAACACCCCCACAGCACCACTTCAGCATCATTCAGCATCACCACCTGACCATCACTCAGCAGCAGCTGAGCACCACCACAACAGCACAGCACCACCTCGGCGTCACTCAATCTCAATGCAGCACCACCTCACTACCAGTGCAGCAGTACCTCAGCATCAGTGCAGCACCAGCACATCATCACTCAGTGCCTCCCAATACCACTGCAGCACCACCTCCGCATCTGCACAGCACCATCTCAGCATCAGCACAGCACCACCTCCGCAGCAGTGCACCACCGCCAGTGCAGTACCAACTCAGCACCAGCGCTGCCCCACCACAGCACCAGCACTGCACCACCTTAGCACCAGCGCAGCACCACCTCAGCATCTACGCAGCACCACTTTAGCACCAGTCCGCGTCGCTGAGCACACTCTATGCCCACTTTGTGCTCTCTACTCCAATCCACTGGGTGCCACTCTACTCCAGTCCACTCTGTGCTACTCCACGGCACTTCACACCACTCGACTCAACTTCACACAGTGCCACTCTGTGGCACTCTGCGCTTCTCTACGCTTCTCCATGTCACTACTCCGCTTCTTCCTACTCTATGCCACTTCACACAATGCAACTCTACAGCACTCCACTTTGCCATTCTACTCTACGCTGCACCACTCAATGCCATTCTAGGTCTCTCTGCTCTACACCACTCCACTCTACGTAACACTACTCCAGCCTATCCCACTCGATCCCACCCTACGCTACTCTATGGCACTCTTCATCACTCCACTGTATACCAATCCATACCACTCTACACCACTCCATGCCACTCTTCTCTACACCACACCACTAACTTTTAGTCATGCTGAACAGCAGCCACGATGCTGTACAACATGGCTAAAAGACATTGGTAAAGCCAGTTGCTCTCACATAGGCGTGACCTATTTGCTTTGCCATTGCTAGTTTTTTCTTCCGCTATCCTCGCCCTGAGAACCCGGACACTAATCCTTAGTGTATGTAGTGCCTTACAAAAAATTATAAATGTATTGTCCCGGACTTTGACTTTACAAATCGTTGTTATTGAGTGTATTTGCGCAAATGACGCAAACCAGCACTATACCTCCCAGAATTCACTTATTTGTTTAATGAAAGCCCAGTATTCAAAGCTTAGTGCCTAGCATTCATGGATCATGCTGGCATTCCTACAGCACTCTCCAATCGCAACCTTTTCTACGCTTTATTGTTTTTTATTTAATTGTATGTTTTATATATTTATACCAAACATACATTTGGTGCTTACAATATTGACTTATTTTCATATTCCTGCTTTCAACAATTAAATGTGTTTCAGCATTTGGCAAAAAAATGGAGCAAGCTTTGGGATAGCCATAGGTCTCGCCCTTCAGACCCCACAAGTGTTCAGCCAGAGCCACTGGCTCTGCTAATGTCTTTAAACTATGTTGTAGAGCAGCGTGGCTGCTGTGAAGCATGTTGAAAAATGTTAAGCATTTTTGTTACCTTGTATATAACTAAGAAGACATGTACAACTGAATAACCCTATTAAAAATAGAATTAACATAAAAATGTACTCTAGCATTTTTGTCCTTACAATACTGGCAACTTCTTTCTGCCTGTTCTAATGCTTGTTTTTTATAGCTTTTTTTTGTTATGAAGGGGAACATAAACAACAGGAGAGTGGAGGTTTGGAAATAGTACCTGAATTACAACACAAGCAGTGGACGGACACTAGGGCAGAATCAACAGATGGCAGATTCTGAGGGGCAGACTGGAGGTTGTGCTGAGTGATGCTGAGGTGGTGGTGTGCTGGTGCGGAGGTGATGCTAAGTGATACTGAGGTGGTGCTGAGTGATGCTGTGGTGCAGAGTCATGCTGAGGTGGTGGTGCACTGGTGCTCAGGTGGTGCTGAGCTGGTGCTCTGGTTGTACTGAGCTGGTACTCTGGTTGTACTGAGTGATGCGGAGTTGGTGCTGAGCTGAGGTGATGCTGCGATGATGCCGAGGTGGTGCTGTGCTGATGCTGTGTTGGTGCTGAATTGCTGAGGTGAGGCTGCGCTGGTGTTGAGGTGGGGCTGCACTGCTGCTGAGGTGTGGTTGCACTGTTGGTGCACCTATGTTGAGGTGGTGCTGTGCTGATGTGGTGCTGTGCTGGTGCGGATGTGGTGCTGCGCTGATGCTGAGTTGGTGCTGCACTGGTGGTGGTGAACTGATGAGGTGGTGCTGTGCTGATGCTGAGGTGATGCTGTGGTGGTGCTCAGGTGGTGCTGAGTGCTGCACTTGTGCTCAGGTGGTGTTGAGCTGGTGCTAAGTGATGCTGAGTCGGTGCTATGCTGAAGTGATGCTGTGCTGATGCTGAGGTGGTGCTGTGGTGGTGCTCAGGTGATGCTCAGGTGGTGCGGAGTGCTGCACTTGTGCTCAGGTGGTGCTGAGTGCTGCACTTGTGCTCAGGTGGTGTTGAGCTGGTGCTAAGTGATGCTGAGTCGGTGCTATGCTGAAGTGATGCTGTGCTGATGCTGAGGTGGTGCGTTGATGCTGAAGTGGTGCTGCGTTGGGGATGAATTGCTGCTGAGGTGGGGCTGCGCTACTGCTGAGGTGAGGCCGTGCTGGTGCACTGATGTGGAGGTGGAGCTGAGATGTTGCTGTGCTGATGTTGAACTGGTGCTGCGCTAGTACTGAGGTGGTGCTGTGCTGGTACCAAGTTGGTGCTGCACTGGTGGAGGTGCACTGATGCGGAGGTGGAGCTGTGCTGATGTTGAAATGGTGCTGTGCTGATGCTGAGGTGGTGCTGCACTGGTGCTGAGGTCAAGCTGTGCTGTTGCTGAGATGGTGCTGTGGTGGTGCTCCGCTGATGCTGAGGTGGTGTGTTGATGCTGAAGTGGGGATGGGTTGGTGTTGGATTGCTGCTGAGGCAGGGCTGCACTGGTGCTGAGGTGGGGCTGTGCTGGTGCACTGATACGGAGGTGGAGCTGAGATGGTGCTGTGCTGATGTTGAACTGGTGCTGTGCTAGTACTGAGGTGGTGCTGCACTGGTGGAGGTGCACTGATGCGGAGGTGGAGCTGTGCTGATGTTGAAATGGTGCTGTGCTGATGCTGAGGTGGTGTTGCACTGGTGCTGAGGTGAAGCTGTGCTGTTGCTGAGGTGATGCTGATATTGTGCTGTGGTGGTGCTGAGATGGTGGTTATGCTCAGGTGATGCTGAGTGATACTGAGGTGGTGCTGAAGTGGTGTGCTTGTGTGGAGGTGGTGCTCATGTGGTGCTGAATGATGCTGAGTTGATCCTGAGCTGGTGCTGAGGTGATGCACTGGTGCTGAGGTGGTGCTGAGTGATGCAGAGTTGGTGCTATGCTGAAGTAATGCTGCACTGATGCTGAGGTGGTGCGCTGATGATGAAATGGTGCTGTGTTGTGGCTGAAATACTGCTGAGGTGGGGCTGCGCTGGTGGTGGTGCACTGATGCTGAGGTGGAGCCGTGCTGATGCTAAGATGGCGCTGTGCTAATGTTGAAGTAATGCTGTGTTAGTACTGAGGTGGTGCCACGCTGGTACTGAGTTGGTGCTACAGTGGTGGAAGTGCACTGATGCTGAGGTGGGGCTGCGCTGCTGCTGAGGTGGGGCTGCGCTGCTGCTGAGGTGGGGCTGCGCTGGTGGTGGTGCACTGATGCGGAGGTCAAGCTGTGCTGATGCTAAGATGGCGCTGTGCTAATGTTGAAGTTATGCTGCACTAGTACTGAGGTGGTGCTACGCTGGTACTGAGTTGGTGCTACAGTGTTAGAGGTGGAGCTGTGCTGATGCTGAGATGGTGCTCTGGTGGTGCTCCGTTGATGCCTTGGTGGTGCTCCGCTGATGCTGAGGTAATGCGTTGATTATGAGGTGGTGCTGAGTGATGCTGAGGTGGCGGTGTGCTTGCGCCGAGGTGATGCTCAGGCGGTGTTGCGCCAGTGCTGAGTTGGTGCTGCGCCAGTGCTGAGGTGGTGCTGCGCTAATACTGAGGTGGTGCTGCACTAATACTAAGGTGGTGCTGCACTAATGCTGCGCTGGGGTTGCACTGGTGGAGGTGCACTGATGCAGAGGTGGTGCTGTGGTGGTGTTGAGTGATGCTGAGGAGAATCTGCGCTGGTGTTGAGGTGATGCTCAGTGATGCTGTGGTGACGCTGAGTGAGACTGGTGCTGAGTGATGCTGTGCTGGCGCTGAGTGATGCTGTGCTGGTGCGGAGTGTTGCTGTGGTGGTGCTGAATCATGCTGAGGTGGTGGTGCCTCATATGGTGCTGAGTGATGTTGAGTTGGTGCTGTGGTGAGATGCTGCGCTGATGCTGAGTTGCTGCTGAGGTGGGACTGCGCTGGTGGTGGTGCATTGATGCAGAGGTGGTGCTGAGTCATGCTGAGGTGGTGGTGCTGCACTGGTGCTCAGGTGGTGCTGAGCTGGTGCTCCGGTGGTACTGAGTGATGCGGAGTTGGTGATGAGCTGGTGCTGAGGTGGTGATGAGCTGGTGCTGAGGTGGTGCTGCGCTGATGCTGAAATGGTGCTGCGCTGATGCTGAAGTGGTGCTGTGTTGGTAATGAATTGCTGCTGAGGTGGGGCTGCGCTGGTTTTGAGGTGGGGCTGCGCTGGTTTTGAGGTGGGGCTGCGCTGGTGGTGGTGCACTAATACGGAGGTGGTGCTGTGCTGATGTGTAGGTGGTGCTGTGGTGGTGCTGTGCTGAGGCTGAGGTGATGGTCAGATAGTGCCGAGTGCTGCACTTGTGCTAAGGTGGTGTTGAGCTGGTGCTGAGTGATGCTGTGCTGAGGCTGAAGTGGTGTGCTGTTGCTGAAGTGGTGCGTTGGTGCTGAATTGCTGCTGAGGTAGGGCTGCGCTGGTGCTGAGGTGGGGCTGTGCTGGTGCACTGATGCTGAGGTGGAGCGGAGATGGTGCTGCGCTGGTACGGAGTTGGTGCTGCACTAGTGGAGGTGCACTTATGCGGAGGCGGAGCTGTGCTGATAAAATTGTGCTGTGCTGATGCTGAGGTGGTGCTGTGGTGGTGCTGCACTGGTGCTGTGGTGGTGCTGCACTGGTGCTGAGGTAATGCTGAAATTGTGCTGAGGTGGTGGTGTGCTGCTGCGGGGGAGATGCTCAGGTGATGCTGAGGTGGTGCTGAAGTGGTGTGCTTGTGTGGAGTTGGTGCTGAGGTGGTGCTGCGCTGGTGCTGAGTGATGCTGAGTTGGTGCTATGCTGAGGTGATGCTGAAGTGGTGCTGTGTTGGTGCTGAAATACTGCTGAGGTGGGGCTGCGCTGGTGCTGAGGTGGGGCTGCGCTGGTGGTGCACTGCGGGGGTGTTGCTGTGCTGATGCTGAGATGGTGCTGTGCTGATGAAATGATGCTGCGCTAGTTCTGAGGTGGTGCTACGCTGGTACTGAGTTGGTGCTACAGTGGTGGAGGTGCACTGATGCGGAGGTGCAGCTGTGCTGATGCTGAGATTGTGCTGTGGTGGTGCTCCGCTGATGCTGAGGTGGTCCGTTGATGCTGAAGTGGGGCTGCGTTGGTGGTGAATTGCTGCTGAGGTGGGGCTGTGCTGGTGCACTGATGCGGAGGTGGAGCTGTGCTGATGTTGAAATGGTGCTGTGCTGATGCTGAGGGGATGCTGCACTGGTGCTGAGGTGATGCTGATATTGTGCTGAGGTGGTGCTGAGATGGTGGTTATGCTCAGGTGATGCTGAGTGATACTGAGGTGGTGCTGAAGTGGTGCTGAATGATTCTGAGTTGCTGCTGAGCTGGTGCTGAGATGATGCACTGGTGCTGAAATGGTGCTGCGTTGCTGAAATACTGCTGAGGTGGGGCTGCATTGGTGCTGCGATGGGGCGGCACTGGTGGTGCACTGATGCGGAGGTTGAGCTGATGCTGAGATGGTGCTGTGCTGTTGTTGAAGTGATGCTGCGCTATTAGTGAGGTGGTGCTACGCTGGTACTGAGTTGGTGCCAGTGGTAGAGGTGCACTGATGCAGAGGCGGAGCTGTGCTGAGATGGTGCTGTGGTTGTGCTCCGCTGATGCTGTGGTTGTGCTCCGCTGATGCTTTGGTTGTGCTCCACTGATGCCTTGGTGGTTCTGCGCTGATGCCTTGGTGGTTCTGCGCTGATGCCTTGGTGGTTCTGTGCTGATGCTGAGGTGATGCTGCACTGGTGCGGAGGTGGTGCTGAGTGATGCTGAGGTGGTGGTGTGCTTGTGCCGAGGTGATGCTCAGGTGGTGCTGTGCCAGTGCTGAGTTGGTGCTGTGCCAGTGCTGAGTTGGTGCTGTGCCAGTGCGGAGTTGGTGCTGTGCCAGTGCGGAGTTGGTGCTGTGCCAGTGCTGAGTTGGTGCTGTGCCAGTGCTGAGGTGGTGCTGCGCCAGTGCTGAGGTGGTGCTGCGCCAGTGCTGAGGTGGTGCTGCGCCAGTGCTGAGGTGGTGCTGCGCCAGTGCTGAGGTGGTGCTGCGCTAATACTGAGGTGGCGCTGCGCTAATACTGAGGTGGTGCGCTAATACTGAGGTGGTGCTGCGCTAATACGGAGGGTGTGTTGCGCTAATACTGTGGTAGGGTTGCACTGATGCAGAGGTGGTGCTGTGGTGGTGTTGAGTGATGCTGAGGAGATGCTGCACTGGTGCTGAGGTGATTCTGAGTGTTACTGTGGTGGCGCTGAGTGATGCTGTGCTGGTGCGGAGTGTTGCTGTCATGGTGCTGAATCATGCTGAGGTGGTGGTGCTTCAGGTGGTGCTGAGTGATGCTGGTGCTGAGGTAGTGCTGCGCTGATGCTGAGGTAGTGCTGCGCTGATGCAGAAGTGGTGCTGTGGTGGTGTTGAGTGATGCTGAGGAGATGCTGCACTGGTGCTGAGGTGATTCTGAGTGTTACTGTGGTGGCGCTGAGTGATGCTGTGCTGGTGCGGAGTGTTGCTGTCATGGTGCTGAATCATGCTGAGGTGGTGGTGCTTCAGGTGGTGCTGAGTGATGCTGGTGCTGAGGTAGTGCTGCGCTGATGCTGAGGTAGTGCTGCGCTGATGCAGAAGTGGTGCTGTGTTGGTGCTGAGTTGCTGCTGAGGTGGGGCTGTGCTGGTGCACTGATGATGAGGAGGTGGTGCTGCGCTGATGCTGAAGTGGTGCTGTGTTGGTGCTGAGTTGCTGCTGAGGTGGGGCTGCGCTGGTAGTGGTGCGGTGCTGTGCGGATGCTTAGATGGTGCTGTGCTGATACGTAGGTGGTGCTCGGGTGGTGCTGCGTTGGTGCTGAGCGATGCTGACTGGTGCTGCGGTGGTGTTGCATTGTCAGGGCTCGAAAAATCATAGCAATCTTACTAGACCTGCAGGTCTAGTAACTTTAATAATCTACTCAACCTAACTGTAATGTACTTAACCCGTAAAGTGGTCTCAAATTGTGTGATACTAGGCAAATATTTTGTCTCATTGAGCCGCCTCTTTCTTTATTATCATAGAAAGGAGTACCTTCAAATATGGAAGTTCACTATTTCTGCTGTACAAAAAAACTCTTTATTTACTAGACTAAATGTTTGCTCCATGTATAACAAGAATTGAGCCCATCAATAGGGTACACATGATTCCTGGCTTTCCTCTTAGTTCACTAATAGCATTGTCATTTGGGCAGGCGCAGTAATAATTTCCAGTTCATGTTTACAAACTCACTTTTCATAAATATATTACCAAAGCATGATGTGGTAGTGCATTGTCATTTACAGATAGCATATTTTACATTGAAATGGCCACAAAACTTTCCCACTAACCTGAAGTTTTACTGATAATAGCGAGACCCCCCAGGATATTGCGGCATGGATTAGCAAATTTAGCGGCACAAATATGGAAATTTAACGGCACAAATATGGAAATTTAGCGGCATTTTTGCGGCACTTTATTTTACTCATAATCATTCATTTTCAGCTTTAAAACAATGGAAACTGTTTTAGCAGAGTATTCCACTTTGAAATAGGCCCTGATGTGATGTCATTTCCTGTGATGTCCCTTCCACTACCCCTAGCATTTTAGTGAATTGACGCCCATGCTCTAGTTGGCCATGTTACCCCCTCACCTTCCATGTCCAATGTGCCTGTATTTAAAATATATCTTGATGCGTTGAGACAACCCAAACTTTCATATATTAAAGCAACTTCTGAATTTGAAAGGTTTATTAAAAAGGGCTTTCTATTTTAGCTTTTACGTATATTGTTAGCAAGAAATAAATATACTTGAAAGAAAATTATATTAGTAGCCTTTCCCTGACAATGTCTGACATACTCTCAAATATTTTTTAAAGAGTGCTTTTTAAATGTAGAATACAATTCAATAAACTATAAATAACATATTTTGTAATTGTATTTATATAGCGCTTACTACCCCATATGAGGTGTTAAAGGAGCCTTTAATAGAAGTAAGCTCTTTTCTGCTGCGTCATTTTGTATACCTTCATGAGTGGTATTCAGGCCTACAAAATGATGAACAGCCATGTCAAAAACTTTTATTTTTAAGTCTTTAGTCCCGTGTCACAGGTTCTGGGGATGTTGTGGCGAATAACTAAAACCATTAGTAAAGTCAATAGATGCCAAATGTGAGAATTATTGCCTTTGCCAATGCTTTTTGGATGTGCCTGCCATGCACTTTTGTGACTGAGGCTCTTACTCTTCATACAAGTTGAAAAAGGCTCAATTACAACAGTTTTGACTCTAAAATAAAATCTATTTATTTGCAGATTAAAAACAGTTCTGTAAGCTGGTAAAAGCTAGAACCAGTCAGAACAATTATGGGGTTTGGATGCATAATACATTGTAATCAAACAAGCAAAGCCAGCATTTCAATTTTTAACTATCCTTTTATTTTTATTTTTAGCTAACTTTACAGCAGGTTTTTTTGCTAAGTTTTGAACTGGCGCATGTGATGGGGCAAATATTTACCTCATATTTTGTGCTATATGCAAAAAACTATGAAACAAACGGGTTTCTCAAGATTTACTTGACACGTTTTGCATAAGAGCTTTCATTGGACGAAAGTGAAGCAAACTCCGTTTAGTATTTTCTCGCTTACCTAGGAAGTATAGTTGCAGACTGTGTCTGCGGCACATGAAACCCAAAAGATGTTTGGGGTAGCAACTGGTTAGTATCCTCCTCCTTGTATAAACCACACCAATAATACAGAATTATTTGTTCCATGTTTGCCAAAGTTCAACACACAATGTAATATGCCACAAAGCAAAACTTTTCTTAAACCTCTTATTACGCAGGCATCAAATATGGTATGAGTTGTATTCCACTACTGTGCACCTTATTGCCGTAGAGGTATTGGAATGATCATTTTGATGGACTTCTTGGCATTGGAAGCCTCTCGGTTCAGTTTAGTGTAATCTTGGTAAAGTCTTCTGTGTTAAAAACATTAATGGAAATAGTTCATGTCTCGCTGATCCACCCTCTTGTATGAGTAACTCAGTTGCAGGGACAGATATAGATTTTTGCTGAATCACCAGATGAGTGAGGAACACCTCTGCTTCCACATGCGGATTATGAACTCAACGCTTTGCCTTAAAATCTGAGCAACATTACCTTCTTCAGGACAAGGTAAATGTGTGTTGCTGGTGAAGGTAACTTTTAGTATCTAATGCATTTTCACTTTAGATACGGGACTTTGCTAAATGTGCACATTAATTGCGCGGCATTTTTACAAAAGTGTCGATTTCGCAGGCACTTTTGTAAAAATCGCTGCATTTTTACAAAAGTGCCGATTTCGCGGCAAACCGCGAAATCCTGGAGGGTCTGAATAGCGCATAAACATTTTTGGGAAATTGGGTTTCAGCAAAAATAATAAAAATGTGCACATCACCAAGTAAAGTGTTCTAATTTGTTTTGATCTTCTAAAAATATTTTTTTCAACACAGAATTACAAAAATGGGTCTTCATAACTAGTAAAATATATTTGAAATGTTTGAACAGTTCACTTAGCTATTTCAGTGTTGTGTTAGAAAAAACCTGACATCTTACAGCCTTTCATTTAACATGCTTTGCACAGTTTAGTTGTCACACAGTTCACTTTATAAAATCCTCTAACTTAAGTCACAGAAAGAAAAATAAATGTAATAAGATAAGCTTACTTTTGACCTCTGTTTCTGAAAGCCAGCATGTGACAAGATAACAATATTTAATGCTTTCAGAGATGGAGGTCAAAAGTCAGTTTGTCTTACCTGAAGTTAGAGGATTTTCAACTTCCCAGAAAGGGTGAGTAGTCCCTAAAAATAGCTTGTCCTAAATAAATCTTGCTCGACAATGCCAGTGGGCAAGTGGATTTTTCGAGCCCTGACTCTTTCAGAATGTTAACTAACCTCACGTTATATTTGGAGAGCACAAAGAGGCATCTCTTGATATTGGTTTTATTTCACCAACGATTGAAACCTAAAAAAAAAAAAAAAAAGTTGAAAGCGCGCTACTTAAAGCTGCTTCCAGTTTCATAAAACAGAGCAATAACAGCATGTTTACCTCTTTAATCGTATACAAATAATCACACTGTCAAAAGCACAATGTAAGTAGGTTGATCCTACTGTCGGTTGTCTATTTAAACTACACTTCCATTAAGCTAGTATATTATTTATGGTTTGGATATTTGAGCTAATGAAATCAAAAATGTTATAGGATGAAAAACAACATAGCCTCCAGCTGGAAAAGCACACGTGAAACCAAAGACAGTGGAAAACAAGATAAGGTCATGATTTTCAACCCTCGGCTGAGCGCACTCGGAAAGCCAAACAAGCCAAGGCAAAAGAAAAAGGAGTGCGCCAAAACTACCATATATGCCCAATAGTGAAGGGATCCATGTAACAGGGGTAGTCTCCAAGGTGTTATCAAAACAGCAAAAAGAGGGACAAATATAAACTATTCACCAACAAAAACAAAGGAATTTCGAAAGGCACATTAAGAAACGAAAGAGAAAGGATGGGAGTGCTGAAAGTCCATACAGTAGATACAGCATGGCTTAAGAGACCGTGCATGCGCCGCCTAGGCGAGACCTAGAAAAGGTGTCTTCTTAGATCACCACCAAGAACCAATACAAATAGTAATCATAATGCTATTACGAGCTTAGTCGAAGAAGTATGCACAACAGTCAGCATACGAAAGGAAAGTAAAAGGATAAGTAAACATAGACTAGTGATCCCCAGTGCACCTAGCTCACAGATCCCACACCCCATCCTACCACCCGTGCTCTCTCTTTCCACCAATCGCAACCCACACAAGATCAAGACGTTTCACAATGTGGCCTCAAGGGTTTTATTGTATTGTATGTTCTGTGCATTCCAATGAACGCAGCTGGCGTGGATTAGAAGGAATATTTGCTGACAACTAGAAGATCTGGCCTGATTTCTGCCCGTCAAGCAGTATTAAAAAGACAGTCACTATAACAAGATCCAAGTTTTGCTTTCATGCAAAGCGCGGTCTAGTCCTACAAAAGGAATGTCTTTTCCTGGTAAAAGGCACGGTTGAAAACACCTCCATATAAGGAAGCTCACCAGAGGCTTGACTACATAGCATCAAAAGACCTTGACATTACACCCCACCTTTCTTGGCTTTGTTATAAAATTCAAGCATAATCAGCCATAATTTCTTGAGATAAATAACCGTTGGAACAGATCCTTCTGGTTTCTTTTGTGACTCATTTTACGACCATTTCAGCAAGTTCCTGAGTAAACTATTAAACACAAGAAATATAAGAAGTCACATTGATTAACGGAGAAAGGTACACAGCTTTGGAACCAGCACCATCAATAGCTATCACACACAATGTGATCCATAGAAAGGGCTCTAGTAACCAAAGAACGTGATTTAGCATTGCACACCCTGTTAAAGGTAGTTTTGTATGAGGGATCAGATTAGAGAAGGTGGCGCTTGATTAATTAATCGGAGGTTTCTACACGTACTAATTAAAGTATCCCCTTGGTGCATGCATGTATCTCAAGCAGGAAGATATCATGCGGCATGCCCGATTTGGGATCCAGTTGGGCTCTGGCCCAAGAGGTCGAGTGTGGAATGGAGGTTGTATATTTTTACCTTCAATGCCTCTGTTGTGTTTGTTATGGGTAGAGCTGCTTGGAAGCTCGAAGTGGGTAGACAGATACTAAATGTGTGGAATTATTTTAATTATTTTAAAGTGTTGCACCCAAACCATGAGCACGAGTTCTCTTCGGACCTGGCGGCTACCTACTGCACAAATCCTCTGACACACCTTTTTTAAAGGTTGAACCTGACTTTATTACTCAATAATTAAGATTTTTTTTCCTTTGCTCCTTTCTCACCCCAAATGAGTTTCTCTACTGGACTGCCTTCCTACTCCTTGAAGCCAGGCGCACGTGCACCTGACCTTCTCTCCAGTTCATATCTTATTTACTGTCTCTTAGCGGCTGTCCACTAAACCTGTCTCTTCTCAGGATCTCTGCCTTACGAAGATGCTGAAGTTTGCTGCTGGCACCATCACCCTTATTTTGACAGTAATATTCAGTTCCTTCCTAGTCTCAGCTAATTCACTGGGATATGTAAAAAGACATTGTCAGCCCCCACTTAAAAGAGCTATGCTATGCTGACCCTTCAGTCTTTATTTAATTTTTTGTCCATCCATCTCCTCCCTTTCTTATTGAAAATGGTGCCAACCTTGAGCTCTGCTCTTTTCTGAAAAACCAGCACCTTATTGATGATCCTCCATTATAGACTGTTGTCAAGTGAAAGGCACTGAATTTGTCCTTGTTGCAAATTTGCATGATTGCCTTGTACCCTTGATACTGGCAGATGTGTTACTTTTATTCTTTGTCCCTTTGAGTCGAGGAACAAATGTAGTCTGAGAACTGTTGTCGGAATGGAATTTCCATAGTCCGGTCTCAGTAGCACCATAGATTGTACCGTTTGCTTGAAGTCATCTTCCGGGATGAATGCTTTGATACCTCATGACCGTTTTAGTTATAATTTTGCCCCTTTTGGCTTATGGGCTGATGCTTGCTTTCAAATTAAAGTTCTTGCCTAGATGGAACCAAGCGACTTGGTGCATTGCTCTAAGGAGAGTTTACAATTTCATCATATCTATTTAGTTGAGAAACGTTTGTGCATGAATGAAGGAGTTAGGGGGATATCATGAGGAACTAATTTTTGAGAGTTGAGCCACAATGTTGAGTCCACCAAGACTGTAAGACAATCCAACATTATAGGACCGCATTCATTTACTAGTCTATCTCTAGCCCTAGCATATTTGGGAGCAAGTGCTTGCTAGTGGGGTTAGATCCATGTCCATTTCTTTGTGAGGGGATAGTCACGAATGGTAGATATTTTGGTAGTCAGTTTTTAAGTCTGTATACTTTCTATGTTTTCAGACTAGTCTTTTCTTTCTAATTCCTAAGAATCTTCCATGCTTTCTCTTTCTCCCACCCCAGTATACTATACAATGGCTACCTACAAAACACAGGAAGGGCTGCCACAGCCTGTACAATTTCACCAGCGCTTAGCAGAAAAGCGATAGCAAGGTCTGTAAGTTGTGAGCCTGGACATCGAACATCTGGAAACAGCAAAGCATCTTTTTGAAACAAACAAATCTCATACTAAGCTGAATGAATTTCACAGACACAATCCCAGCTCTCCACTGCATAAACACTCATAATCTTTAACCTTGGCGCAGGGTAAATTTAGGACGAATGTCTATGGCTTCTGCCAATCTGAATTAAAAGTGAACAGCTGCAATAAACAGATTTTCTCTTTAACTTGTACTTAAAGTGGTGCTTGTCCCTTTCATCTTCATGGTCTTATTGAGAAGCCTGAGAGTCTTCAAAAGAGCATCTTGAATTAGCGTCTCTATCAGAACAAGCACAAATACATAAAGAAATAGCACATAATGTCTGCAAGTGACGAGGACAGCTGAGGGGAGACTGTCAATATTGCCTTCAAAAGAGAAACAATAATTTCCAAACATACTGACAATATTTCATTTTGCAGTTGCTTACATTAAATTTAAAGGGTACTAAAAATCACACACTGCTATCTTTCTTGATTCCAAACAATACAAAAACATGTGGCAATTTATCCTGGCATCAATTTCCGTTGTATGGAACAATCAAAACATATGGCATGGAGTTTCTATTCCTAAAGGTTAGGTGAAATTTTGACTCCAGCCTTAATTTAAAAAAAATATAATTCGAGCATGTCTACTCATTGCAGTGGAATCCTAAAATAAATGTTTTCAATATTCTGGCTATTCCAGTATAATGTAATGCATATTTCCTTTGATGAAATAACTGAAAGTTAAAATCACAGCATTGGCTAATATTTTCGTTGCCATATTAAGATTTTTGTAAATTTGATTTTTAATATCTCGTGTTATGTTTTTTGTTGTTGGATATTTATTGACGATATTCTAATGAAGTATAATGTTTCCTAAATACTTTCCTAACACTGAAATGGTTATCTTATACACCAGCCATATGACCTTCTCTGCCGAGCTAACAATTTCCCACAAATCATTGCCGTAAAATATGTACTGCGAGTCGTTGAGCAAGCAAAACTTTTTAAAGGAGGTAGGGGAAGAGGGAGTCATAAGAAATTGTTTTAAATTGGCATTTTTTTGGAGTGCCTTTGCTTTCAAACCCCTTATTACAGAGTAATAATGGCTTTTGGCACAATTATATATAATAGCTTCAAGCAATGTTAGCATTAATGAACTTTTAGCAAGATTAACAATAATGATTATGGATGCAAAGATTAGAACTAATCATATTGGTTAGAATTACCAATATAGTTTGGAGACTGTATTAACAATAAATACTACCAAGCCTGATTAATAATACGAATGCAAAATTAGCCATATGAAAGGAGATTAGTAATGATTGGCCAGACAGTGCACTCCTAAGGAAGCTTCCCTGTATCCCTCATGCACAAGACCCAGGTCACCTCCTCTGGTGCTCCTTGCCCCGGAGGGGCATCACCAATCTTCAACCTCAGTCATTTTCACTGTCCACCCTCACCATGTGTGCACATCCAAGCTCTCCACCCTCGTCACCCACACATACCAGCTTCCTCCCTCATAGGCACTCCCCACCACAAGCACAGCACTTCGACCCAGCTTG
Organism: Calotriton arnoldi; assembly: GCA_963921515.1. Classification (NCBI taxonomy): domain Eukaryota; kingdom Metazoa; phylum Chordata; class Amphibia; order Caudata; family Salamandridae; genus Calotriton; species Calotriton arnoldi. Next base: position 706,761 of record CAWUFW010001456.1, on the reverse strand, counting down.
ACCACCAGCTCTTTCCGCTTCCCAGTAGATTCTGTAGAGTGGCTGAAAGTGGGAACCGCAGAAGGATGGAACAGGAGAAGGGTGGAACAGGAGAAGGGTGGACAAGAGGGCAAATGAGTTGTAAATTGTAAAGCCTGTACTCTTAGCACTTAACGCACTCTCAGATTGCTATTACCACTCCGTCTGTCTTCCTGATAACAGTTCTTACACGTTTGAGGACTCTTCTTGGTTAAGTGAGTAGGACTGTGAGGAGGAAGACTAGGCCTCAAAACAGTGAAGCTTACCAGTAGTAATGGAGCATCATCCACTTTTGATCCCTTGCTTAGCTTGGACAAAAGAGCTCTGAAACTACTGCTAAAAGAGGAAGAACTGAGCATTTGTGTACGCGGCGAAGGGTGGCACCATTATAATAAGGGAGTCATGCGCATGCACTGGCCTGTGGCCTCGGTATATTTATTTTTTACTTGGCTTCAACAGCAGTTTTATCTCTTGTCATTAGGTAGAGCTGTTTTATTAAAGTCTTATGAATGAGGAGTTGTGGATTTTACTTTTGGGAAGGCATTGGCGTGAGGACTTTATTAGGGTTTTGTGATGAGTGTCTCTTCACCCTTGGAACAGCAGTTACTGGCCTCACTGGGATTACTAGATCCTTGGCAACTCTGCGGATCCAGAGTTTTCAGACGCTTAACCTACTAAAACAAGTGACATGTAAGTGAAATACCAGGAGAAATCATACCAAAATCTGTACGAAAGCATTAATTATTGGGCGTTATTCTTCAAAAGCTTGTAATTTCATCAAGAGGTACATGAAATTCACATAATTTGCTCTTTGCGTAGTTTGTGAAATTTTGGAAAAATTATGTGAAATGCAAATCTGTCATTTAGTGCTAAATTTAGTGTGAAATGCTTCCGCGTTCAGTTAAAAAAAAAAAAGGCACTGCGAACATCTGCTCGTGCTTTGTTGTTCCCTTGCATTTACCATAAATTTATACTGCGAATGGCGCGAAATTGCGTAATTTGGGAATTGCATGTAACAAGTGTAACACAAAATTCCTGAAATTATGCCAGTTACATTGGAGTAAAACAAAATTTCGTCCCCAGAATTACGATTCTGTGAAATGGTAGCGTAAACCTAATGAGAGGAACAGAGTGGTGAGCAGTGAGCGTGAGCACGTAAGCAGTAATCCCAGGGCTTTAAGTGGGCCTGGTCTCACCGGGTCTGAGCACCGGCAGTTTTTTAAAGGGGGCCTCGAAACGGGTCTCTATCGGGCTCTGTTTTGTGCCCTGGCACAGCCGGACTGTTTTTTTCCGGACTGCAGTGAGTGCATTCACATCATGTGCGGGTGCTCACTTCTCACTAGTGGAGAAGTTACGGCATGACGTCATGCCATGTGAGCGTTGTAGGGGAAGGGGAATCCTTTAAAAAGAGTCATTTTCTCTCTGGATTTCCCTTCTCTTTTTGAAACTCGGGAGCAGCAACATTGTGGTGACACCAGGGCTGTAAGTGGAAGCTTTTTCAATATTATATACAAGCCATAGTTGCTGCTTATTTATCTTATGCAACTATTATTTATCTTATGAAACTAACAACCATTGACAAAGCCAACAGTCCTGACTTGTAGGTATGATGTTACTTTTTGTATCATATCTGGATGCAATGACAGAAACGGCAAAATACAAAAATAAAAGTCGGGCGGCACACTATGCTAAACACAGATTTTTAGCTTACGTGTTTTAAGCCACGCCCTTAATTACATTGACCACGCCCCTTTATGAGACCCCCAGTTTTTCCATCCCACTTAAAGCCCTGAGTAATCCATTCATTTCTTAGCTTATTTAAGGTGTTATTTCTTCATACATATTTGCTCATCATATTCATTTTGGGATCTTAATTTGATGGCGCCCTGTATGAAGTGATTAAAATGTGGTTTAGTTAAATTGCTTTTTAAAAGTGTTCAGAAATGGACCTGCCTCTGCTGCTTAAATATGTGTATGCAGTGTTAGTGTTTAATGAAATAAACCAGTGCAGAGCAATTACATGTTCTTCCGTGAGGCGAGAAGCCCGCGTTGTGCTCAACCCATTTCCAATTCTTAGAAAAAAGTCCCACGCAAAAACTGTTGGTGAGTGGGTGCTGCCAGCGCACAGGAGTTTTATAAATACACGTGGCGGCTGTTCAAGAGCGGGTGATTGTTTCTGTGGGGGTGGACTCGCTCCCACAGTGATCCATCCGTTCGGTGTGTTTTCTACCCTTGTTGTCATAGAAGTTATTTTCAGTTGTTCTTTGCGCCACGACCAGGCGGGAGGGCGCTCTCTGACGCTGCTGTCGTACTGTGACGGCCGAAGGCTGTTTGATTTGGGGCTGGACATAAGAAACAATAATGGTAATTGAGGAACCGTAAGGAGATGGCCGTGCTTTGTTGCCTTGGTTGTGATTTAATGAGTTGTGCACCCTGAAGACTCTGGTGTCTCGTTTGAAAGTAGAAGCAACAAGCATTAGCAAAGCCAACTGGTCTCACCTTTTTGACCTATTTGCTTTGCGAATAGCTTTTGCCCTTGCTGTGCAGCATCGGGGAAAAAAGAACATATATTGGCATATTTTGGCAAAGCCAATCTATCTTGCCAATGGTTTGGCTTTTAGACCTGCTGCACACCACCTGTGATACTATGCAGCGTGACTAAAGTTTAAAAGAAAAAAACAAAACGAAAAAAAGAAAAAGCCTTTGATATGGCTGCCTGCGTTATTTTGTAGGTGTGTGCAACATCGGTGGGCACACCAACAAAATACCAGGGATCGTTAACTAAAAAGAAAAGAAAACTTGTAAAAAAGTGTGTGTTTAGGTTGAGCCTGGGAAGTGCATACGCTGCTCTGCGAGGCCTGCTGTATTGAGGTAGGGACTTGAAGCTCCGCCCACATTTTTCATTGGCTTGTGTCATTGTCCACTGTAAACTGTGGCTGTTCATTGTTCAAAAGGTTCAGTAGCCCCTCCTTAGTACCGCCTTGTCTCATTTTGTAACCTCCCATGGCGACACCCCCTGTTACTTGTGTTGTTGCTCGGTAGGCTTTAATTACAGCCTCCGAGCCCTATTTTCTCAAATAGCGTTGTCCTGCCTGCTGTTGCAGGCAGGACACGCTCTCTCCTAACACTTTTTATAATATTTATAGCACGAATGGGCAATGCAATAGGTCTCGCATTTGCGAGAGTTTAAGCTATTGGCATTGTAAATGGCAATGCCTTTTATTTATCTGTTTTTAAAAACAGCACATAAATAAAAGGCATTGTTATTTACAATGCCAATAGCTCAAACTATCATAAATGCGAGACCTATTGCATTGCAAATGCTTGTTCTATTTTTTAGGGGGTGTGGAAGCAACACTGGTTGGGCAGGGTGAACTATGACATGGGGGGATGGTGATAGAGCGCTGAAGCAACACAGGAGGGGACACAAAGCAACGGGCGGTGAGCTGCACGGTATGCGAAAGCAATGCAGGAGGGTGGGAGTGAAAGCAACACAGGTTGGAGGAAAGTAACACAGAGGGCATAGGTGGGGGCAGCAGTGGGCAGAAACACATGAGTGCGTTCAAGAGTGAGGGCAGGGAAAAGCAGTCCGGCAATAGAGGGATACACAGAGTGCAGGGGGGGGGAGATGTACACGAGGGACCTGGCTGAAAAACATCTATATTCTAATGGCGTGCTTCACACAAATTTAAAAAAGTAATACTTGAAAAATAAGTAGTGGAAGCAGTGATGCCAGACAATCCAAGAGATAGTAAATAAGAAGTGCTCCGTGAGAGAGAGACAAATACAAGATTGACAAACTGGAACATGAATATGAAGCAGGCAAATGAGTGACAAGGATAGTCAACCAATGGTAAGCAATGGCCGGGCTCCAATCCTCTCTATGTTCTTGGTAAGCCACAATATAGCTCTCAACATGCAGCGACCTAAAAGGTTTGTGATGATGGATCTGTGTCATTTTGCAGTCTGACAGCAAATGGCAGCTACTGAGACATCCAAAAAAACGGAATTCTTTTTATGTAACGGAGGGAAGCAACAGGGAGTGGGCGCGGAAATTAAAAAGAAAGTAAATTTAAAAGCCAGGCTGGAGGAAAGAGGGAATAATACAATTTGCGTGGTGTGGGGCGGCTATAATAAGACAAGCTCCACACTAGAGAGAGAGCCATTGCGGGGTAGAGGGAGAGAAACAGTTCGCAGGGGGTGGGTATTTGGGGGGAACAGCAAGAAAAAATATGCACTATGATGGAGTGCTTAAAAAACAGAAAAGCGTAGTTCTTTAAATGTGAAAGGATCCAAGTCAGCAAATCAAAAGGATGGGTAACAGGCTATGCCCTAGGGAGGAACAAACACAAGTAAGGAAGTCAAGCCATTGAATCAGAAGCAAGCAAATAAGATTAACAATAAACCCGACCAGTGGTAAGCAATGGGTTGGCTGTAAGCTCACTGTCAGTTTTTGGTATGGTCCAAAAGAGACGTTCACCTGCAGATAGCTGCAAGCTGTGAAGCAGGTAAGTCTTAAAAAGGCAAAGATGTGCATATCAAAAGGAGACTCTTTGGGAGGTGCGGGGGGAGGGTAATTAAGTGGAAGTGCTACTTTGTCAGAAGGTGTCCAGACCCGGAAGTGGTGCTTAGTCACATGAGACAGTGTCCTAGTGGTTATAGGGCTTCCATTGCAAACCCATATGCCTTATAATTGAATCACAAGAATTTCTGTTGCATGAGCACTAACCGCAGCTTCTGGTTTCAGTATGGTTTAAGTCTGTGATTCTCTAACCGCTGATGGTGTGTGAGAAATTCAGCGGACACATGTGAAAGGTGGTAGGATTATTATTTAGACTGAGTACTGAAACAGTAGTTAAGCAGTGGAGAGAAATGGAAGAGGCAACGACTTGCGGAGATAAAGCTAATCGCTCACAAAACCTGCTGGCCATTGCCTCTTTCCTTGGTTGTTTTCAGGCAAAATCCCCCCTACACAACAAGCCTGAGTAGTCCACCAAACTAAAGAGCAGCCATGTCCACGTTCTTGGCTCAGGGTGATATAGTGAGGCTCTGCAGGTAGCTACAATCATGAATCGGCTTCCTCTTAAAATTGCAGCTGTCCCTGGCTGCCTTCATTGTTGTAATAAATGCTCATTTGGCTGGGAAAGCAATAGCACTGCCTTCTCTTAGCCTCATTGTGCCCAGAGATGTTTAGTTTGCAGTGCACTCATTGGTTTTGCACAGGCGCGCAACGCCCATTGGACTCAAAGGCCTCCCCCCCCCCCCCCGTCGTGTGTGTCAGCCCAGGCTGAGACAGTATCCCGGGCTGGCGATCGTCTTATTGTAGCCGCACCCGAGTACTTCACAGGTCTTTAAAAGACCATTTACTTGTTAACGAGGCTTTGTTGTGTTTTCACCCCTTCTTAGAGCCCCTGCATCTCCATTCTGCCTATTGCTGGAAGAATTAGCCCCCTCCCCCCTCCGAAATTTTTATTAGCCCCCCACCCCCCCTCGAAGTTTGCTTCTAGTTGCGCCTCTGGTTTTGCATGCCATTTCTGAAAGTCTAGGCCATTGCTTCAGGGCCTAGCCCAGTCCTCTAGAGTCCTGGGGGTAGGTCCCTGGGAGGGCGCCCTGCAGTGCCCCGTCCCCCCCCCCCCCTCCGCTTACTGTTGGTGGATCAACTAGGACAGCGTCTCTGCACGAACAGGGGCAGGACATCGGCGGAGTGTAACTAGGACTCTGTCCGGTGTGCGCTACCTTTAGCAACACTGGGAGAGTTGTACCCACTACTCCTCGATTCCGGAGTGGGACAGAGGTCTGTGCTGCACAGAGCTCGCGACGGACAGGTCCTCAGGTTCACTAAGCATGGGCTTTACTCCTTCATCCCTTATACACAGTGTATGTGACCTTCAATAAATGATTCATATCATTCTTCCTGTTCCTTGTTTAGTATACTGGCTGCTCTTGCGCAGCATTCAAACTTTAAAGGCTGTTTACATATAGAAGTGCAATGTGTTAGAAAAAGCCCAATGTCATCAAATGGCCAAAGCTGAGTAGTCGTGGAGTGATGCCCCCGCTATGTATCCCAGTGCGATGGCCCAGCTCATGTCCATAGTTGGTGTATCATAACCTTTTCTTCTGAAAAGATGTGTGAGCTCACATCTGTATGTGGAATAGACGTGAAGGAAGCGTGGAATAATTTCTAGATCCTATTTGTTTCAAATCTGCTTTTTGAGCTGTAGACGCCGATTAGTGCTGGTTTTGTTTCTTTTGCATTTACTAAAGGTGCACTTTCTACAACTCTTCTGTAACCACGTGTTGTTTTACTTGTACCTTTTCTGTAGCAATGATCGGAAACAGTGCAGTGTTGATTGATAAGCATCCATTTGAGGGGCACGCTTGTGCCAGTGACACTGGGGTGTGGCAGAAATACACCCTGTAGATGGCTGTACATGAGGTCTTTGTTCACCACTCTATGGTTGTGCCTCCCATCTGCCTGCAGGAGTGCCTAAGCATTTGCTACTTAACAACGAAATGTTCTTAGACCTTCCTCCACAAAAGTCTTAACGAGCTGCTTAATATGGCTGGGCACCTGTGGCCTGAGTCATAATGCTCATTATAATCTGTAGGCAGGTCTGGGTTTTGAAATTTACAGTTGTGAAAAACACCTATTGCTAACTATATACATAGAGTGGGCTTTGTGTCCACTGCATTCAACCATTGGCTTTTTCCCCCCAGCTTATTTCAGCCATTTTTTTAAAACTGTCGGTCACACCTTATCTCAGCTCAGTGGAATATTCATTGTAGGAGGCTGTTTAGTATATGGTGCACACATACATAAGTGGAGCTCCCTGCACTAATCCAGACAACCCTTATTGTGATTTTAGTGGTCTTAGATAACCTTAGAAAGCTCTCTAAGTGGTAGCTGTGGAGAGCAGCCTTCAGGCTTAGTCCAGAAGGCGTGTAAAGCAGCTTGTTTTACCAGTACTAATCGTATACTATAGGTTTAGTGAAAAAGAACCACACAGTGAAGTAACACATTGCAATATCTCCTCCCCAGAGATATAATCACAATACACACATTAAATCAACAATAGAACACATAAGTAGCACAAATACACAGTGGTCTCCAGGGGGAGACCAAACCATATACTAAGAAAGTGAAATGCGACCCACGACCTAAGTCGAGACTGGATCCAGAAGACATAAAAGTGTTGGGGACCCAAGGAACCACCCAAGGTAAGTACCCAAGAACCCCATGGAGGCCGTGTGCAGAGTGGGAACACGACTGCGTGATCAACACAAGTCAATGGGGAAGTGGCAGTTGCAGTTTTTAAGAAGGACCCTTCCCAGAGGACCCTGAAGAAACCCTGTGAAAGATGGAAGGTTGGAGAGTCACCCTACCTGTGGATACCCCGGGAACCAGGATACCTACACCAGGGAACCCGGGTGCATAGGAGCAAAGTGAGGTTGAAAACCGCCGTAGACCACAATGGAGGACTTCAGTAAAGATGCCGCTGGCGAAGAAGCTGAAGGAGTCCAGTGGAACCCAAGGATTCAGGATGAGTGGTACCTGCAAGCAGAGGGGACAGAGTCTATGCCACTCAGGAGTGACTAGGAAGCATGGAAGACGAATGCCCACCGATGTCATAAGATGCTGAAGAGTTGACAATGACTTTGACGCTATAGCTGTGCGGACCAGGCGACAATGTGGAAGACCAGGAGCCGTTCACGAGCTGTCCCACGTCGGATGTCAAGAGCCAGGGGGTCTGTGTCCGGCGGTAGCACCAACAAGCCTTGGCAGCAGCAACAAACATGGCAGGCGAAAAAGGTGCAGTGTCGGGACCAGCAAGGTCCAAGGGACTCACCAAGTGTAGGTGAGTCAGAGCCGGCCCGAGCAAACAGGGGAGCCCACAGGAACCAAAGAAGACCCTCAAGGGGACCCACAGGCCAAAGGCACAGGAGTCGCAAGAGTACCTCGAGCAGCTCACCAATGATGCAGGCCCACGGTGCAGAGGATGCGGTGATGACGAAGATCTTGGTAGCAAGAGATCCTGGAGGCTGGAGCTTTTTGGAGACCGAAGATCTCTGGAGAAGAGTCAACAAGCCTTGGCAACGGCATGTCGACGTGGTGCACAGGGTACAGCTCCAGCGGTTCAGACGAGGGATGCTGGCTTCAAACTTGCTGTGAAGACAGTAGTGCAGGCCTCGAAGAAGTTGCAGAACCACCACCTGTGTTGCTGAACCTTTCAGAGTCCATGGAAGCTCAGGAACTGCAGACCGGTCAGCTTTGTTACGGTGCCTGCAGATGCAGGGAAGTGACTCCTTCACTCCAAGGGAGATTCCTTCGGGTATCTTGGATGTCCACAGACCTTTAGAGGAACCTGTATGGAGCACAGGCACAGACGACGCAGAAGACTGGCAGGACGACGAGACCAGGAGCAGCAGGAGTCTTCCCGGTGCAGTCTTGGTTCCCAAAACGAAGTCCAACGAAGTCCAAATTGCCAAGACGGTTGAAGATGAAGTGGTTTCGGATCTGAATCTTGTACCACAACTAATCTAAAGAACCACCCACAGGTAAGCCCTTATGTACCCTAAAGAAAGAGTTGTGACGATTCAGGGGTCCCTCCCAGAGTAGGGGGCTGGACAGTGGGGAGGATACTCCCATGTCCTTTGTCCAGTTTCGCGCCAGAGCGGGAGACAACGGCTCCCAGAACTGGTTCTAACTTGAGTATGCAAGGAGGGCACCAAATGTGCCCTTCAAGCAGTCTAGTGGCGCTTGCAAACGCCCCTCCCTGGCCCAATACACTAAGTCCTGTTTGGGAGGTGGTCACACCTTCCTGTGACAGTAAACCTATTGTTCTACCTTCGCCTGCTCGAGCTCAGCAGCAGGAGGACAGAATCATGTCTGTGGTCGGCAGCAGGCATAGCTTGCTGTCCGGGTCTGGACGACTGGTACCGGTAACACTGTGGGTTACTGGAGGGGCCCCACAGGGCATGGAAATATACCTCCAACACCGTTTACCGTGTTGGGGTATTACGGTGTTGGGGTATGATTCCAACATGTTTGATACCAAACACACTAGAGTTCGATACAGCCAGTTTAGAGTTAGCTGTTGCGTAATGATGCATGGCCACTCTTTTTATCGTAATTGCTGATGCACTTACAACCCGGGAGAATGGACTCTGAGGATTGTAGGGGTGTCCTGTTCATGCAGGGGCACCCTCACACTTAAAACTGAGCACCCTGCCTTCAGGGTTGAAAGGGCTGCCTTATGGGTGACTTATAGGTTTTAAGTGCAGTGACCTTAGATGTAAGGAAACTTACATCTATCGTTGGTGGTGCTAGCACCAGCTTACACAGGCTGTAATGGCAGGCCTGTAGTCACAATTTGAGTGGTCTCCTATGGGTGGCATAATGTATGATTCAGCCCATAGGGGACCCCTGATGTACCTATGCCCTGGGTACCTTAGTACCATATACTAGGGACTTATAAGGGTACACCAGTAGCCAATCTGGGGGGTGGGGGGTACCCAAGTACTCACCAAGGTCCAGTTTAGGTAGGATGCACATAGACTGAGGTCCGGATTTGCAGGATCCCAGTCAGACTAGTCAGAAAAACATAATGACACCAGCAAAAAGTGGGGGTGACCATGAAAGCTGATCCTACTTTGCTACATTCATCTTTTACCTAATGCTATTGGCTGCTTGCGTGTATATGTCCACCTCCTCTCAAATGCTTTCACTGAACTCCGTGAGTGACTGCTTTACAACTATAGCCCTTTCTTTTCCGTTTCTGGTAGCTCTTTCTCTAGTGGTTCTCTGTAGTATGCTAGCAATGCACGTATAACTACATTAATCACAGACCTGTTGGCTTTGATAATGCTTGTTTTATATTGCACTCCATAACGCATTTTGTAGTAATTGTAAATAGTAGGCTTTACTACTACTAGCATAATGTTACTTAATATAGCCTTATAGCCCGCTGCCGAGGGCTCCACCGGTTGTTAAAGGCCCTGCGGCAAGGGCCTTTAATGAGGGAGAGGGTCTTCAACAACCAGTGTAGCCCGAGGCAGAAAGGCTATAAATCAATTAGAACATTCCACGCACTAACGCTAGAATGTTCTAAATTCAAAAGGGAGAAACGTGAAGACTAACATTGAATGTTGGAGCTCCTGGCATATACCAGCCATTATGAGCCCGGAGCTACTCCATTGTCTTCAGCGGAGAGCGCAACGTCCCAATGTTCCAATACACCAACCTTGGAAGAATGTGCTGGCCGGGATTTGTACTCCTATCATAGGCTTTTCACAGTAAATTAGCAATAGATACAGTAACTGTTTTCCGGGTACACATTTAGCTCCTAAATTGTAATGTGACTTAAGTTCACTGTCCCCTTTGGGGGTGTGGCAGCCAACATGCTGGGGGCGCTACAGCCATAGTGCCACTCCTGATTTTTGTTTCTTGTTCCTGGCTTGCTTGATTCCCTGCCGGAATATGTTTCCTTGAGGACCTCTTCCTTTGTTTCGCTCTTGTGTTGACAGTGCAGTTGTCTGACATGTTGCTTACAGTATACATAGAGTGGGGTTTGGGTCCATCTCTTGGATCTATTGGCTTTCTTTGAGCAGCCCTTTTGAGCCATTGGCTTGACACTTAGTTAATCACATCTTATCTCGCTCAGTGGAGTATTCATCTCTCACCTAATGCTATTGGTTGTTTGGGCGTAGCCTTTCGCTTCCACTTTTTGGATTGAACTGCACTAGTGTAGGAAGCTGGCTCTGTATATCCTATACCAAAATGAGGTATAGAGTGCACAGAGTCCAGTGGATCCCCAAAGTTAGGCAGAGGTAAAGTTAGATAGCACCTCACTCTCTATTTGTGGTAGTGTGGTCGAGCAGTAAGGCAGTATCAGAGGACAGTGTTAAGCATTTGTAGTACACACTCAGTCATCAAATGATTTCACACACTCAAAGACTGAACTTCAGACCAATTGGTTTTGTATAAAAATATTCTTTTAGTTATTTTATTTCCTAGAACCAAACAAGCCTGGCACAGGTAAGTTGATAAATACTTTGCAGTAAATATACAGTTTGAAATACAGTTGTAAATTTACTTTGAAATGGTTACAGTTTGAATTACTGGTAATGCAATACTGTGAAATGCTGTACATATACTTTGTATCGATTTTGCAATAAGAATTACAGGTAAGTTACTTTTATGTTACTTTTGAGATTACTTTTTAGATGACTTTTTCTACTCGGTGTGATATGCCTAGATATCACACTGGGACATTTCCTAGAGAAAAGGTAAGTAAAATCAGTTTTGCACAATTGTTATTTTTCAGGTTTCCATACAAATCAACTCCACACTTAAAAAAAATCTTCAGAGAAAAACAGTCAATAGGTTCCTATGGAGAGAAATGAAGTTAACCGTTACCAAGTAAGTAATCGGTCTTTGGAGTTGAGCTTCTGGGGTTAGAACAAGGGTTCCCCCAGGGTCAAGGATGCACTCTCGTTACACCCTCAGCGGCACTAGGGCGGCCGGGTGCAGAGTGCTGAGGCCCAATGTTATCCAATGGGGGTTAGGGGGCCTCCGGTTGGTGGCTGCTAGCGAGCAGGCCACAAGGTTGTGGGAGCCAAGCTCCTGGTGTTAGGCTCAGGGCAAAAGGGGATCCTGTTTAGCACAAAAAGTGCACCGGCGCAGGGTGCTGGTTTGGCGTCGGGTGCCCTGTTGTTTTCAATGGGGATTTTCGGTTTTGGTTTTCAGCTGCAGGCTCGGTCCAGAAAGACTTCCAGGAGGAACCAACAGCTGGGCAGGTAAGTTGGAGGGCTCGGGGGACGTAGGTGCACCTCAGGTTCTGTTCTCCAGCTGGATGCAGGGGTGTCTTTTGAGGTCGGATTTCACCTTACCGGGCCACTTGCGGTTTGGGGGGGGTCTCCGTGCAGAGGCTGCAGGCGACCTCGGGGAGTCCTGGAGGGGTCAACCCACGTTGGCCTCGGACTCTGAAGCGCTGGGGGACCTCGCTGGGACCAGTGGGCCACTCTAACTCGGGCCGTAGGCGACGGGTGCAGTCCGTGCTTAATTTGAGCCGGAGCTTTCCGGTGCTGAGCACCGGCACTTAATTGGTTTCCGATGCTCGGCACCTAATTGTCAACACCACACTTAGGGCAGTCTGCCACAAGGTGGCGCTGCTCATGTAATTTAGAGATGAGCAGTATAACAGTTGTTTAGGAAAACAATATACATAAAAAAATTGCTAATACCTGCCTCCCCAGCCATTCCTTCAGCTTTTGGGACCTGGAATAATCTGAACTGTCGCATTTACATGTGAGAGAGATGGTTAGTAGTTGTTTTGGCAGCGATGACAGGGGCGATGGGTGGTGCAAGCTGCAGTGGCCTCCTAGTCAGAGCCCTGGCACTTAATATTTTACAAATTAAGCACTGGGTGCAGTAGTGGTTCCAGGCGTCGGGTTTCTTTTTCCTCAGCAGGCTCAGAGTCTTTCTTTTGGGTTTCTTCTGAACAGAACTGCTGTTCACAGGAGATCCGGTCTTTGTTGAAGGCAGTCAGTCCTCCCAGGGGTTCTGGAGGTCGCTGGCTGCAGGACAAGACGATTTTTGGCGCAGGATCTCTGGAAACTGCAGACGGGCGGGTAGGGCTGGGGCCAAGTCAGTTGTTCTCTGTAGTCTCCTCTGCTGGGCGTCTTCTTTCGTCCTTTTTCTTCTTAGATTGTGGCAATGTGCCTTATTGGTTCAGGGCTGCCCCCTAAATACTGTATTTAGGGGCGTTTTAGGGGTCTCGAGATCAGTAGCCAATGGGCTACTGACCTTAGGGTGCCTACACCCTTGGTGTGCTCACCCCATGTGGGGGAGTGAGCACAATCCCTAATCCTGATTGGGGAGTGCCTGCTATCTGCAAGATGGCGGGCACTGAAGAGTGGGCTTCACCTCGCCTACCCCACCTGAGGGGTGAAGTTGGCAGAGGTGGGCACACCTTCTGGGCTGGCTAGTTTTTCCCGCCTGCTTTCCCGCCGAAAAGGAGGGGATACAGGAAGGGGGCCTGCTCCTAATAGCAGGAGAGGCTGGGGGTCGCATTACAAAGGCTGCCAGGCCTTTGAAGCTCCCCTGCTACATATGGCTCTTCCTGGCCTGGGGAGGTGTGAACACCGCCGCCCAGGAAAGGCTTTGTTTCTGGGCTCCGGGAGCGAAGGCTCCCACCCTAGGGGTCTAGAAACATGTCTCGTGGTGGCAGGCTGGTGTGTACCAGTCAGGGAACCCACCAGAGGCTGGTCGTTTTTCAGGGGGCATCTCTAAGATGCCCTCTGTGTGCCTTTTTCATTAAATCCCACACTGTCATCAGTGTGGGTTTAATGTGCTGAGAAGTTTGGTACCAAACTTCTCAGTTTTCAGTGTAGCCATTATGGTGCTGTGGAGTTCCTAATGACAAGCTCCCAGCACCATATACTGGAATGGACTTAGACACTGTAGGGGTACAGGGCTCATGCACCTGTACCCTCACCACTGGCATAGGGCACCCAGCTAGAGGGGTGACTGATCTATGCCAGGGCAGTGGGTTGTAGGCATGGCACACAGGGATGTGTGCCATGTTGACTCTTCACTTTGTTCTGCACCAAAACACGCAGCCTGCAAAGTGTGTGTGTGTGTGTGTGTGTGTGTGTGTGTGTGTGTATATATATATATAAAGGTACAGGGCCTCTAAGGGTGGCACAATAAGTGCTGCAGCCCTTCGAGTTCTTCCCTGGTCACAGTGCCCTGGGTACCTGTGGTACCATTTACCAGGGGCTGACCTGTGGTCAGAGATGCCAATTGGGTTAGGTTTGGGGAAAGAACACAGGCCCTGGGAACCTGATTGGCAGGTACCTAGGGCACATCAAGTCAAAGTGCATCAGTAGTCTGGCAAAAAGTGGGGGGGCTACTGCAACAGAAACCCACTTTCCTACAACTAGGGACTACTTCTCAAATGTCTTCCTGTAATGTGGTAGCACTGCATGATTCCGCACATTAAACCCAGATCTGTTGGCTTTGCCATTGATGCAGGCATCATGTTGTCACAGATTGTTGTTTTTCGTTCTAGCAGCCCCCAAGATATGAAACAGTTGCTGGGTTTTTTATTTTGTTTCAAGTGACCGCCCACAGTTTTCCACTGCCACTCATCTGTCCCCTACTACCATGCACCCTACGAATAGAAGGTACCTACCTCATGCCCGCGTCTCAGCAGCCAGCTTCATTGCCATCCTTCACTTTGCACAGCACACTGGCGGATGGGTGCGTTTTCAACCGTCCTGGGGCTGATACTCACCCCGCACTATGACTCCTACTAAGAGTAAACAACACTTAGTTGCACAGCACCGCCATCACGCATATGCCTAGGAAATGCTTTCCTCTCAGCACCAACATTGGGGCACGTGTGATTTTTATGTGGGACGGTAAAACTTTAGCTTACACCGAATGTGATTTTTTGGACCACTGGTGTAAGACTAGCAGGCTTTAATCCTTGTAGTAAATACATTCACCTCCCTCGCAGCCAATGTCCTCGCTCAAACCTGGCAACTTTATGCAAAGACCCCGCAGGTGCCTTCAACTAGTGTTCTTGATATTTTCACTGAGTGCTCCAACACTTTCTCTCTACGCCGCCTGATCATCCAATGTAATGTTCCCCGCCTCCATCATCCACCCTCTCACCGGCAATCATGGCTCTGACTCATTCACACTCACCATTGATTGGGGGCTGTTAGTGGGAACGGAGCTGGCTTTATATCACTGCATGGAGATGTTTGTAAAAAAGCCCGCATGGTCTCTTGCAGTCAAGGCCTTCTGGGAAGTGAATCCCTGTATAGAACACTGCATCTCTAGCGCCTGTTCCTGGCAGCCATTACATGGCATAAAGTACAGGTCGACGAACACTTTAGGGTGCCTTGAAACGAGTGCCAAGTTTGTATGCTGGTGCCAGGCTGGCAAAGGCGGGACTTGGAGCTCAAGCCATACACAGTCATCAAGGCAGTGACTGTCAGGAAAGAGAGACGAATCACTGCAAAGTACCCTCATTCAAAGTTCTAGTTGTATTAATGTTATGTGCCCCCTATGGTCTGTGTCTTGTATTTGTTTATTTACGGAAGACAGTGTGAGCTGTACTGTAACATTAGATTTACTTTTTCAAATACTACTGAGATCTACGCTACATCTGAACAGTATTGTCTCCAATGTGAAAATGTTTTGAATAATATTACATTTTTGAAATACATGACTTTAGGAAGAATTGTTTGGCTCTTTTTATTTGTGTGAATGAAAATCATGCGGCTAGCATGAGTAAATCCACTGAACGGACACGGTATTACATGACTGATTCCATTAGCGTTGTTTTATTTATTTTTATTTTTAAGCCTTTAGTAAACTTCTGCAAACAAGGGGATACAAGAAAGGGAGGCGGGTGAGAACTATGCCTATCAGTGGTTGAGCGATCTCAAATGCTTGGGAATTCTTCGTGAATCTCAGACCAAAAAGTCATGTAATTTGGTCTTGGATGGTGAGGCACTACTAGGTCTTGGGCATTATAACAGCAACTGAGCTGGTCCAGGATCAAGGATGGGCCATGTCTAACCACTTATCCATTTCTGGTTTAATAAGCATTGGCAAAGCCAATCGGTTTTGCCAGTAGGTCTCACTTGTGACACTGAAGCCAACGAATAGTAAGTGATAAGGGTGCTCCAAGGCCCTTATTGTGCGCAATACCTCTTGAAGCGACCTAAAAAGATATGTTAACCTTTGGGCCGGGTGATAAGATGGGTTTTCAGGGATTTCATACATTTGAGGAAATCATTTTCGAGCATCTTATGTGGTGGCAGAGTATTGCACTGGCAGGTTAGGTTGGCAGAACGTGGGGTTCTTGTAGGTAGATGGAGAGTAAATAGCTTGGGAAGAAGTTAGTTGAGCTTCATGATTCTGGTTTCTTGGTAATCTAGAGTGATGTCTTGTGGAATGCTATGTAGATGTGTTTGCACTTTTCCGGGTGGGAGAAGAATGCTGCCAGGGTTAAAGTGATGTTTTTAACAAATGCTTTTCAAATAGTTTAGATCACAGAAGTTTGAATTAATCGGGTAATAAATTCATTAATTCATACTCCTGGGACTAATATAAGGTACAGGGGAGGCAAGATTCCTTTAAGAAGATGTAATGGTAGAAGGGTGTTTTAGATGACAATGTTTGTTTGCTGTAGGAAATGGAGCTCGCCGTCTAACCACATGTGCAGCTTTCAGGCTTGTCTTCCTGGCAGGGCAAGAGTGCCCAATGATTCGGGGTAAGTTAGAGGCATGAGAATGGTGTTTACAGGTTCATTGAGAAGAGCTCCATCTTTTCCCCCATTCAAAGAGTATCACTTTTACTGCATCCAGAGCTGGACTTGTACGCGGCAGTGGATCTCATTGAAAAATTCTCCAAACTCATCTTCAAGCTTGCTATGGATCTGTGTGTATGCAGTACATGTGTCTTTACCTTGTTTCTGGCTTCTCCCCTCATTTGTGGCATTAAATATACACAAACCTTATACGGATATACCCCCTGCAGTTGAAAAGGCTTGCATGGATGATGCTTTTGTTTAATTAGGATTGTTAAGAACAAAACACAATCATGAACATTCTGCGCCATCTTGTGTGATGAAAGTTCCTACGTGCACATAAACTACAGTCATTCTGATTTACCACAGCCATTTTGTACTCTGTTGGTCACCTTCATTTCACCCTGTCCTCTAGCAGCCTTCTGACTCTCTGACCAAACCTGATATGTGTGCTGGGGGCTATAAACTATTTCCACGACAAACATCAACATCACCTGCTGCCTCAAACTCGTCTTTCCTCTCATCCCTGCACAAACGGGTTACAAATACCAAACAGACTCTTGCAAACATGGTTTATTGCACTACACACAGCAAGACTGTTTTTTTGCCAACAATGGGACCTGTTCTTATCAACAGAACGGACTCTTAGATCTGGCCGGTCTCACTCGCTTTTAGACCCTGAAGCAAGGTCCAGCTGCAATTAAATTGTCTGTTTTTGACCTGGGTGGGAGGAGAGTTAATGTTGGGCTTGTGTAACCATGTTGATAAAACAATGTCAGGCTTGTGTGACAACCTGCCCGGGGCGGAGACTCCAAGCTTGTAACCATGATAAAAGAAACAAATACATTGTGTAAAACTGTATAAAAGGAAGAGTCATAAGCATTGCCAGTAGAACACCTCCCTGAAGACATCCTGGTGTCAGCAGTTGACGTGGTCTCCTCTAAGAGTAATAAACCTTTTTCTTGCCTTCCAGCTTCCAGCGCCTGCCTCGTTATTTTAGATAGTGAATCCAAAGTGGATTAAAGGTGACTTTGCGCCGGGCAGCATTGGGGATCCCAGGAGACTCGCTGCTTTTCACAAATTGGCGACCCAACGGGGGGCCCATCAGAGACACGTGGGTCCAGTAGAGAGGTCCTAACGACGGAGTGAACGACTAAATGATTGGAGTGCACCTGCCTGAAAGAGACCCTCGTCTGGCTGCCAATTGACTGAACTTCACCGGTTCCGAACGGACCTCTCTCGAGTGACCTGCGGTCCTGACTGGGGCCTTACAGGAACGCTGCATTGATTGTTGGAGTAAGAGGACAACCAGGCGCTGGAAGGGGAATACGAAGAACTGTCCATACGGTCCGGGTAAGGTCGTGAGAAAACATGACTTAAATTGATTGATTGATAGAAATACTAGTATTCCTTTTTGAGTTATTTGAGACATTCCCTGCTTGCAAACAACGTAGAATAGGAATATTCTCTCTTTGCAGACAGCGAAGGACAGGTAGTGCAGACTTTTGTCTAACATTAATTGAGATATTCATTTTGACCGCTAAATACGTCATGCCTGTTTTCTCTAGATTGTTTGATTGTTTTGGACCGGACCGTTTGTTAGAGGTCAGTCATCCGGCATCGCCGGAAGGCACCCCTAACAAGGACATGTACGTAAAATATGGATTAGCCACCGTAGCTTATAGCAAACTATGGCATAAGTACACTAGGAAGGACCGGGTAAATCAGTGGCCACTGACGGGATCTTTCGATCCCGCTAAAATAGAAACGTTAGAATTAGCTCTCCACAAAAAGAAAGCTAGACCAGCCATGTTTGATAGTTTTGGTTTATGGCGAAAAGAAGCAGCTCAACGAAAGAAAAGAGACGAAGCTAGACAAGATAAAGAAACGCGAAAATCAGCTTACCAAGCCTGTAAAAAGTTAGAAGAAGAACTAAAAGAAAAGGAAATCGATAAAAAGGAACAGGAATCAAAAATATCAGGTCAATGCCCTGTTAGAACGCCCTTAACTCTTTACCCCGAGTTACCAGCAAAACAGGGGTAGATGATGATTTATTGTTAGGTCCCCCAATGATATACATGCCACCCCCTTATGCCCCTACTCATCCCGTAGTACAACGCCAGGACCCCCAAAGTATAGCTGGAGATGGCACGATCGCCTCAGTCTCCACCACCTCTGCTCCCACCGAGCCACCCACACCAAATGCCTCATCAAAGGAGGCAGTAGTAGAGGTAGGAACCAAGGAAATAGGAGCGCCCAGGGTCCCGCGATTAAGTAAAAATGAGCGAGCAGGCATTGATAAAATAGTTAAAACCCTCATAGATAGGAAAGAAACAGAAGAACACGTAACAGACATATGCGACTCCTATGTTGAAAACCGCAAACGATACTTTATTGTACGTCTCTGTTACCACACCCTTACTGCATATGAAGAGAAGTACCAAAACGTAGGGCCCGAGCGATTAGTGGCTCTCTACAGGAAGGTAGACATCGGAGATGAAGGCGACAACGATGTTGCAGAACTATTTTCATCCACACTAGAAGTATTGCGTCACCTCATAGAACAAGGACAGATAGATAGGGACAGGACAACTAAGGTAGCAGGACCCCCAGTGGAAAAAACAGATAGCATGATGCCAATAAAAGAAGCTGCCCCTTACTGGGTACCTCCTAGAGGACAAGGGACTAATGACGATATAAACCATCAAGACGCTAGAGGAAGGGTGGTCTACAATTGGGTGTATCAGCCATGGGACAGACAGGACATCCTGACCTTCCGTAAATCTTTGCCGGATTTACGAAAGAACCCCAACGCCTTTTACACCGAGCTAGGTACCGCTCTGGGATCAACAATAATGACACTTGCCGACATAGACTTGTTCTTCGGGTTATGTTTGCCAGCAGATGTGTGGAAACAGGTTAAGAAAGTAAACCATACCGAACTGTTTTGTCATACCTGGGAACAACTCGACACACTAGATAAACAGCGGAACCCTGGTCAAGAAACAGTTAAAGCAATATTAGACCTCCCTGACAAAATAGTGCAGAAAGTGAAAACGCTGATCCCAGAGAAAAAGATAGACTGGTCCATAGTAACCGCATGCCGCCAGAAACCACAAGAGGACGTCTGAGTACTTCTCCAGATTTGAAACTGTGTTCTCTGATTACAGTGGACAAGACATGTCCACCGCAACCGGACACCACTTATTTGTGCAGAACTATTTCAAAGGATTACTGCCAGATGTATCCCAGAAACTACAAGCCAGCGAAAGTAGTTGGGCAGCATCTAAACCGACGGCCATTCTCCAAATGGCCCAGTATTACGAGCATCAGAGAAACGAAAATGACAGGGCTACAGAAAGGAAAAAGAAGGACTTGAAGGAAAGGGTAATGATAGCACAACTCCAGGGGGCGAATACAGGAGGGGAGCAATATAGGGGAGGAAACCAGCAGAATACCCCTAGAGTACAGCCACCTAGGAACAATCCATCTACATCATATGTAGGACGCCAAGACCTAGGACAGGATCAATGTGCATTTTGCAAAAAATATGGACACTGGAAATCCCAATGCCCGGCTTTGTTAGGAGCTGCTAGGGGCAGAGGGGCGAGGGAAATAGCAAGTGGACAGAGAGGAAGAGGACGTGGGAGAGGGTACGCGAGTGAAGCAAGCGAGGAAAGGCCAGGAAGAGTGAACGCATTTGAACATCCCAGACAGAATCAGTACCAACAGACAGATTATGACAATACGTACGACTTTGCATAGGACAGCCAGGGGCAAGGGAGGGATCCAGTTGAGCTCTGCGTTGATCAGCAAGGCCCTTATGTTACCGCTGAGGTCCTGGGCACAAGGTCGCCATTTTTGGTAGACACAGGAGCAACACGTAGTGCACTATCCAAACGACTGATTCCAAGGGCACCCTTGTCAGGCTCACATGTGACCTCAATAGGATTTGACGGTACGCCCTCCACCAACCCTTTGTCCCGACCCATCCCTTTTAATCTTGACAGCAATGGCGTCGAAACGACATTCCTCCTCTCATCTAACACCCCAGACGCCATTATGGGCCTCGACCTTTTGAAACACTTCCATGCGACTATCAGATGCTCACCAGACGGAGTGCGTGTCATCCTGTATGACAACCCCCAACGCCATAGAGAGAACCCTTTTCAGCACATGTTTTCCATCTCTGAGACTGACACATCCCTACTGGACACTTTGCCATCACACTTATGGGCTAGGGCTGATTCAGACGTAGGACGAATGATGATTGACCCAGTACACGTAACAATACGACAGGACGCAACCCTACCGAAGGTACCGCAGTACAAAATATCACCAGAGGGTGAGAAAGCACTAACAGAGATCATACACTCTTTGGTAGAGGCAGGGGTGGTAGAGGAAGTAGTGAGCAACATTTGTAACAGTCCCATACTACCGATTGTAAAGAGACAGGGAGAGGGAGATGGGAAAGCCTACCGCTTCATCATTGACCTGCGGGAGGTAAACAAAATCGTAGTACCACAATACCCAGTAGTTTCCGACATCACGACAATTTTGACTTTAATCCCCTCCACTGCCACCACCTTCACTGTGATCGACCTCAAGAACGCCTTCTTTTCCATACCTATACACGAGGACAGCCGCTATCTTTTTGGATTTACCCTAAATTCCCGTTCGTATAGATTTTGTAGAGCACCTCAGGGGTACACTGAGAGCCCAAGTATCTATAGCCAGGCGCTTAAAAGACAGTTGGACGCCATACAATTGCCAGATGGAGTGGCACTAATACAATATGTAGACGACATCCTTCTAGCAGCAGACACCATACCAATAGCCGTCACAGCCACCATCAAACTACTCCATTTCCTTGCTGAGAATGGTCACAAGGTCTCCCGAAAGAAACTGCAGTTCTGTAAATCACAAGTGACCTATTTGGGTCACCTTTTATCAAAAGAAGGGAGAAAACTCACGCCTGACAGGATCCAGACAATTCTAGACACCCCTGTCCCCAAAAATCAGAAGCAAGTCCGCTCTTTGATAGGCCTCACCTCGTTTTGCAGACAGTGGTTACCGAACTTTAGCCTCATTGTCAAACCCCTTCTCTCCCTCCTAGCTAAGGACATCCCCTCACCTCTCCCCTGGACCCCCGAATGCCAGACAGCCTTTAAAGAACTACGCAATACCCTTTGCTCAGCACCAGGCCTAGGAACCCCAGATTACTCCAAACAATTCTTCCTCTACACACACGAAAGGGAGGGATGTGCATTGTCTGTCCTAACACAATCAATTGGTCACAAACAACGCCCTTGTGCATATTTTTCTGCCACCCTCGATCCAGTAGCCAGAGCACTGCCAGCTTGCCTGCGCGCTGTGGCAGTTGCAGCGGTATCAATACGCCAGAGCGAAGGAATAGTGCTCTCCAATCCAGTCACTGTTTTAGTACCCCATGCAGTCGACACACTACTGAACCAGACCAAAACCCAACACTTGACTAGCGCCCGACTGACAGGATATGAGTTGACCCTGCTAGCACCGCACATTACCCTAAAGCGATGCACCACCCTCAATCCAGCCACACTGTTACCCCTACCCGAGAACGATTCTAACGTGGCTCCACTACACGACTGTGTGACACTAACCGATGAACAAACAAAAAGTAGAGTAGACCTCAGAGACACCGCCTTTCTAGAGCCAGATGGAGAACTATGGGTGGATGGTTCGTGCATCAAACCCCCCGACGGCACCACCTCAGCTGCATACGCTGTCACCACAGCCCGAACCATTCTAGAAACCGCCCGTATTGCCCAACGTTCCGCCCAGGCAGCAGAACTCATTGCCCTCACACGAGCATGTATTTTAGCAGCTGGCACCCCCAGTTAACATATACACCGACAGCCAATACGCCTTCGGGGTGGTTCACCATTTCGGGATTCTATGGAAAGAAAGAGGGTTCCTGACTTCACACGGTACACCCATCCTGCATGGAGATTTAGTCTCCGCCTTGACGGAAGCAGTCCTCCTCCCCAAAAAGCTAGCAGTGATAAAATGCCAAGCACATAGGAAAGTGACAGATCCCATTGGACAGGGAAATGCGCTAGCAGACGTTACTGCCCGAGCCACAGCAGAAGACAGAACCATGACACGAATGTATGTGACCAGGTCACAAGCTGAACAATGGACTGATGCTAGGACCACTGTAAGGGACATACAGACTACAGGCACACAAGACGAATTGACCGAGTGGGAAAAGGTGGGACTAAAAGACGAGGAAAATTGCTGGAGAACTAAAGACGGAAATAAATGGCTGTTACCCAATGCCTACCTCATCCCCATATTGACCATGGCACATTTACCAGCACACATAGGCTCCTCCCCCATGATTGAGCTAATCACAAGAGTATGGCATAATGTCAAGATAACAGAATCTGCAAAGCGCCTAGTACAACAATGTATAGTATGCCTACAACACAACCCAGGGAAAGGGACAGTAGTACCACGGGGAGGGTTTGGAGTCCCTGATCACCCCTTTGAAGTCCTTCAAATGGATTACATCCAACTAGAGAGATGCCATGGTCTAAAATATGTCCTGGTGGTTGTGTGCGCTTTTAGCAAATGGGTGGAGGCATATCCCACCCGCGACAATACTGCCATAGCCACTGCAAAAGTATTGTTGAAAGAATTCTTCCCCGGTACGGCCTTTGCAGAATTTTATGGAGTGACAACGGCCCACACTTCGTAGCCGAAGTGATACAGAACATACTGAAAGGGTTGGGGGTAAAACAAAAATTCCATGCCGTCTTCCACCCCCATTCAGCGGGCCTGGTAGAGAGACACAATGCAACATTGAAACTAAAGCTAGCCAAAATAGTTGCCACAACCGGGTTGAAATGGCCCGACGCCCTTCCATTGGCATTGCTATCAATGCGCTCCACCCCGACCAAACACAGACTGACCCCGTATGAAGTGGTCTTCGGCAGGCCTATGAACATTTGGGCGGCACCAAGACCCACCTCCATTAACGATGTCCCGAACATATTAATGTCAGACTATCTGCATAAATTGACAAACGAGCTAACAATTATCCACCAACAGGTGCAGCAAGCCTTGCCTGACATATCCAGGGGCCCAGGACATGTGATAAAGCCTGGGGACTTCATCCTAGTTCGCAACTTCCAAAGAACGAAGAATCTGGAGCCCAGGTGGACGGGCCCCTGGCAAGTCTTGATCACCACTCGAACTGCCCTCCGAGTGGAAGGAAAAAAATTGGCTTCACGCCCACCACTGCAAGAAAGTCCCTCCAACGCTGGCAACCTGTGAAGAGGTGGAGGTGCAAGAGGAAGTACTCGCAAAAGACCGACCAGCTCTGAGTTGCTACCCACAAGAAGACACCCTCCAACTGTCTGAATTTCCCGACCCCACGGTGCCATCCAAGGAAGGGTACAACCTAAGATCGACGAAAAGGGGGGAGCTCCAACAACCAGGCCACTAACTGAGTCAGAGTCTCAGATCAGTAGCACAGCCAAACGACGCTACCAGGAAAAACACCAGACAAAAGTCTGTGGTCCTAACAGTTGGTGAGCTCCTCGAAGATGATGGAAGAAACGGAACACCTGCAAAGCCACCGCAAAGACACCAAGACTTTTGAACTGCACAGTACAAAGACAATTGCACTTGTAGCTGCATTTCTCACCTGCCTCCTGCTAATGGTCACACTCTGGATCATTGAAGAGAATGCACCTGCATACAGAACATTGTCACCAACCATGCAACCAATCACAAAGAAAGAACACTACCTGGTATCACTACCGCCACATCTCCGAGAACGACGCAAAGAATTCTGGAATAATTCTTTCGTACAGATGCTGCACCAGCACAATCTTGCCACCAATGCCACTAACTGTTGGGTCTGTGGGCTGCTACCACATGCCACTGAACATTCCATCCCTTTCATCCCTTCACCCTTTTCTGTTCATGGATCTTGCCTTGCCTGGATGATGCTCCTACAAGAAAGTTACAAAGACAATGCCACTTCCGATGGGACAATCGCTCAGTTCTACAACGAGTTCTGGCTAAACCAAACAGGAAGAACAGCAGCTCCCTTTTGCCCTCACACCTCCAATACGACATTCCCAATGAATGTCCCCTCCAAAGAACGAGTGGAAATACAAGTGTTCAATAATCCTGTCAGAGCCACATTTTCCTACCTGAAGAAAAGAACTGCTGCAACACTGACTGTGGCCCTATCTGTGGTGAACGTCTCTGGCCTTGTATGCATTGAAGGCCGTGGGACTAAGAATGTGGGTCACAGCACTTGTAACATTGTAAGGACTTTGAACACTGCCAATCCTCCAGCATTTGTTGCAGCACCCAATATGTACTTTGTCTGTGGAACAAAAGCCTACACCTGGCTCCCAAGAAACTGGGGGGGCACGTGCTACATCGCCTTTGTTTTGCCACCGACCTACACAGCCCCTGCAGAGCATCATCGAGAAAAGCGTTCTAAAGACACTGATCAAGCAGACTCTGCCGCATCACAGTTCGTTGACGCAGCAAAAGGGCTCGTCCCGCTATGGGGTCCGATGGCAAACAGCCGAGCCATCAGACATCTGTCTCAAGCGGTAGAAACCGCCCTGAACGTCACAGCTGGCATCCTCACCAACAACACTGCCGAGCTTCAAGCGGTCCGTCTGGTGGCCCTACAAAATGGCATGGTCCTGGACGTGGTACTAGCGGATCGTGGAGGAGCATGTCGCATCATTGGTGCCAGTTGCTGCATATACATCCCTGATAATTCACCCTCTGTCTATGAAGCAATCGAACATCTCCACAGACTGTCTTCAGAAATTCATCAAGGATCAGAGACTTGGACAATTGGAAGTTGGCTTTGGGGCATCTTAAAGGACTGGGGTTGGAAAATATCAATGTTTCTCTTGGTCCCAGTATTGGCAATATGTGGTTGCTGTTTGGGTGTACACTGTATACCACCTTTGTGTTCTCTTTGCATAAGTGCCTTGCGCCCTAAGACTATGGACACTCAGTTAACAAAAATGAGAGTAATGTATGAACAAGAAATACAGGACATTATGGAGATCGAAATAGACTGACAAGATGGCTAGTTATGTTCAAAGGGGCGACTGTTAAGAACAAAACACAATCATGAACATTCTGCGCCATCTTGTCTGATGAAAGTTCCTATGTGCACATAAACTACAGTCATTCTGATTTACCACAGCAATTTGGTACTCTGTTGGTCACCTTCATTTCACCCTGTCCTCTAGCAGCCTTCTGACTCTCTGACCAAACCTGATATGTGTGCTGGGGGCTATAAACTATTTCCACGACAAACATCAACATCACCTGCTGCCTCAAACTCGTCTTTCCTCTCATCCCTGCACAAACGGGTTACAAATACCAAACAGACTCTTGCAAACATGGTTTATTGCACTACACACAGCAAGACTGGTTTTTTGCCAACAATGGGACCTGTTCTTATCAACAGAACGGACTCTTAGATCTGGCCGGTCTCACTCGCTTTTAGACCCTGAAGCAAGGTCCAGCTGCAATTAAATTGTCTGTTTTTGACCTGGGTGGGAGGAGAGTTAATGTTGGGCTTGTGTAACCATGTTGATAAAACAATGTCAGGCTTGTGTGACAACCTGCCTGGGGCGGAGACTCCAAGCTTGTAACCATGATAAAAGAAACAAATACATTGTGTAAAACTGTATAAAAGGAAGAGTCATAAGCATTGCCAGTAGAACACCTCCCTGAAGACATCCTGGTGTCAGCAGTTGACGTGGTCTCCTCTAAGAGTAATAAACCTTTTTCTTGCCTTCCAGCGCCTGCCTCGTTATTTTAGATGGTGAATCCAAAGTGGATTAAAGGTGACTTTGCGCCGGGCAGCATTGGGGATCCCAGGAGACTCGCTGCTTTTCACAGGATCCTGTTCTCGCAAGATACTTCCTTTATACAGTGTCTTAGTCCTTAAGTCTTAGGTGCATCAGGCGGTCTCATCGTGGAAATCTTTATTTTAAGGACTCGGTCATTTCCCTATTTCCTTGCCATGCACACAACTTGAGTAGAACAGACTCTAGATAAGCCTAGTCCATGGTGCTTAACATGCAATCAGTGTGCATCTCCCACCATTGGAGCCAGGTCTTTAAAGCTTAACTTGCATAGTATATAGTTTGTGATCAAATCTGTTCGGGCTTTGCCTAATTGCGAGATGCGGGACCAAGTTCTTAAATCCAGGGATGTCCTGTTTTCATGCAGGGCATCGTGGTATAGGTAGTTCTTGGGACATCCTATGAGCAGGTGTGGTGTTAAAAACTAATAACAAAATGTAAAAGTTTATCATGGGTGATTACATGTTTCAGCAGAGATCCACCCTGAGTATGTAAGTGGAATTCGGGATTGCAGGAAGGAGATAGAAACATGGTCCAAGCAGCTCTTATCTGATAACATCTGTGAATCTAAACACAATTTTTCCACCTATGGTCTTCTGAAGAGCTGGTCCTTCTAAGAAACGTTGGGGTCTTCGCAACCCATCCTCTTCCGCTGTAGCAAACTCTAAGGAATTTTGAAAATTGCCTTTGGATAGTATTTTGTATATTCTCTATTAGTTGTCATCTCAATCTGAATTCGGAAGTAAGCAGTTACAGGTTTGCTTTCCACTAAGAAGAAAAAAGTTGTAATTTGAATTGAAGGTAATTACAGCGGGAAGATAGGTAGAGGGCTGAAATCAAAGCCCACCAGCTTCCTAATGAACGCCTAATGGGAAAGAACATTTAATGTTACGAGATTAGGTGAGTGCGTGGGGGAAGAATGCAATGTGAAAAGACACCTCTGGGCCCTGAAAAAAAAGCAAAGAAAAAAAAAAGCAATTGCCATATGCTCTAAAATACTGCTAATCAAAAGTCAATTTTTTAGGATCTTTGGTCTTGGTAAATAAATTATTATATTAAATTGGCATGTTGTTGCTTGACCTTGCTACTGAGGTTACCCAGGTGGCAATAGATCTCAGTTTGTATTTCTGAAGCTTCTCTGGAAGTGGAGGATGCTGCTTCATTTACATAACTAAATATTCATGCTCTGAGGTCTTAACCTTTCTTATGGATGCTTTTGCTTAGATGGCACTGCTGCATTAAAGTGATGAGACTTCAGAAAACAGAAATCCCTACATTTGGTTTAATACGTTGTATATCTGAGCAGAGAAAATGCATTAAAAATCTATAATCGTTGCAAAAACGACATAACAGATCAGCAGAAAAGTAAAGAAGGGTACAACATGATCATAATGCATTAAATGGCAGGCATGTAACGCCAATAAAAATCTTTACAAACTGATATATTTTAGACTAATTAGAGAAATTAAGACTACAATTTCTGATTTTGACAAAAAACCTTTACTCATCCTGTCTTAAGCAGTAAATACATGGAAACTCTTCTACATAGACTCCTCTCCCCTCCATCGACACTGGTAATAAATAGCATATTACACTCTGCAGAACTGCATGCAAGATTTATGCCATGCTGTTTTTTCATGTGGGCTTTTTGTAAACAGGTATTTAACCACAACTAAATTCAAGAGATTAAATGCACGTAATGAGATGAGCTTACAATCACTAGTTGCTTTCTCCTGTAAATAGATACTAGAGTCCTAGAGTTCTGAACTGTGGTTATTACAGAATTTGACCTTTGCACCGTAGTAACAGATACATGTATGTACCTTGATTTGTACACTTATAGTAAATCACATGTTAGACTGAGAACGTTTCTTTTCACTGGCATTACATAAATGTATTTTACAGAGTTTTGGTAAAGCGGGAACCTAGACTTTGCGTCACAACAATGCATATTAAAAATATTAAACTTGCATAAAAAGTAAATCCAATGTAGACTGATAATTCATTATATTATTCTAAAAATAGACTAATCCTGTTACAGTTGCGGTGTCCTCACAGTCAGACGCCTTAAGACCCCATTGTTCGTTTTATCTTAATAGTCCACGGGTTACTTATAGGAGATTATTACAAGTAACTGCTCAAAATGCTGATCCCAGTTCGGGTTATATCATAACATAACATAAAGGGATTGAAAGGTGTGTCTTCCATATCCTATTATTGATGACAGGAACAAACAATATGGCGTAACTCCATAAAGTCCTTTAATTGCACTCTTACCTTTATGCCTTAATTGCATTCTGTTGCACATTGTTCTTTGCTCTGTGATCTGCTTGCACCCATGAATATCTAAAATTGGTACTAATCGTGGAGTGGTGGAGCAGGTAAGCCTCTGTTTACCGACCAGTCTCAGTTCATCTTGAGCCCTGAAGTTCTGCAGAAATCCTCAATCACTTCTACATCAAGGAGGAAAAGACCCACGAGGCCTGTTTGATATGGGCACTATCTGAATTGACATAAGTGATTCTGAACGGTGATTCATTACAATGAGGGAAAATGGTATCACTTTGTTGCCGGAGGCCAGGAGGTGGCGAGAACGCCTCTTAGTGGTTGGGCCTTTAGACCTGACAATACGAAAACACGCACTGGCATAGCCAATGGGCTCGACATTTGCTGCCAGCTTTTCGGCTTTGTCAATATTGGTTTTATTGTTTTTTCACAGTTTATTGCTGGGGAGGTTATGGGGCCCTCATCATTCTAAAAAAAATTCTCTAAAAGCAAAAAGATTTTTGATCTCAAAAGCATATGTTACCATAGCAGTCCCTGGCACTGAAGGGAACTCCTTTGTGTGCGGCTGTGCTTGTATATGGTCAGAATGACTTCATTCACATTGATGTGGGTTGACCCACTACCCTATGTTGGAGTGGGTAAAAAAAATATGAATGACCCATTAACTGAACAATGGTTGCAGAGGGTTGACCAAAAGCCTCTATAATGAAGTATATTATATATGTACTTTTAATAAAAATCAAAAAGTCTTGGATAGCATGAGACCTAAAAATAAATAGCCTAGAAAACGTGTGTACTTTACAGACATTTGTCTTCACTTGGGCTGGTGATGAAAATCGCTCCCTTATCTCCAGATGGATGTTTTGAGTAGACTCGTCAACGTCTAGACCGGAAGCTAGCCCCTTTCTGTGTGACCTGAAGCCAACTGATTACCAGCCTGGTTTCTAACTTCCTGCAACTCCTCAAGCTGTTTGCTCTGTCAGTGGAGTGGGACTAATGGAAATCCATGTGCTGGTTCCAAAATGGAAACGGTGGTTTCACAGTAGCGAGCGTAGGTACCTGGACACAATTCTGACCCAAATGGAGCACATTTCCTGGTTGCTTGATGTGGGGAAGGAGTTATTATGCTTGGTCTTAATGAACAGGAAATGTCTGAGTCAGAGCTAGCTATGTCATTGAAATGAGGCAGGCGGGCGTGTTTACCACATTCCAGCATACATCCTAGTTCAGAGACGTTTCAATGCATGGGCTAAGTGTTGAAGTTTAACATATAATTTAGTATTGTTTGGCATCACGCAGACTTAAATTGGCAAGAAATGGATAATACAATTCTAATTTGGTCCGTACAGGGGCCCTGAAATATGTATTGCTCGAAGTCTCAAATCTTTAAGATGACACTGTCCCACTTGCATGTGAAGGCGAAGTGTTTTTTTAAATTAACATTTTTATGCAGCGCCAACAAGACATGATGGGTATCCGAGCGCTTTACAGAGAGTTCTCGACGAGGTGCGTGCAGTTTACATAAGGACAGTATTGACTAAATTTCAACAACAACCGCACACATATAAGTTTTCATTTCTTTTTTAGTTTTACACGCTACAAGATCTGAAATGCAGCTATTATCACGTTTAGCCTTGAAAGCCCATAAAATGAGGAGGGCTGGGAATATTGAATCAAAAATATAGACAGGTCACGATATCATGACCACAGTATTTAAAGGATAAAATATTGAAAGTTAAGTTACTATACATTTTCTATACCTGTATCCAGATGTACTTCACTTGGTGTGGTGTATCTATAGCTTCAAGGTACATAGATGAGGAGTTAAGAATAAGTAATCTTTACCTCCCTCTGTGCTCTTACCTGTTCGATATTTTTTCCTCCATATTATGTTACAATATTGTGAACTATCGATATTTTGGATTCGGTTTTCCCTACTACAGTCAATAAAACATGGAGGAATAGACCCAGAGAAATCCAACATTTGGTTTCCTTCCTTCACCAGGAAGTCAGTCGCCTTGAAAGACAACACCTAATGTGTAATCTTCTACTCGCTATATTTTCTAGAAGCAGTTGACTTGTGCAGTCTTGTTCTTTTGATGAGATTGTTGGAACAGAAAATAGGTGTCTCCTTTTGGATCTCTCACATTTTGTTTCCTCCCATTCCCCGGAAACAGGAGTGGGGTGAGGTATCCCAGTCATCATGCAGGGAAGACTGGGCAACCAGACAAACATTCAACCAATCAACCCCTTGCAAGCAAACCCTGCCAACCCAACCCCAGTAGCCGCCAACAGTCCTGCCCAGACTCATTGAGGTGCTGAAGTCACTAGAAGGGAGTCTAGCACTACACGAACCGTATCCCCCAGCTCCTGCACCCAAATCTCAGGCAACATCTCGAGCATCCAACTGGCAGCCTCAAAGAGGAGGTGGTGTGGTTGACTAAGCTGGGCCCAAGCCAAGCAGCGAGCGGGTGGAAGTGGGGACCCCAATGGTCCTTGTGGCCGCCACTCCCTAGGTGATGTTTGGTGGGCCTGCTACCCGCCAGAGGCACATGCAACCTTCTACAGATGCCTCAAGCAACCTTCAGTGGAACAGATGGACAGAAGGCGGCATTGGGGTCCCTTGGGGCCACAAGCCCAAAGCAGAGCTTCTCTGCCTCCTTGTTCTGTTACTAGCTCTTACTGGCTTAGAAGTTTTCTAAAGCTGTATGCAGGGCCGGACTGGCAACCATAACCGGCCCTGGCAAAGTGCTCGGCCAGCCCCCCCCCCCGGGGCGTTGGGGGTGCGGCCGAGCTGTTTGCCAGGGCCGGTTTCGGCCGATTTTTTTACAGGGGCCGATATTGCAGCTATACTGCTAAAACGGCCCTGTAACAAAAACGGCCCCAAGGGGCCCAAAACCGACCCCCCAGCCCTGGCGGCCCACCGGGAAATGCCCGGTGCCCGCTACGGCCAGTCCGGCCCTGGCTGTATGCTTAGATGTGTAGTTACTGGAGAGTGTTGAAAATGATTACAGAAAGCACAGTTCAATGTAAGGTACTGTGTATTCCTGATGGACTCTTCTACCTGGAATTTCCTCATCTCATGAACTGTCTTTCCACGCTAGGCTGGACCCAGAAAAGTTGAAATACCTCCCCTGCAAAAGTGGGTGGCAGCTTGGCTTCATCTCTACTCATTTGTCATCCTGGATGTGGCATCACGGAGCCTTTACAGTTCCAAGATGGAGCTGTGAGATCAGTTCCTTTTATCTGTGCCTTTTTCACACGCAGATCTGCAGTTGCTCTACACTGGAATTATGCTTTCAGATTTTTTTGCCTAGCCTTTAGGCATTGTCTTGCAGCCTATAAACGGCCTGTACACTGGCGACTGTAGGTCATGTGTGGGGTTTCTCTCTCACTTTTAAAGAGTCCTTCGTTCCTTAGGTTGAGTGGGCTTAACTCCATTTTCTTTCCTCTCATCCGCTGGGCAGGGCAGATCAAGGGGCCGCTGCTCTCTGGGCAGATTGCCATAGAGTGGATTCCAAACTTATGGAATTTCCTTCTTCTTAGGGATCTTCTCATGTAACTGATGTAACTGCCCCTGGCATAGGTTATTTTAATCCTGAAGGATGGTGTTTGTCTACTTCCCCCTGCTGAGTGTGTGACTTTCATTCTTCAGTCCTGCAGACTCTTGAACAAGATTTGTGTTCTGTACCAGCTTTTTAGGTCTCGCCTGGCGTTGCAGCGCGCATGAGCTGCTCGCTCTAAGAGTGCTTCTTCGAATCAATACGGTTTCAGAAGTTGACTTTCTGCTTCGCCCGTAATTTCCATTGGTGTGCGTCATTTGGTGTCATTAATTATGCTAAACGGAGTGTGATGATTGTACCGGAGGCTTTTTAGTCCCTCCTGGTTACCACCCTGTCCACTTTTGGCCCCGCCCACCTGGACTGGATCTTTTACTCCGTGGCGTGACACAGTGTCTTCTAATTGCTGGGTGAGCACTTTCTTTTTTAATTCGCACAATGGCGTGGCGACAGCTTTTTTAAGTCGGTAACCATTTTTTTGTTATTGAAAGAGGACCGTGCTTGTTTTTAGCAAGCGGTGTGTGGTAACTTCTCTAGAACTCTCTAGCCAGGCACGCACTGATTATGTATTCACAGTTGTGTTGG
This sequence comes from Calotriton arnoldi, assembly GCA_963921515.1. Classification (NCBI taxonomy): domain Eukaryota; kingdom Metazoa; phylum Chordata; class Amphibia; order Caudata; family Salamandridae; genus Calotriton; species Calotriton arnoldi. Next base: position 674,079 of record CAWUFW010001456.1, on the reverse strand, counting down.
GGGCTTGCTCACTCCATAGAACCGCTGAAATTATTTAAATTTCCATTTACGATCCAGTCACCTCCCATTTTGTTTTCTATCCATCGTGTTCTTTTTTTTATATAGTTCTACATAGCGCGAACTCGACCCGAAGGTATCAGAGCGCTTTAACATGAGCGTAAGTTACGTTACATCGTTCTCGTATCGCGCTCATTTGCGGTGTGTGGTAACTTCTCTAGAACTCTCTATCCACGCACGCACTGATTATGTATTCACAGTTGTGTTGGGGGCTTGCCCACTCCATAGAACCGCTGAAATTATTTACATTTCCATTTACGATCCAGTCACCTCCCATTTTGTTTTCTGTCCATCGTGTTCTTTTTATATAGTTCTACATAGCGCGAACTCGACCAGAAGGTAACAGAGCGCTTTAACATGAGCGTAAGTTACGTTACATCGTTCTCGTACCGCGCTTATTTTCCGTGACCCAGCACGAAACCACAGAACCAAAGTGCGGCTCGAGAAACAGCAGGCACAGCTAAAAACGTTAAAGTTATAAAGACAACTTACAGTTCAACCGAGCAACGCTGGCCAGTAATATATTCATTACATGTATTTTAATAACCATGTTTACACGTAAGCGCAGATAGTCTTAGTGTAGAATCCTGAAATTATGTTAAAAATGTGGCCGTAAGAAAAGCAATTGCAGAAAACGAATTTCACTGTCAATGCAGAGTCTGCTAAACTACTCGACATGTGGTCGTCCTAATCCGTCAGCTTTCTTCTTGCCACAGGGACCCCCCCCTATCCCACTTTTGTAAAATATACTGTGGGGGTCGGCTTCCTGCCCCAGTGGCCAGGAGCTCTGGGCTTCTCTCTACGCTTAATACCGAGGAGCCAGCCCCACGCGACTTGCAACCGCGCATACTTCCGTGGAAGCCAATGTGTAGCGAGCCTGCACTTCCATTCCCAGAATGCAAGGCGCTTCGCCCTGAAAAAGCAGCACCACGTAAGGTCCCGGAAGGGTGGGCAGGGACAGACCCTGTCAGAGGAGCCCGAGTGAAAAGGGCGGCGATATAAAGGGTCAGAACCCCAGAGAATGGCCAACGCAGAGGGCTGAAGCGAAGAGGTCGTGGGGGATGGGGGAGCGACAAGGACCTGAAGCGTCTCTTAAGGAGCTTTAGGGTCAGGAGGAGCCAACCTCCTGGGTGGGGGGGAAGGGAACTGAAAAGTATTACAGATCCTCCATGGCACCGGGGATACCAAATTTGTTTATTCAACGAATGCAACAACCACCATTAGCTAAACCACACCAACGCAGTGCCACCACCACCACCAACAACACAACACTACCAACACAACTACATCCATATGCCTCATACTACTCTCATCCACACTCACAAACCTTCTAGCACACACTGCTCTTCTCCGCAACACTCTCCATCCTTCTGCCTAACACTGCTCTTATCCTCATCACTCTGTCCTTCTGCATCACACTGCTCTTCTTCTCCTCCTCCTTCTTCTACAATCTCCCTCACACTGCTCTTCTACACCTATCTACTTCCTTATGCCTAATACTAAGCAAATAATCTTACCTTCCTGCTACCTCACACTACTCTTCTACTTCTCACACTCCTTTCATACCCCTCCTACTACTCTTCTACTCCTCTCTCCTTCCTTATGCCTCATACTGCTCTCCATACTTTCCTTCCTTCAAAATCACGCTAATCTCCTCCATGCTTTCTTCCTTCTCCCTCATACTACTCTCCCCACTCCCCTTTCTTCTGCCTCATGTTATTCTCCTCCTCACTATACTTCATTAACCCTCATGCTATTCTTCTACTCACTCTCTGTCCCAAATCTTAAACACTGCTCTTCTCCTTCTAACGCTATGCGTTAAACTACTACACACATAACAATTACAATTCAACCAACATAAAGGCACAACATATCACACACAAACACTCAATAAGACATAGCTAAAATACAATACCATTAGCAAAGCTAATAGCTTTAACTTAAACAAAGGCGAGACCTATTGCATTTCCAATGCTTGTTGTATTTCAGATTTCAGTTCTGCCTTTAGGTGTCGTATCAGCACTAATGTCCTCGCACAGCTTCTGTTAGTGATGATAGTGTATTTTCATGGTTCAGGGTATTTCTGTCTCTCCAGCTCACTGTGGTCAAGGTGCTTTTTCCCTAGATACTGTTGTTTTCTCTTTGTCTGGGGATTTTCTTCACCCTCTTCATAGCCATGCTGCTTACAAACTGGGTGTCTTATTTACCTGTCTGGTGAATATCTTGTCTTTCAAGACCGCGTTATCACAGTTATGTTGCCCTTCTGTTCTGTTGAGCAACCTCTTGGGGCTTTCCCCTCTTAGGTGGAGCTTTGCTCCAATTCCCTGGTTTCTCCTGTTCTTGCATTTTCTCAGTTTGGAGACAGCCTTGTTAGAACTGGAGTGAGTTATATTTACTGTGAGTAGGCAGAAGAGGGGGTGGCATACTGCTGCTCTTGTGTGCCTCTTTTGTTCTTGATGGCTTTGCTCTCATTTGGGAGAAATAGGTTCTTCTTTCGAATCTTCATGCATGGCTGTCTCTTGCCATGGGCTTGAGATGACCGGGTTCATATCCTTGGACCCTAAGGCGATAAGTCGCCTCAGCTGCACGTTACCCACTGTCAGTCCGCTTTTTGTTTAATGCGCTGAGTAGGTGACCCATCTCCAAGAACGGCTACCAGTTGTGGTATGCTCATTTTGTCTTTGCACCGACAAGATTTGCTGTGGTTTTCTTTTTGTCTGCTCAGTGATTCCCTACTTTGCATACTTTCTATGTGCCATTTACTTGGCCCTTCTTGAGCCTGTTTGGTCGTTGTTTCTGATGTGTTTGTTTCGGGCCCACGCATAGTTGTTCCGGACTGTGGAGCTATAGGTTTGATCTATGTTTCTGCCCTGTCTTTAGTTGTATTCAGCATGTTGGAATTCCTGATGTATGATTTTTCTTAATATTCTTTATCCGTACTCCGATTCCGTGCCCTACCAAAAAGTGAAAAGGAGGGCAAATTCACCTCCCGCTTCTTCCAGGATTTTGATTTTTGCGTTGTTTGGCAATGCCTTACTTGACTGATCCTCATTGGATACACTGATCTTTAGTGTGGACAGAGCGGCCCTGCAACTGTTGGCCTGTTGCAGTGTGCTTTAAAAAAACAAACAAACAATATATCAATAATATTGTTTGTTGTAGGGGATGTCCTTTCTTTGTCATTTTCTAGGAGTGTTTTTAGTCGAGACATGGATAGACGGTAACAAGGAATCAGGTTCTGCTCCTTCCTGTCAGACATTATTGCCTTGGAACTGGGCTTATAGGGATGGACGCCATACCGTCTGCTTTGGAAGTTTGTTTGTTACATTTCCTCCTCAAGTGCCCCTCCTGGTGAGTACTGCTTTGATGTTGTGTCATGAGGTGAGGTATCTGCAGATAAAGTAACCATTTGAAGAATAGGTTACTTATCTTTAAAAACAATCTTTTTTATTGTCACTCTATGTACCTGCATTTTCCCCACTGACCTTCCCACTTCCCTGTCCTGAGAAGTAAATTTATTTATTACGTTTCCAAGTTACTTTTGTGCCATTTTCGTCGTTCTTGTTTTCGCCTCCAGGGGCTTGGAAAAAGTTCAAGAACTGACACTAAAGCGCTGGGGTGGCTCCACATACGGCTCTGTAATGTCACTGCTGAGAAGGCACCAGAGTCGATCTGGAGCAGTGACGCCACCTACAGGTACAGGAGGGCTATTTCAACTTTTCAGGATGCAGTCTGCTGCCTTAAGGAGATTCACACGGTGAGAAATCCGCTGGTAGATGGAAAACCCACCAGAAATATTGTTACCGAAGGTAAGTAACCTTTTCTTGTAAAGCACATATTTACCCTTTGGGGTATCTTGGCACTGAATAACATGTTTTTAGAAAAGAAACCTACTCTGATGGGACTGTGTCAGATGTTCTTCAGTCACAACTCCTGATTCTGTGCTTAGTTCATTTGACAGCAAATCTAAATTGTTCATTTCCTGATCCTCTTTTCACAGGATGCAGATCCCAGATTAGGGTTGAGGATGTTCCACATTCTGGGACTTTAGAAGTTCGTTGGTTGATCAGCTGGGCAAACGCTTGAGAGAGGTTTCTGTTATGTAGTGAGGTGCCTGTTTCTGCAGGTTTTCTTGCCTTTGCCTTAGTATGCTTTGTAGGTTATGGTCAGAACCTTACACTTAATGCTGGTACGTACCAGCAGCCCTTCCAGTGTTTCAGAGTGAGTTTAATGCGGTTGCTCTTGCTGAGGTTTAGGCACTTTTGGTCTTCCTCGTTCTGCAGCCTTTTAGCCCCTGCAATGAGTTCCTATGGAAGGTCAGTATAGATATATTACAGTAGCCCAGGTGAGGGATGACCAAAGCTCTTGTCAGCTCCAACTGATGATGGATTTTAAGTAGTGATAATATTTTTCTGAGTGAGGAGAGATGGATATTGTATCTTTACAACTTAGTTGATTTGAGGAGCACACTGGAGTTAAGTCGAAAAATAGCTCTAGGTTCCTTACTTTTATTTCTTGCTAATATATTGCATTTCTGTCATTTTGTAGAGTTGTAGACGCTGGCCTCATGGACCACATAGTTGTGTTCTAATAGTTCGAGGGTACACTTGCCATTACTCTGAGATGGTTTGGAGGCCGACTCGCAAAATAATAGGAATTAAGGCTTGTTGGAGTAGCATTGTCCATTGCACTGGACCTGTGACTGACATACGTAATAGGTGCCCATTTTTTGCGTTCTTGCATTTGAGGAAGATTATAGCCTAAGCCTGTGGGGCTTCTTTCAGTCTTACTGCATGCTTCTGTAGGGTTTGTAATATTTCAGAGCTTTTTTGTGGCCTGGAAGGACTAGAAGTGTTTTTTGGTCCACTCCTATTGGCATATTGAGTAAGTTTTGCGGTGCACACACAGGAAAAGAAAGATTTTTCAGGAAGCACCTGCAGTATGTCACCATTCCGAGTAAAATTGTTGTATGTGGACATTTTTGAGCGGTTGGCCCAGGGAGTGAGCACCCTCAATTTTAGGAATTGTACAGAGTGCAGTGACTTAGACTTGCAACTAATCAACAACTCCCCTGACACACTTCTGCACCTTCGGAGCCGCTGGGAGGTTGACCTCCCGGACATGCATAAAGATGACTGGCCGTAGGCCCTGACGTCGCCCAAAGAGGTGGCCATAAGGACACAGTTTAGATTGGTGCAGCTCAAAATACTTCATAGAGCTTACCTAACTTGCAATACAATGGTAAAAATGGGCAGAAGGTCAGGTTCACTGTGTCGCAGGCACTGTGGTCAGGAAGGTACATTCTTTCACATTATATGGGAATGTCGGGCAATCCGGACCTTTTGGGAATTCGTAGTGATGTGCATGAATGATGTATGTGGCAGTGATTTGACACTCTCTGCGAAATCGTGCCTTCTTAATGTGTGGGAAGCCACTAACCTAGTTCGCACAGTTAAAATTTGGGTGTCCTTGGGCATGATTATCGCTAAGTGAAACATAGCCCCTGGGGGGGCTGGATCGGCACCACTTCTCAGAGATTGGAACAGAGACATGGATTGAAGTATGGTAGCAGAGATTTATGAAAGCTGGGGTTGTCTCAAGAAATGGTCAAGGGTTTGCGCAAATGGAATGTCTACAGAGGGAGTCCATGTTCTGCCCTCACTATCATGTCAATGGCTTCCCCCATTCCCAGAGGGGAAGTATCGATTGTACCCCGGGATGGATAACTTGGTGAGAGGTTTGGCACAGCGGCTAGGGCGGCTGACTCCGGAGCACAGGACTCATGGTTTGATCCCCGACGTGGCGGCAGTTCAGCTCAGCACCATGTGACTCTGGGCAATAGCTCACTTAATCTCCCTGACGGCCCCCAGCGCCTTGAGACCCTTAGGTGTGAGTAGTTCGCGCTTTACAAATACCGGATTTAGATTTTTAGATTTAAGTGTCGAATTGCCAACAGGGGACATAGCCAACAATACGAATGCAATGTCTCTAATTATTGATAACACATAAGACTGCTGTGGTGTATTATGTATGATCGAACTGCTGTAAACCTAATAAAAAAAATTTTCAAAATGGATGTGTACGTTAGCTCTGATGGTGCGGCAGCTTTGTAGTGTCCCTTTTCCTTTCTTTCGTACAGATATCTAGGTATGAAGAATTGTTCTGTTGTACCACATTAGCATGGCATTCTCTGCTGAGGGGAATGGGTGACAAACCTGCGTGTGTACAGATTGGGTTGGCACCATGGAGGGTGTCAGGGCATGGCATAGGAAGTTTTCAGGTGATAGTAGTGCTTGGAGGGGCCAGTGTTTGAATGCTGTCACCCTTACACTTTGACTTGGAGTTTGGGATCTGACCTCTGTGGCATGTGGTCACCTACTGTGTAGATGTGGCCATCTCACCAGTGAGCTTCGTCCCAGGGTATTCTAGGCTCATCAGGCCGGGCATGCCTTAAGGTTATCTCCTTCATTGTGATTTAATGTCTGTCCCAGCAGATGGCACGCTTTTGCTCATTGGATGCCCTTTGCCAGACGGATGATGGCTTCCCTTTTGCTGGAGTGTAGCCGGGCCACAGTCTCCACACGAGCGTCTCACTTGGGATGTGTAGTTCGTGACAGTGGATGACGTTTCTGTGTGCTGTGCTCCTGGGTGCAGATTTGATGGTTCCCTCAGTGAAGACGACTCGTGTGCACTCATCTTACCTCTGACGGTTTCTGGGAAGCCATGTCCTGGAGGCCTGTCTTTTGCTCACGAAGGATAAGCCATCTCAGAGTGGCAGAGGGACAGGCATGGATGAGTTGGGCACGAATCTTGTATTCAGTGTCTGGGAGGTTGCACCTGCTGGGGAGCTTACAGAGCTGGGCATGGACTGTCGACTGACTCACCGGCGTATTGTTTGGGAGCCTGAGTAGAAATTGCTTATTATCCAGGTTTACAAACCTCTTGAAGTATGTTGTCGAAGCTGTACCTTTTTTGTTGTTGTGGTCTACAGCTTTTTTTGTCGTGGGCTACAGCATTGATTGTCCAGGGTACCTTGTGGTCCTGGTCACAAGCTTGTTCTGTGGCAGAAGTGTCTTTTTCAGGAGTGTGTGAAATTTGTGTAAATTGCTTGTATATAAATATGCGAAATTTCTGCATAATTGTGCGAAATTACACAAAATGCAAAACCATTATTTGGTGCTATATTTTAAAGCAAAATGACGTTCTGTCGCCTAAATGTGGCAGCCATATGCTTGCATTAAAAAAGTTTAATATGTTAAAACAAAATATATAATGTTATTAAAGTAGTACGGTGTTTCATGGCAGGCAGGTGTTCCGAGACCAGGTGTACAAATGCTTCTTTGTTTTAACACACATCACGGGAAAATATGATTTACACTGATGCAAAGAAAAGGCACTCTTAGCTTTCAATTAATGTAACATGAAGGCATAATTTAAACTCACAAGGACCATTAATAAAAAGGATAAAGATCGGGAAGAAAAAAAAAGCATTGTCAAAGGGAAGTTTTTGCCCACCAGCCCTGCTACCGGCCTGCACTTCTTTTTAGGTTGATGTTTACGTGTGATCTGGAACTCTTACGGTGCAAGAGTGCCAATAGTTGATGTGTGCTGACCCATTGCCTCAAGAGGTAGGGGGAGGGGGGGTGTGTGTGTCTGTATGACAGCTGAACACAACAGTGAATGAAGTTGGCTGACCCAAGCCCCTCCATGTATGTCTAACTGTATGGAATACTTAGGAATGTTCTTGATTACATGAGGCCGGCTAGACATCCAATGCTGCCTGTAGGCCAGACCTTAAAGCCCAGTAAGTGTGCGTGGTGAATGAACCTGCCTGCCCCTTTTTGACGTCCAGTTTTAGGCTGCATAAGGTTGTGTTGGGCATTGTGCGTCTCCTATGGCATAGCCTGGCAGTCTGATCCCCTACCCTGCCTAAGTATATTTCTGGATGACCATGATAGGTAGAACCATGAGGGGCAACACCATGGCTGCGTCGTCGTATGCTAATTAATGAAGTGGTGTAACATATAACTTTAGCGCAATTCACGGGTCTACTGTCTCTTTATGCTTCATCTTAGTAGGCAAACATGGTGGGAGGGTTAGCGTTCCTTGCCGCATAGTTTGTCGTGGCCTAGCGCTAAACACAGGTAGGACACATATTTCCAAAATTCCAAACTTTGACTGCAAAGAATAAGTACAAAAATATGTCTAATTTATAAAGCCCAGCACCTTTATGTGAAAGGTACGTTATGTAAAATGTGACTGATTTATTTGAAGCGGTGAAGTCCCTTTTAAGTTTCACTTTCTCCCATCTTTGCCCTCCTCCCTCTCCACCCCTGAATAGAAGGCATCCTCCAGACCTCCTGTGGGGCAGAGCCTCTGCTGGGAACCAGGGCAGGTTTCCTCTTCAGGCAGTGCTCCTTCTTTGCAAACACGCGATAAATGTGAGAGGTGTTTAACAAAGGCCATTAATGAAATAAGTTAATGCATGTAAATCAGACTTGAGCTGTTCACAGTAATTATGGTGCAGCTTTATTTTTTACAAATTATTCTTGGGTAATGAAATAGCTTTCCATATGTTATTTTTAGGGAGGTCCTTTCCTTTCCAGTTAATGGATGATGGTGAAATTGAATCATTAGAGGACATGGGTAAAGAGAAGAGGCGATCGGAGACATATAAGGTGATGATGAGAAATTAGTAGAAAGCCCCAACCTAATAAAATAAAAAAAGCACAAGTCATGTGGCGAGCTCCTCTGGCGAGCTCCTCTGGTGGGCTTCTCTGGCGCACTCCCCTGGTGGGCTTCTCTGGCGCACTCCCTTGGTGGGCTCCCCTGGCGTGCTCCCCTGGCGTGCTCCCCTGGCGTGCTCCCCTGGCGTGCTCCCCTGGCGTGCTCCCCTGGCGTGCTCCCCTGGCGTGCTCCCCTGGCGGGCTCCCCTGGCGGGCTCCCCTGGCGGGCTCCTCTGGCGGGCTCCTCTGGCGGGCTCCTCTGGCGGGCTCCTCTGGCGGGCTCCTCTGGCGCGCTCCCCTGGCGGGCTCCTCTGGCGGGCTCCCCTGGTGGGCTCCTACGGCGCGCTCCCTTGGTGGGCTCCCCTGGGGGGCTCCTCTGGTGAACTCCCCTGGCGGGCTCCCCTGGCGGGCTCCTCTGGTGAACTCCCCTGGCGGGCTCCTCTGGTGAACTCCCCTGGCGGGCTCCTCTGGTGAACTCCCCTGGCGGGCTCCTCTGGTAGGCTTATTCTCGTCCTTGCTGTTATTGCCTTTTAGATTGCTCATGCGCTGAGCCTTGTTACTTTTGAAGATGGCCCACTCGGACTCAAGCTCTTCTTCCGTGTGTACCCGATATCTCTGTCGCGCCCTTGTTCCATACCCCGAAGCTTCCTGTCCCCAGTGATAGTAATTATTTACATAGCGACCCCACAAACAGAATTATATCTAGATGTTTCAAAAGTAGGGGTTAATAATATCCAACTCAGTGGTACTTATTGCTTCAACCTCAAAACAACGAAAGCCTTTTTCGGTCCTGTTGGGATTCATACTGCGGCCTGCACGTTGTGTGAGTGTAGCCGCAATGGGTGTTAAACCCACTATCCCAACCTACCAGGTTCTAACCTTGTCTCCAGTCTTGACTACACAGTATCACAAGTAAAAAAACAATATTCCCTTCTGTGTCGTAATGTAATTCTATTATGGAGATCTATATAAGTTGCACATGAACCAACAGTAATAGAATATTAATTCTTATTTAGTATCACACAACGTAATTCATTTTGCCACTCATGTATTTATTAATCACTTTGTAAATCCAGGCTAAACTTTTTTTTATATAAAAAACCATGCAGTTAAAACCGTATTTCTAAACACAAATAAAATCATTAAAACACATAAACCTGTGATTGTAAAAACAATTGATATCGAAGTGAGAGATAATTAGATGCTACTTTGAATTACATCGAGGCTTTCCTTTTTCAATAAATTCCTGCCTATATCCATTCTACTTTAAGACTAATATCATACTTTACAGCTTCAGAACCTTATCGGGTACTGTACTCTATTCAAATATACACTCCAATACATAGTGTGAAACACTAACATATGCAAAATTACAAGTATTCAATAAAAACAAAACTTTATTGTTGTCCAATTGTCGACGCGTTTCGGTGTATCTAAGAATTCTTAAACACCTTCCTCAGGACTCAAATTTAAAAACACAGATTTTATTTTCTCAAAACCAGATCAAGTATCTAAAAAACAAGAAATAATTGGAATTAACTTCAAAAATATACGTGTGAAACTATTACATTTATTATATTAGTTCTGTACCTCCTAAGTATATTAAACATGCAACCTCCTCTTAAGCATGTTACACTCTATAGGAAATATAATAATTCCTATGTCCAATTTTCCCCAGAGTTTACTATAATTTATAGTTAAGGTTGATAGGAACTCTTACCCTTAAAATACTTTATCAAGCGTAATCGATACCTCGGATGACCTTGTATCACTCCTCCATCCTCTCTCCTCTAAGTGTCCTTAGTTAATGAGGACCAACACCTACAGAAATTATATTTTATTATTTCCAATAAATACTCTTTTTGGACCATATCCAATAGGTGGCAATAATATCCTTATACTTACTCAAAGAGCATTCAATTGACTGCACATCCCATGTAGGATCAGCAAGTTCTATGGAATTTCTTATTCCTGTGTATAAAATTATTCCGTCTCATTAATATTATAGTCCTTATAATTCAAAGTTTATAGGCTAATTTGATGTTACTAAACAATTACCACTATTCAAATTTCTTTGACCGCTCCCTTGTATCAATTTTCAAGGTATTAAATTTCGGATCAACCGTTGTATATTCAAAGAGCTCCTTTAAAAAGTACGAACACCTTTTATCAATTAGGTTGATTTCGTATTCCTAATGAAATCAAAAAAGACATTTTTGTATATATAAGGAATACTAAATATTCCATAACGTTTTCCTTAAAATGAATTCATATGATTTAACTTAGACTACTTTGCAGTAAGGGGCCCTAGACGTTATTTTATATATTTTTAGCTATTTTATCAGGTTGCTAGATTTAAATGTCCTTTATAAACCTGCTCCTCCTTCAATCAAACGAACTGAACTTCACAATATAGTACTAATGTGTGGGATACAAAATTCCCAGATTAAATGCCTCTACTCGACCTTAACACTTCATTAGATGGACAGGGAACCATGCCTAAAATGATCGCTGCTTCGCTGGCTTAGCACACGTTATACTGTTCTATACTATAGCCATTTATCAAGCTAATGCGTTCCCTAGACCGTGCTATAGTTAAAAAGCGGTCATAAATGAAACGCAATACATTATACTTAGTGCTACGCTGGCTTCACATACTCTATGCGTCCTATGTTATCTGTGTAGCCCTTACGTGAAGCTAGTAAATTACCTCAATTTTATCACATAAAAAATGGTGACTATGAAGAGAGGCGTATCTAACACTCTCTGAGCAATACACACGCCCGTAGGTATTATTAATTACCACAAGCTAGGGCGTTTACTATTATACATCTCTCATATCTCTAACTCCTAAGCCGATTAAATAATGGCTAGTTGGCAAAGTATGACCCACGAGCATCTTAATATATCTCAGTTGTATACTCATATGCATCTAGCTACAGTTCTCTCGCTATTCACACAAACCGGCTTGCAAACCTAACCACCGAGTACCTCGATATTCCTCAATTAGAAACCGAAAGATACCTACATTTTTCAATATACACTGACACTCGCATTTAAAAGGACGGACACCATTCAGTCAAACTCTCACCTAAGTCCTTGGAGCAGCATTTCGTCAACGTGGGATTTCTGGTGTAATTGTTAAACCACCAAGAGCAGTGTTCTCTCTATTTATACGTAATTGTCACGTCGCATAATGATTACGTATTTGGCCGGCATTTTGGTAGTTTTTACTTTGGCCGATATACCAATATCATTATATCCCCACTGATCAGTGGCGGCTGGTGAGATTTGAAAGTGGTGAGGCGTAAAAAAAATATTGTATTGCAGTGCAGCGAGCAAGCGTAGCGAGCGAGCCCAAACAGCCTACGGAGGGTTCGGGGGGGTTCTCCCCCCGAGAAAATTTTGAAAAAAGAGTGGACAAATGGTGCATTTTCAAGCAAATTTGAGAAAGCAGGAAGGATAATAAAGCAATTGTTAATTGCCTTGCTGTTTCCCTGTCAAGCAGCATCACACCCCTGTACATCTCCCTTCTATGTTCATTGCCTTGCTATGTCCCTGTCAAACACCAGCACAACCTTGTATGTCTCTCTGCTATGTTCATCGCCTTCCAGGTGTATGCGTTAATTTTATAATTTGTATATGGTTTGCTGGTGTATAAGACTACTCAATAACTATTCCTGTTGTATATCTACAAGGTTAATCTCTGTGTAAGCTTTACTAGTAACTAATTATAAATCTACAATAACTATCAGTTTCTTGCACATAACTAGAAGATTACATAAAGTATAAATCTTCCTGGTGTATAGCTGTAGGATTACACTTTGTGCAACACTTCTTGATGCCTAAATGTGAGACTTGACTTTGTGCAAGTCTTTCTGGTGTATAATTATAATACTACAGGTTGTGTAGGAGTCTCTAATTTATCACTTTAGTATTAGACTTGATGTGCAACTTCTCGATTAAAAACTGTAGAGCTAAACAGTTAATAAAACAAATCTTGATTTCGTATTTGCCAATATTATGAAAACTAGGGTGCATGCTGTTGCATCAACTCTGTGTCTAAGAACAAAAGAAATGAGACGTGTAAACGTAGTGATATTAAATGCTTTGTGTTAACAAATTTAAGAAGCAAAGGGTTACTTCGGTTTTGACCCAGCACTGTGTAATAAAGAGGGTAATTCAAAATCTATTCAAGGATTTTGAAGATTCGACATATGATAACTCATCCTAGCAAGCATAGCACAGCAGAATAGCAAAACACAGCAAAGCACATCATAACACAATTCAACGAAGCCCAACAAAATAACATACCACAACCCAGTATAGCGCACTGTGACATAACATAACATAGGTTAATGTGACACGTCACAACACATTAACATAACAAATGACTCGGCATAGCATAACAAAGCATGGTATAATTTAAGTAACTTAACATAGCACAGCATAGCATAGCTTAAAGCAGCATAACAAAATGTCACATAATATACCACCTCAACATACCGCACAACTCAACAGAACACAATCCAACATAAGAGAAGCCGGCACCGGATTCAGCTTACATTTCCTGCTGTTTTAACCACAAGTAACTGTGAGGCCGAAATGCAGGACACATCTTGCGTTTGCCTGGCCCTAAATGAATGTTGTGAAGTCAGACCGTGTCCACTATGGGACATCAGTGTTGACACAGTACACATCACTGTGGATGTTGGTTATAGACGATAACATGTTTACAGCGAGCAGGGCAGCAGCAGCGGCTTTTAAAGGGAGTTTGGGGAGAGTTGGAGTATCACCATGTGGCATGTGTGTGTTAACAAATAATAAAATAACAGCGTCAACATTAAGCAGACACTCATACCAAGACCAACAACAAGATCTGAACGTAAATAACCATAGAAATGTATGAATCCAATATATTTAATGCCACCATTTTGTCCCCAAACATTAGCTTTCCAGTTTATACAAATACACATACTTTGCTATCAGAAACAGCGGAGAATTACCTGAGACAGCAGGGACCACCTTGAGGCTTCAGGGGAAGAGAGCTGAGACAGCAGGAAGCACCGTGAGGCTCTAAGGAAAGGACCTGAGACTGCAGGAACCACCCTGAGAATCTATGGGAAGAGACCTGAGGCAGCAGGAACCACCCTGAGACTACCCGGGAAGAGACCTGAGACAGAACAGATACACCTGGATCTGGACATGAAGAGATCTGCGACAGCATGCAACATCCTGGGAGTAGGCAATAAGGGAAGAGACCGGAGACAGCAGGAACCACCCTGAGAGTAGGCAATAAGGGAAAAGACCTGAGACAGCGGAGATAAACCTGGAGCTGGACATCAAGAAGTCCAAGACAACCCTTGGGCTGTAAATTAGAGATCTGACACAGCAGAACCGACGTTTGGGCTGTCGAAGAGGAGGTGTGAAGAGCCGAAACCACCCTGAGGGGTGCAAGATGAGATGTAAGACAGCAGAGCCATCCCTCAGGGTTTAGGGTGGGGGGGCGATATGGACTCAGAGACAGTCCTGAGAGAGAGCAAAATAAGAGGCCTGAGACATCAGAGCCAACCCTTGGGTTTTATAGGTGGAGGCCTTGGACCCAGAGACATCCCTGAGACAGCACAGGAGGGGGCCAGAAACATCAGAGCCAACCCTTGGGCGTTACAGGGGAGACCTGAGACATCAGAGCCAACCCTCTGGTTTTACAGGGGGAGATTTGGACTCAAGGACATTCGTGAGATGGTACAAGAAGAGGCCTGAGACATCACAGCCAACCTTTGGGGCTTTATAGGTGGAGGCCTTGGACCCAGAGACATCCCTGAGACAGCACAGGAGGAGGCTTGAGACATCACAGCAACCCTCGGATTTTACAGGGGATGATTCGACCCAGAGACATCCCCGAGACAGCACAGGGGGAGGGTTGAAACATCAGAGCCATTTCTTGGGTTCTACAGGGGGAGGCCTTGGACCCAGAGACATTCTGAGACTGCACAGGAAGAGGCTTAAGACATCAGAGCCATTTCTCGGGTTTTACAGGGGGAGGCCTTGGAAATGGACACATCCCTGAGACTGCACAGGAGGAGGTTTTACAGGGGGACGATTGGAATCTTTCTATACTTTCAAGACAACGGTTATCGTGTATAAAGCACTACACATCTCCTTTCAAAAATATGCAGCAAAACATATCAACGTATCTGAGAGCACCAGAAATCTCTGAATCAGTGTCCTTCTGTCTCGCAATCCCAGACTTCATGAAGGTGTCCACTCACACAACCCTTCTCTGGAATGCACACTCTAGCAAGCCAAAAATAATTTATTCGATTCCCTCAGAATGCTGTTGAGCAATTTCACAAAAGTTGCATGCTAAAAAAACTTCAATGTCCGTTTGATGACTGTGTCCCTATGTTCTTGCTCCTGTACTGAATTCCTAGGGTTCTTTACCTGCGTCCGCGCAAAATGTACATTATTTGTCATGATTCATTCTTTCATCATTTTTGATGAAGTGTGCTCATTCTTCAGAGGACGTGTACGTTACAGGGATACTTTACATGCTTTCTTTTTCTTTGCCCCTCACAGCACATAAAACGCAGTTTCAAATTTTCAAAGAGGAAGTGTCTGCCCCTCATTTACACATTTATAGTCGGAAAGGATGCAACTTCAGGAAAAGTGCACTTTCCCACCCAGGGAAAACAATGTTGTTCAAAGAGAGACGAGACGAGAAAACAAAAGTAGCGCTTCACTGGCAAACACTGTAAAGCGGCGCTAATGTGTTCAGGTGTGAATAAATCAATCTGGTCACCTTGCAACTGCTCTGTCTTGCTTTAGTTAGTTGTTTTCCATATTTTGAATGTTTTATTTCTCTCCACCCCGAGGCTGCACTTAGAAATTGAAAAATGTCAGAAAAAGAGGACGTTTCCAGCAGAAGTGTTTTTCTTTTTTGGGATTTATTTCACAGGGGAGCAAATAAACGAAAGGAGGAAAGAGAAGGTAATACCTGTTTCTTGCCTGTTCCAAAAGGGAGGAATTCACAGGACACAGCAAGAAATCCAGCGCACTCCGTCCGAGGCCTGAAAGATAGTAGCTCTGCTGTGCAAAAATAAACTGAGCTGAGCAGTCCTAGCAGCAACCAGCGCGTGGCTGGGGCTGACGCTGCTCTATGCTCTCTTCTCTCGAAGGAATAGTCCACGTGCTCACAGTGGCAGTCCTTTGACTCTGCAGCTAGAAAAGAAGCACCAGTCTGACGGACGTAAAGACGACGCTGCCTGCGGACTGCAGCGTGAACATTACCTATTTTCGCATTTAGTAAAAACGAATGCATCTAATGCAAGCCCCCTGGTTAAACTACGGCAAATGGAATTAATTACCCCTGAAAACCTCCTCCGCCTTTAAGCAAGTGTTAAATCATTGCAGTGAGGGAAAAAAAACATACAAAAAACAATATTTTACAAGATGAAGTAACACAGGACCATGCAATAAATACAACTAACATTATTCAACAGTCAAAAGGCCAACATACATTTAGGGGCAGATTTAGTAAGTTTCGTGCAGCGTTTCCCCTGAACAGATGTATTTTAAGGCGCTTTGATGTGAGGATGAAGGGAAGGAAGCACTCAGCAGCACTGTGAATAAAATATTGGCCTGGGACAGTGGTTCGCACACTCTTTAGAATGAAGGACACCAGCCGCGGCCGGCATGCTCACGGGAGGGAGGAGGGGCCGAGGGGGGTGCGAGGGGAATAAAAAACAAATAATAAAACGTTACCATACCAATCAGACCGGGGTCCGCTGGTGCCCGCCCGGCCGCTGCTGCAGGTTCAGCCGTTCCCGCCACCCGACGAGAGGAGGCTCTGATGTCACGCTCGCTCCTGGCTGGCAACTGCAAGTGAAGTACCGCCTGCGTCTCTCAGCCAATCCAGACGCTGCTCCAGCAGCAGCGCCAGGATTGGCTTGAGCAGTAGTGCGCATGCTCTGTTTAGGGCTTGAAAAATTTTGCGACCAGCCCGAACATGCGCACTAGGCTGCTCATTAGAAGAGCGGCATGGAACAACCCTCGCTCTTCTAATGAGCAGCCTAGTGTGCGCATGTTCAGGGCTGGTCGCAAAATGTTTAAGCCCAAAACAGAACATGCGCACTCTTGTGCGCTCCGCCGACCACCATGATGATAGTAATATCCGGACCTCGATGTCATGATGACAGACACTTGCACTGAACTCCTGCTGCCCAGCCCCCTTCTGAGCCGACTGCCTCCGGCGGCCTGGGATTGCATTGCAAATGAGTGAGAGACTGAAAGTGACGGCAACGCTTGTCACTCAACTACTCGAGTGCCTCAAATTAATTAGTGGGGCAACGCCCAAGCGCCCTAATGGACGCACCGCCCCTGCCACTGATCTATATAGCATTCTCTGTATAATAAAGCTGCCACTGCAGATACTAACAATACCCAAACATGGCAATCTCTATGTCCATAAAAATGTATATCGCGCGTTCTGCAACTGTTTTACAGACCGCGTTACAAGATCTTGTGCAGTGTTAAACTCAAATGTACACCGCGATATATATATATCTATATCCCTATCAACTGATTGGTTCCATATTAAAAGATATGGGTCCTTCAGTCAATCAACTACTGTATTAATTAGAGCAGCTTATCATCTCGCCAGGGTTTCTAGCGAGATATAAACTCACCGTAATTATAGCTCTATTAGTATATCCTTACATTGTCACCGCTTGTGAAAACGTAAACAGCAACCATTTTGGTAGTCTTACTCATAATGCACACGTATAAAGACTAGATACTCAAAATTACCAAAAACTGTTCGGGTTAAAAAACCTTTTCAAATTTCCAATCTTATATGTGTTCTTCAAAGAAATTGTTTTACAAAACGAATCCTCGAAGTGGGATCACTAGTTTTGTTCAGGCAAAACACATTCATCATCTAATTAATCTTTCCCACTCCTCTCTACTGTTCAAACCCTGATGGTAGGTCTTAAATTTCGACATAAAAAACTGTTCTCTTTGTTTTCTCCTTTTTTCTATATCACCTCCACGTGTAGATATCTTAACTTTTTCCAAAATAAACCATCTCATATCACCTTCACTGTGGTTATTTTCTACCCAATGGTCTACAAGCGGTGCATTTTTCTTTCTGTTTTTCAACGCCGATCTATGTTCAGTTAACCTTATTCTCATTTCACGGCTTGTTTCACCTACATATCCTTTCTGGCAGGGACAAATGATTAGATATATAACATTTCTTGTTCTACAATTTACCATGTCATTCATCCAATGTGTGATACCATTAAGCATCACCTTCTGTTCTTTTACTATTGATTTACAGTGTGTACATGTACTACATGGAAAATTGCCCTTTAGTTTTAAGCCATCTATTATACTCCTCTGATTTTTATTATTGGGCTCTCTATATGTTCTTACCAAATGATTGCGAATAGTTTTATTTCTCCTATTTGCATAGATCGGTTTCCGAAGAGGAGTTGTCCCAATCTTGTTTAAAAGATACCAATTTTGGTTATCAGATTTTTCAATTTATTGCTCACACTATTATAATTTGTAACCATTACTATCCCTTGTTCCAAATTATTCATGTTGTTCCTTCCTTCAGAAAGACTCTCACGGTTATAATATTTTGCTCTCTTATAGGACTCCCTCACCAATCTTTTAGGATAACCTCTAGAGAGTAATTTATGTTGTAAGTTATCTGCATGAACCTCAAAATCCTGCCTATTACTACAATTACGTTTAATTCGTAAAAATTGGCTGAAGGGGATACTATCCTTTTGGCATTTAGGATGGTTACTCGTGTGGTGTAGGATAGTATTTCTATCTGTTGGTTTTGTGTATAGTTCTACCGATAGACAAGCATTCTGTTCTTTTATTCTTATATCTAAAAGTCCACTGAGCTTTGACTCATACTTGACGTTAATTTAAAATTAACATCACCACAATTTAACCACTCTAAAAAAGACAATAGGTCATTATATTCTCCGTCCCAAATGAAAAAAACGTCGTCTATAAATCTTGACCATTGTTTAATATTTTCATAATAGGGACAGATTTCATTGTGAATATGTATTTTTTCAAACCTCCCCACATAGAGGCAGGCCGGACTAGGGGCACATGTGGCCCCCATGCTGGTCCCTTTGATCTGGCAATAGAAATCATTGTCAAACAAAAAAATATTGTTCAATAAAATTATTCCTATACATTCCACAATAAATTCATTGAGGGGGGACAAATCACCTTCTTCCGGGTTTAATAGAGAAAGATGTACGAGATCTGTTTAGAAAGATTAGAATAAAAAAATTCTTTGAAGGGAAAGAGCGGATTCTTACTGACAACAAATCCGGTCTTAAACCATTATCTACTTGGACCCCGGCAAGTCAACTGGTTGGTCAAGAAGTAGATATTTTTGAAAAAGTGATTACGAAGGGACTTGAGAATCTTCTACTAGATAATGTATGGGTTAACAATAACCTACCAAAAAATCAGCGTGAGGCTTTAAAGGGCTTACAAGATTGTGCCTCAATCATAGTGAAACCTGGTGATAAGGGAGGTAGTATAGTGGTTCTAGATATAGTAGATTACAACAGACGTATGCAAAAACTACTTGATGTGCCACTGCACTATAGAAAATCTAGTATGGAGGAATGGAATAATTTAAAAATAAGAGTACAAAATATGATACAATTAGCAAAGGAGGATGGCATAATATGTGATGAGGAATATAGATTCCTTCGAAATGACCATCCTATGATACCAGCGCTATATGGACTCCCAAAGGTGCACAAAAGCCTTGTGGATCCACCCATGCGGCCCATAGTATCTGGGATTGATTCAATAACAGAGCCCCTAAGTAAATATGTCGATTGCTTCATTAGACCTCTAGTCAAACAACTTCCCTCATTTATAAAGGACACGACAGATATGATTTTAAGAGTTGAAGGTCTGAAATTCAATAAAGAACGAGAATGGTTAGTATGTTTGGATATTGAATCCTTGTATACTAACATACCCCAACAGGATACAGTTGAGATGGTTAGGGAACTCTTAAACCCGGAAGAAGGTGATTTGTCCCCCCTCAATGAATTTATTGTGGAATGTATAGGAATAATTTTATTGAACAATATTTTTTGTTTGACAATGATTTCTATTGCCAGATCAAAGGGACCAGCATGGGGGCCACATGTGCCCCTAGTCTGGCCTGCCTCTATGTGGGGAGGTTTGAAAAAATACATATTCACAATGAAATCTGTCCCTATTATGAAAATATTAAACAATGGTCAAGATTTATAGACGACGTTTTTTTCATTTGGGACGGAGAATATAATGACCTATTGTCTTTTTTAGAGTGGTTAAATTGTGGTGATGTTAATTTTAAATTAACGTCAAGTATGAGTCAAAGCTCAGTGGACTTTTTAGATATAAGAATAAAAGAACAGAATGCTTGTCTATCGGTAGAACTATACACAAAACCAACAGATAGAAATACTATCCTACACCACACGAGTGACCATCCTAAATGCCAAAAGGATAGTATCCCCTTCAGCCAATTTTTACGAATTAAACGTAATTGTAGTAATAGGCAGGATTTTGAGGTTCATGCAGATAACTTACAACATAAATTACTCTCTAGAGGTTATCCTAAAAGATTGGTGAGGGAGTCCTATAAGAGAGCAAAATATTATAACCGTGAGAGTCTTTTTGAAGGAAGGAATAACATGAATAATTTGGAACAAGGGATAGTAATGGTTACAAATTATAATAGTGTGAGCAATAAATTGAAAAATCTGATAAACAAGAATTGGTATCTTTTAAACAAGATTGGGACAACTCCTCTTCGGAAACCGATCTATGCAAATAGGAGAAACAAAACTATTCGCAATCATTTGGTAAGAACATATAGAGAGCCCAATAATAAAAATCAGAGGAGTATAATAGATGGCTTAAAACTAAAGGGCAATTTTCCATGTAGTACATGTACACACTGTAAATCAATAGTAAAAGAACAGAAGGTGATGCTTAATGGTATCACACATTGGATGAATGACATGGTAAATTGTAGAACAAGAAATGTTATATATCTAATCATTTGTCCCTGCCAGAAAGGATATGTAGGTGAAACAAGCCGTGAAATGAGAATAAGGTTAACTGAACATAGATCGGCGTTGAAAAACAGAAAGAAAAATGCACCGCTTGTAGACCATTGGGTAGAAAATAACCACAGTGAAGGTGATATGAGATGGTTTATTTTGGAAAAAGTTAAGATATCTACACGTGGAGGTGATATAGAAAAAGGAGGAAACAAAGAGAACAGTTTTTTATGTCGAAATTTAAGACCTACCATCAGGGTTTGAACAGTAGAGAGGAGTGGGAAAGATTAATTAGATGATGAATGTGTTTTGTCCTGAACAAAACTAGTGATCCCACTTCAAGGATTCGTTTTGTAAAACAATTTCTTTGAAGAACACATATAAGATTGGAAATTTGAAAAGGTTTTTAACCCGAACAGTTTTTGGTAATTTTGAGTATCTAGTCTTTATACGTGTGCATTATGAGTAAGACTACCAAAATGGTTGCTGTTTACGTTTTCACAAGCGGTGACAATGCAAGGATATACTAATAGAGCTATAATTACGGTGAGTTTATATCTCGCTAGAAAGCCTGGCGAGATGATAAGCTGCTCTAATTAATACAGTAGTTGATTGACTGAAGGACCCATATCTTTCAATATGGAACCAATCAGTTGATATGGACATAGATATATATATACCGCGGTGTACATTTGAGTTTAACACTGCACAAGATCTTGTAACGCGGTCTGTAAAACAATTGCAGAACGCGCGATATACATTTTCATGGACATAGAGATTGCCATGTTTGGGGATTGTTAGTATCTGCAGTGGCAACTGTATTATACAGAGAATGCTATATAAGATCAGTGGGGATATAATGATGTTGGTATATCGGCCAAAGTAAAAACAACCAAAATGGCGGCCAAATACGTAATCATTATGCGACGTGACAATTACGTATAAATAGAGAGAACACTGCTCTTGGTGGTTTAACAATTACACCAGAAATCCCACGTTGACGAAATGCTGCTCCAAGGACTTGGGTGAGAGTTTGACTGAATGGTGTCCGTCCTTTTAAATGCGAGTGTCAGTGTATATTGAAAATTGTAGGTATCTTTCGGTTTCTAATTGAGGAATATCGAGGTACTCGGTGGTTAGGTTTGTAAGCCGGTTTGTGTGAATAGCGAGAGAACTGTAGCTAGATGCATACGAGTATACAACTGAGATATATTAAGATGCTCGTGGGTCATACTTTGCCAACTAGCCATTATTTAATCGGCTTAGGAGTTAGAGATATGAGAGATGTATAATAATAGACGCCCTAGCTTGTGGTAATTAATAATACCTACGGGCGTGTGTATTGCTCAGAGAGTGTTAGATACGCCTCTCTTCATAGTCACCATTTTTTATGTGATAAAATTGAGGTAATTTACTAGCTTTACGGAAGGGCTACACAGATAACATAGGACGCATAGAGTATGTGAAGCCAGCGTAGCACTAAGTATAATGTATTGCGTTTCATTTATGACCGCTTTTTAACTATAGTACGGTCTAGTGAACGCATTAGCTTGATAAATGGCTATAGTATAGAACAGTATAACGTGTGCTAAGCCAGCGAAGCAGCGATCATTTTAGGCATGGTTCCCTGTCCATCTAATGAAGTGTTAAGGTCGGGTAGAGGCATTTAATCTGGGAATTTTGTATCCCATACATTAGTACTATATTGTGAAGTGAAGTTCGTTTGATTGAAGGAGTGAGCAGGTTTATAAAGGACATTTAAATCTAGCAACCTGATAAAATAGCTAAAAAATATATAAAATAACGCCTAGGGCCCCTTACTGCAAAGTAGTCTAAGTTAAATCATATGAATTCATTTTAAGGAAAACGTTATGGAATATTTAGTATTCCTTATATATACAAATATGTCTTTTTGATTTCATTAGGAATACGAAATCAACCTAATTGATGAAAGGTGTTCGTACTTTTTAAAGGAGCTCTTTGAATATACAACGGTTGATCCGAAATTTAATACCTTGAAAATTGATACAAGGGAGCGGTCAAAGAAATTTGAATAGTGGTAAGTGTTTAGTAACATCAAATTAGCCTATAAACTTTGAATTATAAGGACTATAATATTAATGAGACGGAATAATTTTATACACAGGAATAAGAAATTCCATAGAACTTGCTGATCCTACATGGGATGTGCAGTCAATTGAATGCTCTTTGAGTAAGTATAAGGATATTAGTTGCCACCTATTGGATATGGTCCAAAAGAGTATTTATTGGAAATAATAAAATATAATTTCTGTAGGTGTTGGTCCTCATTAACTAAGGACACTTAGAGGAGAGAGGATTGAGGAGTGATACAAGGTCATCCGAGGTATCGATTACGCTTGATAAAGTATTTTAAGGGTAAGAGTTCCTATCAACCTTAACTATAAATTATAGTAAACTCTGGGGAAAATTGGACATAGGAATTATTATATTTCCTATAGAGTGTAACATGCTTAAGAGGAGGTTGCATGTTTAATATACTTAGGAGGTACAGAACTAATATAATAAATGTAATAGTTTCACACACGTATATTTTTGAAGTTAATTCCAATTATTTCTTGTTTTTTAGATACTTGATCTGGTTTTGAGAAAATAAAATCTGTGTTTTTAAATTTGAGTCCTGAGGAAGGTGTTTAAGAATTCTTAGATACACCGAAACGCGTCGACAATTGGACAACAATAAAGTTTTGTTTTTATTGAATACTTGTAATTTTGCACATGTTAGTGTTTCACACTATGTATTGGAGTGTATATTTGAATAGAGTACAGTACCCGATAAGGTTCTGAAGCTGTAAAGTATGATATTAGTCTTAAAGTAGAATGGATATAGGCAGGAATTTATTGAAAAAGGAAAGCCTTGATGTAATTCAAAGTAGCATCTAATTATCTCTCACTTCGATATCAATTGTTTTTACAATCACAGGTTTATGTGTTTTAATGATTTTATTTAATGTGTTTAGAAATACGGTTTTAACTGCATGGTTTTTTATATAAAAAAGTTTAGCCTGGATTTACAAAGTGATTAATAAATACATGAGTGGCAAAATGAATTACGTTGTGTGATACTAAATAAGAATTAATATTCTATTACTGTTGGTTCATGTGCAACTTATATAGATCTCCATAATAGAATTACATTACGACACAGAAGGGAATATTGTTTTTTACTTGTGAACTGACCCGGTCCCTTTCTGGTTTTACCTGGGTAACTCTTTATTATTTTTTAATCTACACAGTATCACCCCATGAGCCTGGTTATCTGTGCTCAGTCCTGCACATAGAAACTTAATTAGGCCTGGTGTACCTGCTAATTCTCATCGCCTAGATAGCACTCAGAAAGTACCCTAATCAGGAAAGGCAAAACACGGCTTGAAAATGTGCATATGTTTGTACTACAAGCAGACAGCTGTTGCTGAAGGTGTTGGGGCTATGAGTCATTCTACAATTACACATGGGCTATTGGAACCCAATTAATGCAAATGCAAAAGCAGCCCATCTATTCTGCAGTGGGGACTAGTCCTAAAGTGTGGTTACACTGACCTGCAGCTTCTTTTATTAGACAGTATCTATTACCGGCCTTATAAGATTTTACTCATTGTCTTTAGAGATGATAGTGCAATTTCAAATCTAGATTTTGGATCATGGTCATTCAAATCATAACATAGTGAATTAGAACAGCGCTTTCTATGGAAACAGCTTCCTGCTCTCTCCTGAGCGGGCGTCTCAGTGATTGGTGTGCGTCCACCAGGCTTGAAGAGAGGCTGCCATTACCCTCCAACAAGGTAGCTTCCGCATTGGTCTTAGTGCCTTCCGATACTTGCATGTTTCCCATCACATCACTTTTTGCATTCAGCGTTGGCCTCCTGCGAGGCCCCACTGTTTTTTGCGTTTTTTAAAACCTTGCATGTTTTTCCTCAGTCAGAAGTCAGTAGTAAATTGCACCTAAGAAACTTTCTTATGTAGGGTTTACTGATTAACCTATCTGTTGAGACGTTTTGCAGCAGTTGCTGTATCTTTAATGCTTCAGACAGTTTCCTGTTAGTCACCTTCAATCAGGAAGTAGAGTATCCTCCCACTGTAGCAGCTGCCCAGGGAACGTGGGGAAACAAAAGGTGTATTTAGTCGTTGCTCCCTGGCGAGATAGAGATGAAATGTGCTGTCAAATTATATATATATATATATATATATATATATATATATATATATATATATATGTGTGTCTCATTTGATCTATCTATATCTCATTTGACGGCACGTTTACTTTAGTAGTTAAGTGTTGGTCCCCAGTGAGTATTGCTTGGGCCACAGTGACACTTGTTGTTGGTGACGGTACCTGCACAGTGGGCATGTACATGTAGCGCCCAAGCGTCTGGTCTTCAGCCCAGGCCCACTGGAGCTGCTGATCGTTGCTTGGGTGTAAACACCTGTGCGCGCCCGAATAGGGCGCCGTTTCAGCTCGGCTGCAGATTGCAAGGTCCCACATTCTGAATGTGTGCACCATGGACAGTGGAACCACACGTGGCTCGTCTGTCAGCCCCCATCCGAGGTCTGAACCTTGGAAGTGTGCGATAGTTGTGAACCTGCACATTACTGCACCTCTTACCATCAGGATTTATTGCAGGATTCCTGTAACGGAGTTTCAGGTAATATTATGGAGTTTGGAATGACCACCTTCGTGGGCCTGCCAGGACACTCTCCGGATATCACAGGATTGTAGCCACGTTGTGCTTTGTGAGAGGATGTGGTGAGTCCGCTACGTTTCATCTTTGTCTTATTGCACATCCAGTATTGTGTTTGTGGTTATTGTTTTAAATAAGATAGAGCTGCAGCACATCTGTGTGGAAGTACGCAAGTAACTTTAAGAAAGTCACTGCAGACAAATTGATTTAAATCCGCCCGCCACCAGTCAAGCGTTTGTGTTTTCTTAATGTCCACTTTAGTATACCTCGGTGAATTATTTGCTATCAGAGGCAAATAGTGGGAGGGGTTCCTAAATGTATAATATTCGCAATGTAAGGTTTGCATGTTGATAGAAATGTTGCCCAGTGGTAAATGTGAGGCCCAGGCTCCAGTGATGTCAGATGGAGACTTGCCTTGGGTATCCTGGGGCCTCGTTACCAGGGGCCCCAAGGACATCCCTTTAGCATCTGACTCGAACTAGCCAGGCAGAGCCATGTCCAAGGCTTCCTCGAGGAGGTGGTGTGTGCTAAACACTCAGACCTCGGTAAAGGCGATAATAACACTCAGTAATAAGCAGAGTCCGTTGATATGTTATTTCTTGGCTACATTGCCCCTCTTTGCTATAAAATAGACTTGTGCTGCAAAAAAATGTTTTTAAAAATAATGAGCAGAGTCCACATCCTGCTTTTACTTACAAAATAAAGCGCTTTGATCTATGTACAGCTAAGCACTACACATGTAAATGTATTAAATATATGTGTGAAAAAAGGAAACCTAAAGCAATTGAGAAACCTGAATTGCAGAATGATCATCAGGCGCAGCCTAAAGGCATGAAGTCAGGCCAGATCGCCCTCTGTTACAACACTGCCTGTAATACAACATGCGGTTTGTAAAAAGTACAGAGAATACCTCCTCTGTCCCGTAGAGTAGAAAGGAGGGTTCTAAACATTTTAATGATGATTTACAAATAGCGAAATCACAAGGGGATGTTGGACATTTCTTCTAGGAAGAGACCTTTTGTCTTACAGATTCTATAAACATTGTGCACAACAGGGACCTCCGGAGGCAGCTGTTTGAATACGGTGCAGTGTGAAGACTAATTCAAGCATTGATTGATGTAGGAAATACTGTAGCATTTTGAAATCTTTAGCTTCTCTACAGGGGGTAGTGTGGGGGCTTAAGGATGCAGGTGAAGTACAAATGAGAAAGGAGGGGAGCATCAGTGAATACGCAGTTTAAATAAGTGGCCTCCGACGAGCTCGAGGACCAGCACCCTACTAAGGCCGTTGTACACGTCATCCTTACAGCGCCATTATATGAAGGTGTCCGATTGAAGTATGTCCGGCTTTCTTCCCCAGGGGTCTAGGGAAAGCTGGAGCACAAATGGAAAACTGTCATTTTGCCTCTGCTTTTGGACATGCCCAGTGCTGCATTGACTGCTGATGCAGCTGGTGCCATGTTGGCAGAGTCGCATTTGAGGGCCTGTACAATCAGCTTCGCCCGTGCCCGTTTTGCTAATTGAATTTTCCTGCTCTTTAGCTGAGCAGCTCACAGAGGAGCATTATGGATGCATACTTAATCGTGCTCACAGTCGCAGAAGCATATCTTAACATCTTTGTTCAGTAGGCCGCACTGTGGCTGATTTAATTTCCTTCTGGTAAGTGAGTTAGACGGCGGCCATTTTGAGAGTGCGCTGGGCGATGCACGGTGTTGAACAGTGACTACAAAGCAGCGCACTCCAGTCCCGCTACATCGACCGCATGGCCTGAAATTGAGGATTTATGCTTTGGTGGGACCTTGGGCCATTGTGAAATGTCATTAGCTAAAAGGTTTCTTTCCCAGCGATACTTTTTAATGAATCCATAGCCTTTGAGATATCTAGATTAATCTGTCCCAGGCTGCATGAGGCAAGACTGCTCTGTGTCTGATTTTCACCAGCAAAAATCTATCCCAGAAACATGATCCTAGAGGTGACTCGAGAGCAGAGGATGAGGGGTGATTGGAAGCTTTCTAGGGGAGATAAATGGGCATGTGCCTAAAGGACTGGTGAAATCATGGTCCTTTTCTTTTATTTGAAATGAGACTCTAGTAGTGATTCACTGCTACTCTTTTAATATAACAAATGCCCATATTTGTTTAGTTATGTGGTTATTTTGGCTTTGAGTGGATTTCACTCTTGGGCTGATATCTGGCTTCTGTATCAGTAGCACAGTTTGCACACTCAGCGCAAAGAGTAAGGTGTGTAAAATCACTCCATTCCCCTCCATACAAGACTGCATTCGGTGACTTGTGCTTTTAGGTTTCTGTGTCCAGCTCCTCCCTATGTTCACCTGCTTTCCTGCTCCGACCCCGTTCCCCTTTGGGCTCAGTGTGTCATGGATCTCTAAACCTCTTCTGACAGTTGCTGCATGGGCAAAGAGACCCTGGGCTAAGGTTTGTGTACTGCGCTGGTGCTCTTAAGGCCACTCAAGGGGGGCTGAGAGCCCATGCAACAGTCTTCCACGTATGTGCTGGTGTGCAGGAGCTCTCGGTGTGGCGACCACCTCCATTCAGCTCTCCACTGGAGTTGGTTATGTCAAGTCTACTTCAGTGTTGGTCCATGCGATGAGTTCCTCCATTCCATGCAACTTTAAGGCCCTATGTAGCAGCACCTAGTAATATCCTTTTCCACCCAGATCGAAACCACTCTGAGCTTGATGTAAAGCTTAGTCCTGGAACTTATTAAGCTGCACTCTTTAATTACTAGGCAAAAACCATAGTTACAAGTCCATAAAATGTATACAGACACATCCATCAAAATGTTTAAAAAAAAAGACAAATCTTTACCCAGCAATTAAGAATGTTGGGAAAAGCACCCATAGCCCCAGTGCAGCTGGTGGACACATGATAGCGCTGCTGGGTATGAGCTGGATGCTGGGATACAAGTCTGCATTAAACCAGGGCATATCCTTTTATGAAAACACAACCATGTTCTTATACAGAAAAAAGGTACAGAGGTTCGTACCTTTCATTTAAAGGAAGTGTGCATAGCAATAACATTGCAACAACATTGCAACGCCTAATCTAACTTTAAAGACTCATTTGTGAAAACATAAAGCACATAATTAGGGATTCACTATTATAGAAGGAGCATCACAAATTGTGTTGAGCATAAGAGTTTTATTTCAAAAGACATCAGGTGAGTAACAGTGCAGACGGCGCAGTGCTCTATAGACCAAAAATATATACAAGCGAGACAGATACACAAAGATGAACAATGGATTGTATGACCCTTCAAGGAGAGCATCCATTCCTCTCTGAGATGGGTAGGCTGGATCTCGAGAAAATGGTGGTCCTGCCTCTCAATTTGTATTTTGTTTTTTTTGCCACAGTACAGTTCGTGGTATCATCTAGATACTTTTAAAGATGTAAATGGGAGGTTGTGAGACCTGCTTTGGGGAGGAGGCAGGAATAGAGTTGCTTTGTGTACTACAGTTGCCAAAGACAAAGGGGAGAATGGGTGGGCTGGTAGCTCCCAGTTATAGAAACGAATATATTGCAGCTCAACTTCACTGGGTGGCCCAATGGTGAGTAACCTCCCAGTCGGAAGAGATTAGCTATATGAGACACTCGTTAAGTGAAGCAAGTATACTATCAGCGGTGCTGAATCTGAGAGTATTGAGGCAAAGGAACTCTAGATTGTTGAAGGTGGCTCAACATTGCTGGAAGATGCCTCAGCTTTGCATTAATACAAAAGAGGCTTAAAACCAGAGATCACGTTATGGATACACCCTAAATTAAATAAGCTGGGGTCAGTGCTTAATTTGTAAAAAAAAAAAAAAAAAGTGCCAGGTCCCTCGTCAGGAGGCCACTGCAGCTTGCACCACTGACTGCCGCTGCCAGTCCTTCCAATTACAGTACCAACACAATTACTAAACATCACACTAGTGGATGTTTCAGACTATTCCAGGCACCCAACGCCAAAAGAATGGCTTGGGCAGCAGGTATTTATAATTTTTAACATGTATTGAATTAATAAACAACCATTGTGCTCATATCTAAATTAGACAACCAGTGCCATGATGTGGCAGACTGTCATACGTGCTGGTGCTGACAATTAAGTGCTGTGCCGAGCACCGGAAACCACCAGCTCAAATTAAGCACTGGCTGGGGTCTTTCTCTAGAAGAGCATGCTGGGAAGAAGCCAGCATAATGAACATGGGAGCTACTATACATGTTAACCAAAGACTCATTACATTTGAAGTACTGAGGTAGATCACAAAAATACATGTGGGTCAGTTCTTGGCATTTGGGTCACTTGTACGACATACAAAATCACCTTGGCATCATGGGGAGGCAGTCGCTGCTCCCACACCCATTCCACAACATGATACAGAGCATGCTGACACACAGAACTATTACAGTGTTAAACTGCAGTGTAACCTCACAGTCCAAGACTATTATCTCCTGGTTGAAGGGGTTGTGGGAAAGAGATGCTAAACGTTGTTTTGCTCCCAAGTAGTGGTCCCAAATACTTGGATACCCGTCAAAGATTTCCTGAAATGCACAGTTTAAGCTCATTCCGTTTAAAATACTCCGTAGATCATATTACATCCCCAAGAGGCTACGTCAGATTTTGCCTGCGATGATGGATTGCTGTCTAGATGTCGTTGTCACAGTGCGGATTGGTGCATATGTTTTGTCCTGATCTCGAGCATCACCGGGAAGTGGTGCGGGATCTGGTAAAAGATATTAGAGGGAAGTATTATAATAACACAATTGAAGGTGTTATGATAGGATTATACAAAAGACCGAAACTCACAACATTGGAACGCAGATTTCACTTGGCGGCTCTCCAAGCGGCAGATAGCTGTGTCTTGGAAGGCCACCCATTTTGGATGCAAGAATTGTTGAAAAAAAACGAGGCAAAAAGCGACATGCTGACCACTCTACAGAGACAGACTAGGGAGTGGGTAAATGTGATCAGATGGGATGAAATGGTCATCTCCTTAAAAGCTAAGATGGATGTTAGACCGCCATGAGAGTGATGGTGCGTAAAACAGAAGGAGTAATGGAGGTAACTAGGGAGGAGGGTATAGAATTGGTTACTTTGAACAAGAGGTTGAATGAAGTGACCATTGTAAAACATCTTCCACTAGATAAGCCTTTCTGACATTGGTATAATGCTACCAGTGTCTTTACTGTGGAAAGGGTACTATTGTTGGACTAGTGAGACGCTTGCGAATTGTCCGCTGGAACCTTCCTGTATCTGCCGTATGACTCCTAGCTGGAAAATGCATCTTAATCATAGGCAATACCACTATAAATATAATGTCTAGATATTGATTATGGTCCCATTCCAAATAAGATGTCAAATTTACTGTTCGGTTGTTATTTGCAGGAACGTTATTTGTGTAAACAATATTTAAATGAATTATAGAAGCTGTCTTGGTTCAGATATAGTAAAATGCAAACATAAAAATATAGAAAGATGAGAATTCATTTAGAGTATTGATGTTCATATGATTCAATCAAAGACAACCATAGTTTTATTGTTGATGTTTCAACCCTAATTACATAAATGTGTGGACCTCATCAGGACATTAAAGCCATCCCTGTAAGAACATTAGCAGTAACCTTTCGATATTTGTGAGTCAAGGGCATAAATGTGTACACCACAAAGCAATTCAAAGGTCCAGTAGCTAGTGAATTTTAACTTCTATTTGTAGACTAATTGTGAAAGACTAAATAATAGTAAAGAGCTCTATATGGTAGGCCCAAATGTTACTGAGGACAGGGACTCTAAATTATTGGAAGGTTACTGCAAACATTCTTAGGTAGATGGTTTTAATGTCCTGATAGGACCTTCAGATTCATGCAGTTAGGGGTAAAAACATTGAAATAGAGTTGTGGGTTGCCTTTGATTGAAACATATGATCACCGTGGCTCAAAATGTTTCTCACCTTGAAGTGTCAGACAACCTATTGCTTATCGTTTTTGCATCCGTCTTACTTGAATATATGTTTTGCTCCACAAGGGCAGTGCGCCGTCTGCACTATTGATCACATGATGTCTTTTGATGTGACACTTTTTTGGTCAATACAATTTGTGATGCCCCTGCTACAGTAGTGAGTCCATTTTTAGTTCTTTGTTTTCAACAACTGATTCTTTCAGATTTGTTTTGAAGATGCAAGTGGAATTGTTAGATAAAATGATTTTAAATAAAACCCACAGAACCGCTGGGTGCAAGTCTGGAGGAGAATGCTGCAAATAATCATCATAGGCATCTTTTTGTGGGGACAACTTGTTTTTAATCAGATTGCTGTAAGGAACACAATGAAATGTGATTTCTTTCTGTGGAATTCCACGTACAACCATGTAATTGACATAAGGGATTGTGTGTGCCCTGCCCCTCACTCACCTTCAGTGTTCTCTGCCCCCTCACAATTCACTGCCCCGCCCTCTCCGTAACATGCCCTCACCATTCCCTGCCCCAGGGCTTTAAGTGGGCCGGGTCTTGCCGGTGCTCAGCACCGGCAGTTCTAAAAAGCAGGTGCCGAAACGGGTCTCTGTCGGGCTCTCCATTTTTGCCCTCACCCTCAGGGTGGAAAAAAAATCTTAACTCTGCAGCAATACCACCCTTCACTGCCTTTGAGGTAACTAGTTATAGTTCTTTTACAGTCTCATCATTTCAGAACTCAAGTATTTTCAATATTATATGCAACAAAGCCATATTGTTACTTAAGTATCTTATGCAACTAATAGTCCTTGACAAGCCAATAGCCCTAGCTTGTTGTAGGTAATCTTACTTTTTGTATTATATATCTGGATGCAATCACAGAAGCAGCAAAATGCCAGTCAGGCGGCACACTATGCTCTGCACAGATTTTTAGCTTGCGCGTTTTAATCCACGCCCTTAACTGCATAGGCCACGCCCCTTTGAGAGACACCCCAGTTTTTTCATCCCACTTAAAGCCCTGCCCCACCCTCTCTGTTCCCTGCCCCACCCTCTCTGTTCCCTGCCCCACCCTCGCTGTTCCCTGCCCCACCCTCGCTGTTCCCTGCCCCACCCTCGCTGTTCCCTGCCCCACCCTCGCTGTTCCCTGCCCCACCCTCGCTGTTCCCTGCCCCACCCTAGCTGTTCCCTGCCCCACCCTAGCTGTTCCCTGCCCCACCCTCGTTCCCTGCCCCACCCTCGTTGTTCCCTGCCCCACCCTCGTTGTTCCCTGCCCCACCCTCGTTGTTCCCTGCCCCACCCTCGTTGTCCCCTGCCCCACCCTCGTTGTCCCCTGCCCCACCCTCGCTGTCCCCTGCCCCACCCTCGCTGTCCCTGCCCTCACCGTTCCGTACCATGCCCTTTCTGTTCCCTGCCCCATCCTCTCCATTCCCTGCCCCGTCCTCTCCATTTCCTGCCCCGTCCTCTCCGTTTCCTGCCCCGTCCTCTCCGTTCCCTGCCCCGTCCTCTCCGTTCCCTGCCCCGTCCTCACCGTTCCCTGCCCCGTCCTCTCCGTTCCCTGCCCCGTCCTCTCCGTTCCCTGCCCCG
The DNA here is from genome assembly GCA_963921515.1 of Calotriton arnoldi. Lineage (NCBI taxonomy): Eukaryota > Metazoa > Chordata > Amphibia > Caudata > Salamandridae > Calotriton > Calotriton arnoldi. Next base: position 640,945 of record CAWUFW010001456.1, on the reverse strand, counting down.
TCCTCTCCGTTCCCTGCCCCGTCCTCTCCGTTCCCTGCCCCGTCCTCTCCGTTCCCTGCCCCGTCCTCTCCGTTCCCTGTCCCGTCCTCTCTGTTCCCTGTCCCGTCCTCTCTGTTCCCTGCCCCGTCCTCTCTGTTCCCTGCCCCGTCCTCTCTGTTCCCTGCCCCGTCCTCTCTGTTCCCTGCCCCGTCCTCTCTGTTCCCTGCCCCGTCCCTCTCTGTTCCCTGCCCCGTCCTCTCTGTTCCCTGCCCCGTCCTCTCTGTTCCCTGCCCCGTCCTCTCTGTTCCCTGCCCCGTCCTCTCTGTTCCCTGCCCCGTCCTCTCTGTTCCCTGCCCCGTCCTCTCTGTTCCCTGCCCCAGTCCTCTCCTTTCCCTGCCCCAGTCCTCTCTGTTCCCGGCCCCGTCCTCTCTGTTCCCGGCCCCGTCCTCTCTGTTCCCGGCCCCGTCCTCTCTGTTCCCGGCCCCGTCCTCTCTGTTCCCGGCCCCGTCCTCATTTTTCCCTGCTCCGCCCTCATTTTTCCCTGCTCCGCCCTCATTTTTCCCTGGCTCGCCCTCACTGTTCCCTGGCTCGCCCTCACTGTTCCCTGGCTCGCCCTCACTGTTCCCTGGCTCGCCCTCACTGTTCCCTGGCTCGCCCTCACTGTTCCCTGGCTCGCCCTCACTGTTCCCTGGCTCGCCCTCACTGTTCCCTGGCTCGCCCTCACTGTTCCCTGGCTCGTCCTCTCCGTTCCTTGGCTCGTCCTCTCTGTTCCCTGCCCTCCTCCTCTCTGTTCCCTGCCCCCCCCTCTCACCGTTCCCTGCCCCCCTCTCACCGTTCCCTGCCCCCCTCTCACCGTTCCCTGCCCCCTCTCACCGTTCCCTGCCCCCTCCCTGCCCCCTCTCACCGTTCCCTGCCCCCTCTCACCGTTCCCTGCCCCCCTCTCACCGTTCCCTGCCCCCCTCTCACCGTTCCCTGCCCCCCTCTCACCGTTCCCTGCCCCCCTCTCACCGTTCCCTGCCCCCCCCTCTGTTCCCTGCCCCACCCTCTCTGTTCCCTGCTCCACCCTCTCTGTTCCCTGCCCCACCCTCTCTGTTCCCTACTCCACCCTCTCTGTTCCCTGCTCCACCCTCTCTGTTCCCTGCTCCACCCTCTCTGTTCCCTGCTCCACCCTCTCTGTTCCCTGCTCCACCCTCACTGTTCAGTGCCTCAACCTCATTGTTCCCAGCTCCACCATCACTGTTCCCTGGCTCGTCCTCCCCGTTCTCTGCCCCACCTTCACTGTTCCCTGCCCCCTCTCACCGTTTCTTGGCACACCCTCTGCGTTCCCTGCAATATCCTCTCTGTTTGCTGCCTCTCCCTCACAGTTACTCAGCTTCCATGCCCCTCCGTTCCACTCCCTTTTTAGGTTGAGCCTGGGCAGCGCATGCGCTGCTCTGCGGCATGCTGTATTGGAGTATGGAATAGAAGCTCCACCCATATTTGTCATTGGCTTGTGTCATTGCCCTTCGTAGATGCTGGCTTCTGATTGGTTAATAGGCTTGTTAGTCCCTCCTTAGTACTGCCTTGTCTTCATTTGTAACCTCCCATAAGGACTGGCCCTTTTACTTCGGTTGTTACACAGTACGTCTTTTTAGGTCGAGCCTAGACAGCGCTTGCACTGTCTGGAAGATCTGTTGTATGTACTTTGTGGGATCTGGAGATCAGCCCTAGGACATGTCTGCTTCTGCCTTTGCTTAGGGACTTTTTTTTCTGTTCAACTGCCTCTATTTAACTGTCTTGATAGAAAACGACCAGTAGAGGTCAGTAAAATACCAGAATTGCTTTCTGCTTATTCAACTGCCTCTAATTAACTGTCTTGATAGAAAACGACTAGTGGAGGTCAGTAAAATAACAGAATTGCTTTCTACTTAGGTACTTTATTTTTTTATTTTTTTGGCAACTGCCTCTATTTAACTTTCTTGATAGAAAACGACCAGCAGAGGTCAGTAAAATACCAGAATCACTTTAGCATTCCCTAGATTCCAGGCCATACAAACTTGTATTCAATGAGCACCCGTAGACAATATTTTTTTACACATCTTATATTTTATGTGATATGACCACCGAAGGGGCTGATTTTATATTAAAAACAGAGCTTTGGACAATACAATTTCCCGCTGATAGGCAGTATTTCTCTCCATGTGTACCCATACCTGGCGTGTTCCGCAGTTTGGTGCTTACTTTCCTTCCATGTTAAAGAACAGTAGATGTTTCATCACCCAGGCTAATGTGCTGCATAGCTAAATACATATAAGGTCCCAAAGGCGAGACCGATTGCATTACAAATGTTTAGTCTGTAAGCACTATTTTCTTTAATGAGTTTCTCCTACTGCAGGCGTGACATGCTTTCCTGCAACATTCAGCGCGCCAAGCGTGCTTTCACTTTCCGAGCAGACCGGGACAATGGCGGCTGCTTCTTTGAATAGGTCTGGCACTTACAAGCGTTTGAGCTACTGGCATTGTAAATGACAATGCCTTTTATTTATGTGTTAATTAGCAAATCGGATAAATAAAAGGCATTGTCATTGACAATGCCAATAGCTTAGACTCTCGCAAATGCGAGACCTATTGCATTGCAAATGCTTGTCTGAGTACCTTTAGAAATTAGTTCGCACTGGTATCAGGACAGAGCTTGTGATTTGTATTTGGCTTGAATGAACTTGACATGGTTCAAAATATCCTGTAGAGATCAGTCCTCTGATGCCTTCTTACGACAGTTGGCCCGCAGGAAGCCATGCACTTCGGGTCTAAATTCAACTAAACTATTTCTCTCAATAGGAACTTTTATATTCACAAAAATCTGCAACAAAGCTCACTTGTATAATCAGTTACAGAAATCAGTGCAAGAGCTATAATGTATTGGTACAGTTCTGCCTCAACTGACCCAGCCTTTCATTCGTCTGTTACCTAAAATAAGTTCTATGCATTTGGCAAGTACAAGCACCTGATATTTGCTGCATCACATAGCTGGAAGACTCAACCAGCAGGCACTGTACGAAAAATTAGGTATTTTTGCATGGCAACTTAATATTTTACGCGTTTTTTTTTTTTTTTTTAAATATTCATAGATGTCAAGTAGACCTGTGTCATATGTGACCCCTCAATCAGTCTTAGATTTTTTAGCCAAACACACAATGCATTCTGGGGCTTGCAGTTTTGCTTTGAACATTGCAAGAATGGGCTTCAGGTTCTGAGTGTGCAAAGTGCTGTTGGCTAAAAAGCTGGGGCTGTCTGAAACTGTCACACAGCATCTGGGGCCCCTTGCCAGATATGGATGGTGTTAACAGTTGAAACATTTAAACCATAAAGGCCTTGCAACTGAAATTTTCTTAGTTGTGCAGCCTTAGGGTTCTGGGGTTTGTGTGTGTTTGGTCTTATGTCTGAACCTTGGAATGGTGCACATAGAGTACTGTGAGAGTGGACCTGTATATAATACCCTGTTTTCAGTTTATCATATTAAGTTTCCTTTATAGTAGCATCATTCGCCAGCTTCATCCTTGCTTCCTACAACCTTCGATTCTCTCTGTCGAGTCCATGCTTCCTTACATTCAGACACTGTTTTGTCTCTGCGGCTGTCTCTAAAGGCATTTTAGACCAATTGCTGCCCTTCAAATGAACAGTCTCCCTACGGACTCCTTTTGTCATACAACTTCTAATTATTACATTTTCCCTCTGTAACATGATTTTCCTCCTGTACTCTATATTCTTTTGAGAAATATCAATATTTCTCCGTTTAAGCTAGTAGAATGATTTTTGCTGGTCTTACAGAAAGCACATTTGTACATGTACGTGGCACTGGGGAGAGATTCCTTGCTTATAGAGGTGTCTTGGTGTTCCTTTTTTGTGTCACTGACGCCACCCTTGCTCTAGAACTGTACCTGCTTCGCCGCCACCACCACTGGAGTGAAGAATGTCCTTTGAGTGTGAGGGTCCTGGATAGAGTGCAAGAAGGGTTTAATAATTAGATTGCTGAAGGCTCTAATGGACTGTTCATGGTTACACCTCTCTTCATAGCCTGGAGGAAGTAGGTGCAGTGACGAGAGAGTGTAATCAGCAGGGATTGTGAAGGAGGAAGAGGCTGATTTATCCTACTCAGTTCTTAATTTGAGCTGGTGGTTTCTTCTGCTCAATTCTCAACGCCAGCCAGGATGATACGTATTGCTCACTAGATGACATTTAACTGCCTTCAGTTGAACGCTGGCAAAACTGAAATCATGCTGTTTGGTAAGGCCCAACAGCTTTGGTCCTCTGACTGGTGGCCTCCGTAACTTGGCATATCCCCAAGTTCTAAACTAGTGGTCAAAACTCTGGGCATCCACTGGACCAAAATTCTCTATGAAGGAGCAGGTTTCATCTACCGTCAGCATATGTTTCTATACAATGCGCCTGTTGAGAGTGTTCACCTTTCCGCAAGGAGAACCTTGGTACAGGCATTGGTCATCAGTTGTTTGAATTATGGCAATGCCCTATTGGCCTCGGCAAATGAGACGTTGCTTTCTCAACTCCAAGTGGTGCAAAATGCTGCCGCCCCTCTCATCTGCAGTCCTCCAACCGGAGCAGCTTCCTTCCCTCTTTTGCGTTCACTGCACTGGTAACCAGTCCGTAAAGGGATTATTTATAAAATCTGTTGCCTGACGCACAATTCCTTACTTGGAAAAGGTCCCAGCTATCTATCGTCTAGACTTTCTCATTACCGCCCTCATAGACTGCTTAGATCTAGTGACAAAGTGTTGCTGACAGTCCCACGGGTCAGAAGGAGCTGTACATGAGGCAGATCATTTTCCTGTCTAGCTCATCTGTGCTGGAATAAGTTACCTTTGCACATTTGCATGTGTACGGATCATCTCCAAATTAGAAAATTACCGAAGACAGTGCTCTTTTAATGCATTTGTCTCTTGCCTGGCTTGTGTTCTGGCTTGGTGCCGAGATACCCCTCGGGGTGATTTAAGCGCTATATAAATTATATTAACATAACTACTGAAAGTCCACCATATAGTGGCACTGCCTGTCTAATTTTGTGATGAGCACAACAGTGTTTAACAATTCAATATACTATAAAATGATAAATGCCTGTCGGCCACACCAATCCTATAGCTTTGCGGGCCTGGAATAGTCTGAATTGTCACACTTGTAAGAGTGAGATAGTTAGTAGATGTCTTGGTGCTGCCATTGGCAGCGCTGGTGGGGGCAGTGGGTGGTGAAGGCTGCAGTGGCCTCCTGAGAAGGGCCCTTGCACTTATTTTTTTTTTTTTATTTATCACAAATTTAGCACTGATACCCAATCTCCTGCCTGGTAAAAGTCAGGAGCCCCTTCAGCCACACGCCACAGTTTGTTGTAGTCAGAGCACAAGTCCTATAAAAAGAAGTGGGGGGACTGACCAAGTTAGACACTATGCAAGTGACATCATGATGCGTGCCATCTCAGCACATGACGTCACGACATAGTGCTATAAAAGAAATAAAATAGTGCTATTTAAATTATTTGTGTAAATACTGGGACAGACCACCCCATCTGACAGTCTTAGTGTCTGCACTTATATTCAGGGACAGAACAAAGGCAAAAGAAAAATATGATATACCGATGTTACTCAGCCAGGTACCCTCTACGGGCGTACCACCTGAACAATTGTACCTAACTGATTTAACCCTTGTTGCCTACACTAGGCTGCTGCGGGGGGTGAGGCCTATCAATACCGGTCTGCTCTTGTGCCAACATCTACATAGAATGTCAGAAGCAAATGATAAGAACCGTCATTCTTTCTTCCCTTCTCTTATCTTTCCTTCCCCCCTTTTCCTTCTTCTGCCTGACTTTCTTTCTTTTTCTCTTATTATTGATCATGTGGGTTAGCTATACAAGCGGAACACACTGTCTTAGGACTCGTATGCATAAACCTTGCCTTGGATAACTTATGCTAACCCTGTTACAGACTTTGTTTGCCCTTGTTAAAAAAAATCAATAAAGTATTTTGAAATAAAAAAAAAAGCATGCCTCTCTTAAGTACCTGTGAAGCGATAGCAAGCTGTGTGCCTTTGTTTCCCTCAGTGGCTTTTACATTTAAGTGTGAGGTTCCAGGCCGCCTCCAGTCAAGATATAAAAACAAGGAGGCTTGATGGCCCCTTAACTTCAGCCTAGCTGGAGGTGAAAAAAAGCCCCCTCGCTACCTGCACGTTGCTGCTGGAAATGGAAAGCAGACAACGTGCAGGTGCTGCTGAACGTGTCCCAATGTCTTACACTGGGACAAGTTCAACATTTTTCTGTGGGGCCCAACTTCTTGGCAGTGGGGACGGCGTCCACCCTGTGAGAATAGTGGGTGGACGCCGTGTACCTGCGTGTAACCCTGACTCGTGCCCTGGTTGTAGTGGTAATGGTTGCCTTGGAGATGGGTCGAAGTTGGCATAGGTGCACAGTAGGGAAACAATTGTACCACTGTTCTGCCAACTCCCTTCACCATGTACATCTCCTGCAGCGCTTTGGTTTCTTCTGGATTGGGCATCTCTTTTCTTGGAAGGAGAGGACAGCGAGAAGAAGGTGGATGGGTGGGAGGGAATTATGGATGCGGAGAGCTGAGGAGGTGAGGACTGCCCTGACTCTCTCTATCCCTGCTGGCGACATGTGCCTTTTTGTAATAGTACCTTCCTTCCAGACAGATAGCCTCGCTGCTCATTTGTAGATCCAAGGGAAGGGAATGCGTGTTGGCCTAGGTCAGAAACTCAATCTCATCCCGGCTGCTGATTGGATCGGATTAGATGTCTTTCCCCGCGCTCGTTGCGCCTGCCATCAACATCTGAGCTGCGGCCCCAGCCGTCTTATGATTTCTGTAACATAAGTTGTTTATATATAGAAACTCATTTATTATATCCGCTCCTACTGCGGGGTATATCTGCAAGTAAACGCAAAGCTAGAAGGGTCCTTTTACCAGCTGCTAGTCGAGCTGACGTTTGCCTGCATTGCAAGGTGGATGCTGCATGTCCTCGCGGCCTTGAGATGACGCACTGGGCGTGAGTGACTGCGGAAGGGGCGGGGCCAACGTTCTTTCGTCCTGAAAGTGTGTGGGTGGAAGAAGCAAGGGTCACTTGCGGGTCAATGGCAGCGACGAGTGCCTCCTCGTCAATGTTCATTCACAAAAGAAGTGAAGACTGTATTGAGCTACGTTCATTCTTACCCTGTGGGAGATGGTGCCTGACTCAGCCACTCATCAAGCTGACAAACCGTAGATACATTTATTGTCATGAGGATCGTTTCTTTCTTTTCATTTCCTGTTGTATAGTTTTCCTTTTTTTTTCTTTTCTACATAGTTCGAAGTTACTATGCTTTTAATTGGCTCTTGATCACATCAATATAAATATTTACTTAAACCAAGTATAAATGTGGATGTTTACATTGATATTTACATTTGTAAAGGTGCACATTAAAATAACGTATTTCTTTTTAGAAAAATTAAGGGAAATACTTAGGGGCCGATTCCGATCTCGGTCGGAGGCGCACCCAATACTATTCGGTCGGGAAAAAAGCCATGCGAAAGCCAGTTTCCCGACCGATCCGTACAGTACACCGAACGAGCAAGTACGATGCGCACAACAGCAAAAATCCCGGCCGAGCCGTACTCACCCAAACCAGGTCCTGTTCTCCGACCGAGGCGAATCCGGAAACGCCGAATCGAGTCGCACGGAAGGGAAAATGCAGCCCCGTCCGGCCGGACAAGTACGATGCGCTTCCGTACGCGCCGAACCCGTCGCTACGCACGGCACGTCAAAGCATCCGGGAGAGGCGCACATAAGCTCCGAATCGCGCCACAACACGATCCACGGCTACGAGACGAACACAGCACAGACGAGGACGACGCGAAGCGACGAGGACGAAGCCAAGCGACGAGGACGACGCGAAGCAACGAGAAGGACGAACGACACGAACCAACCATGAATCCCTTCGTCCCGATCATACCAATATTCTACATCTACTACCGGAACAGGCACGGACGCGTACGGCGCAGAAGGTAAGTCAGACACCAACCACAAAACACATACAACACGTACACGACACATCACACACATACACTGGGAATCTGAATATACTTACACCAGCAACAGCAGCACCATAGGGGCGGGATGCCCATCACCAATGCCACATATGCACACAGGGGCCTGAATGCGCGCCACAACCCCAACCCAGGGGGGCTGGATGCCTACCACTACTACCACCCTGACCCAGGGGGGCAGGATGCCTACCACTACTACCACCCTTAGCCAGGGGGCAGGATGCCCACCACTACTACCACCCTTAGCCAGGGGGGCTGGATGCCTACCACCACCCTTAGCCAGGGGGGCTGGATGCCTACCACTACTACCACCCCCACCCAGGGGGCAGGATGCCTACCACTACTACCACCCTCACCCAGGGGGGCAGGATGCCCACCACTACTACCACCCTTAGCCAGGGGGGCTGGATGCCTACCACTACTACCACCCTCAACCAGGGGGGCAGGATGCCTACCACTACTACCACCCTCACCCAGGGGGGCAGGATGCCCACCACTACTACCACCCTTAGCCAGGGGGGCAGGATGCCCACCACTACTACCACCCTTAGCCAGGGGGCAGGATGCCTACCACTACTACCACCCTCACCCAGGGGGGCAGGATGCCCACCACTACTACCACCCTTAGCCAGGGGGCAGGATGCCCACCACTACTACCACCCTTAGCCAGGGGGGCTGGATGCCCACCACTACTACCACCCTTAGCCAGGGGGCTGGATGCCTACCACTACTACCACCCTCACCCAGGGGGCAGGATGCCCACCACTACTACCACCCTTAGCCAGGGGGCAGGATGCCCACCACTACTACCACCCTTAGCCAGGGGGGCTGGATGCCCACCACTACTACCACCCTTAGCCAGGGGGCTGGATGCCTACCACTACTACCACCCTCAACCAGGGGGGCAGGATGCCTACCACTACTACCACCCTTAGCCAGGGGGCAGGATGCCCACCACTACTACCACCCTTAGCCAGGGGGGCTGGATGCCTACCACCACCCTTAGCCAGGGGGGCTGGATGCCTACCACTACTACCACCCTCAACCAGGGGGGCAGGATGCCTACCACTACTACCACCCTCACCCAGGGGGGCAGGATGCCCACCACTACTACCACCCTTAGCCAGGGGGTGCCAGATGCCCACCACTACCACCCTTAGCCAGGGGGCAGGATGCCCACCACTACTACCACCCTTAGCCAGGGGGGCTGGATGCCTACCACCACCCTTAGCCAGGGGGCTGGATGCCTACCACTACTACCACCCTCAACCAGGGGGGCAGGATGCCTACCACTACTACCACCCTTAGCCAGGGGGCAGGATGCCCACCACTACTACCACCCTTAGCCAGGGGGGCTGGATGCCTACCACCACCCTTAGCCAGGGGGGCTGGATGCCTACCACTACTACCACCCTCAACCAGGGGGGCAGGATGCCTACCACTACTACCACCCTCACCCAGGGGGGCAGGATGCCCACCACTACTACCACCCTTAGCCAGGGGGTGCCAGATGCCCACCACTACCACCCTTAGCCAGGGGGCAGGATGCCCACCACTACTACCACCCTTAGCCAGGGGGGCTGGATGCCTACCACCACCCTTAGCCAGGGGGGCTGGATGCCTACCACTACTACCACCCTCAACCAGGGGGGCTGGATGCCTACCACTACTACCACCCTCACCCAGGGGGGCAGGATGCCCACCACTACTACCACCCTTAGCCAGGGGGCAGGATGCCTACCACTACTACCACCCTCACCCAGGGGGGCAGGATGCCCACCACTACTACCACCCTTAGCCAGGGGGCTGGATGCCTACCACTACTACCACCCTCAACCAGGGGGGCAGGATGCCTACCACTACTACCACCCTTAGCCAGGGGGCAGGATGCCCACCACTACTACCACCCTTAGCCAGGGGGGCTGGATGCCTACCACCACCCTTAGCCAGGGGGCAGGATGCCCACCACTACTACCACCCTTAGCCAGGGGGGCTGGATGCCTACCACCACCCTTAGCCAGGGGGGCTGGATGCCTACCACTACTACCACCCTCAACCAGGGGGGCAGGATGCCTACCACTACTACCACCCTCACCCAGGGGGGCAGGATGCCCACCACTACTACCACCCTTAGCCAGGGGGGTGCCAGATGCCCACCACTACTACCACCCTTAGCCAGGGGGGCAGGATGCCCACCACTACTACCACCCTTAGCCAGGGGGGGCTGGATGCCTACCACCACCCTTAGCCAGGGGGGGCTGGATGCCTACCACTACTACCACCCCCACTCATAGGATGGACAATGCATGACACAACAAGCACACCACAACCTAGGGAATGCAAGATTAAGACATCCCCCCCACCACCATGACAAGCGTGTGAGCAGGCTGTGTCAAATGCCTACAACACCGAACATGACATTGAACATACAATGTGACCCCCTAGCACATGTGCCACACATATATGTGTGTGGCACCCACAATGCAAGCAGCCCATGACCATTGTGGCAATGGGGCCTAAACCCCCATCATCACAGTGACCAAAAGGCAAGTGTGGGGTCCATAGCTGAAGCACATTTTGACCATTGTGGCAATGGGGCCTAAACCCCCATCATCACAGTGACCAAAAGGTAAGTGTGGGGTCCATAGCTGAAGCACAGTTTGACCATTGTGGCAATGGGGTCTAAACCCCCATCATCACAGTGACCAAAAGGCAAGTGTGGGGTCCATAGCTGAAGCACATTTTGAACATTGTGGCAATGGGGTCTACACCCTCATCATCACAGTGACCAAAAGGTAATTGTTGACAAAGAAAGAGCTGCAACTGCCAAACTGCATGGATCATTCCTGGTCACAGAACCAAAAACTCATCTGTGGCAAAGTAGTGTATGTGTCCCATTGCAACATAAATTGGGGGAGCCAAATACTGCAGTGCAAATGAAACATTCCTTTGGCCATGTGCAGACAAACAACACCCATGGTGGCAGAGACCGTCAACAGTCATCAATGACACAATGACAGAAGTGACCATCAGAATGCAGAACCACATATTTGCACCAATGGGCACACAAATGCAGATACCCTGTGGAGACAGCAGATGTGAGGTGAACAGATACCATACCATGGCAGCAATGGGACACACAAACCATGATCACTGTGCTGACCGATGACCTAGGAGTCCCAGGGACAGCAGGGGAAACACACCAAACAACATACAGCCAATGGCACACCCAAGATATGCCAATGCAGTGGTGCAGATGCACAAACACAAACAGGCAGACCAACACTGTCATCATACACAGCAGGTGAGGGGTGGGGGTGCCAGTGTCCCCAGGCAACAACACAACACATGAGGAGAGCTGAATACCAATCATACAGATGTGCATACACTGCCACACTAAGGTAACTCATGGATCCAAATCCCCTATGTGGGCAAGCAGGCATTGACAGGTGAGAGGGAGCACAAAACACACATGTCACACAGGCACGTAGGAACAACAACTGACACAGCAAGTCACAGACACACCACAGCACCACCCCCAGGGCCCCCACAATGTGGTGACCCTGGGCTGAAGAAAAATACCACTGTGATGACAAAGCTAAATGTCGTTCACACTGTGAACCACAGTCAGGTGTCCTGAGCAACTAACTACCATCACACCTACACAAGCACAAATCAATCAGCATGGCCAGTAAGCCAAGGCCAACATGGAGGCAGGGGACTAGCCGGGCAACAACTCTCATCTGCACACACTCAACACCACACCCCTCGACCTCCAACAATGTGCAGCAGTGAAGTACACATGCACTGGTGACATTGCACATGCACCCATTACTATTCCAGGGTGGTGGGTGGGAACCAAGGTGTAGAAACACATCACACATGGACACTCAACAAGACTCCTGAATGTCTGACACACTGCACACTACGCTGTACATGGACATGACGGCAATACCACACCGACCAATGGGATCCCAGCCACAGTCACACACCAATGAAGAAACCAAGGTCACCCACAAAGAACACACATAGACAACAACCAACATTGCAGCCCGGACCCTAAGGAGTGCCAGCAGTCACACACACAACGTGTCACAATCACTGAAAGATAACACAAACTGGAAATCACATGACAGGGGCAAACAACAAGTGCCAAAGGGAAACCTGACTGTGACCCATCTGCGTCAGCACACAAACTCTGCCCTGACAGCAAACACACCTATGGGTGACACCCTGATGACCAGTAATGTGCCATGCACCCACATCACAGAGAACACAGGGAGAAGACTTTGGGGGAACATAGCTCAAGTCAGCAAGCATCACAAACAGGTACAACACTAGGGATCACAGCATGCGCAGATGAATGGAAGTGAACACACAGACATGCACATACAACACACACCTTGGGCGCAGGCAATGTCACACGTGTACACACTGCCATGAGGGGACTCCACTCCTGTGTGAGGAAAGCTGTGCCATATGTTGCCTCAGTAGGGCCCCATCATGTCAGCTGAGCACTTGGTCACACAATCAACAATTAGCACCAAATGAGGGCTCCCGTCACATCAGCCTGGTCATGGAAGTGCCAACGAAATCATCAGCACAGATCCAACACACTTGTATAGCAATGTTGCACTGACAACACAGATGAGTCCTTCCCCATTGATGCCCAAACCTGCATGTCCAGTGGAGATGGCCACACGGTCAGGGAAGTAGACGAATTGAACAATGGCAGGCACAACAGATGTGCAGGGGTGGAAGCCACAGATGTGAAATAGCTAATGTAAGTTGGAAACCCATTGCCAAATACTGAACACATGACACCCTCAGATGCTGCTATTGATGACATGGATACACCACATGATAGGACACATTCCCCCTGGACCACATGGGTTCCTGCACAGTAACACTTCATAATCATGAGACCAGATATCACCATCACTGCAGCAAGGGCATGGTTAGCTGCACCAACAACATGTACATCTGAAGCATGAGCACTAGAGAAAAGAAAGTTGCTTTATTCAGCATATGTGTTGAGGCCAAACGAAGTCCTGAAAAAGAGCAAAGGCCAATGGCCAGTCCATTGTCAAAGTTCAAACAGGGTGACACTGGCAGATGTCACCCTACGCATGCCTGCACAATACCAGGGACAATCCACTAGGAGGGGCAACCGGGGGGCAGGCCAGGCACCGCAGGGACAGGATCAGGGCTCACCAGGGGGAGTCAGGGAAGGGGTGGTGGGTGCTGGAGAGCCACTGACAACTGCAGTGGAGGTGTCTGACATGGTGTGTGCCGGCACAACTGGGGGGCATGACACAGATGTCGTGGGTGCCGGCACAACTGCAGTGGACCCTGCAGATGGGGTGGACAGGTCCGCCACTGCAGTGCCCAAGTCAGACAGGGCGGTAGTGGACTCCACTGCAGTGCCTACCTCCAGGGGAGGAGAATGGGGAACAGGCAAGGTGGGTTGGACAGAGGGGGGGACACCCTCACCACATCAGTGGCACAGACAAGCGCAGCGGGGGTGTGGTGCTGGGAGAGCAAGTGGCAGGGGGAGAAGGCCGGAGCATCTTGGGGATGGTATATCTGTGGGTGGGGGAACCTGGGGCAGGGTGTGGTGGGGGCACCTGTGCAGTGGGGGCCTGAGGGATGGAGGACGGAGACCTTGTGCCTGAGCTGCAGGGCGGTGGCGGGGTCTTGCTCTTAGCACTCCAGGGGGACTTGCGGGTGGGGGCCTCAGTCCGTCTGCGCCTGGGGGAGGGTGTCCGGGGGCGAGGGGCACTCTGCTCCGTGTGGGTGGGCTTCCTCTTCCCCCGGGATGCTGGAGCAGCTTCATCGGTGGGGAAGAGGCCGAGGTCACAGAGGAAGAGCTGCTGTGACTTTGGGGTTGCAGGTGAGGCAAGGGAGGGTGCTTTGGAGGGAGAGGGAACTGAGGACTGCGCAGTGCATGTGGATGCGTGTGTGTGTTCCAGGGCCCCATCCCCTGTGAGTCTGGCTTCAGTCCCCTGAATGTGCTTGCGTGTGCGTTTTGTCATTGGCGTGTGTGTCAGTGTGCTGGATGTGTGTGTGCTGGTGTGTGCCAGTGTGTGTGTGCCTGGGATGGGTAAGGTGCTGGGGAGTGTGGATGGAGCAGAGGCAGGAGGGGTGAGGGACCGTTTGAGGAGGGACACTGCTGCCGTCAGGGAGGAGTCCATGGACCTATTGCCCCTCTGTAGGTCAGACATGCCCGATGAGATGCCCTCCATGAACGACACCAGCTGAGTCAACAGCGCGGTGTGCGCATGGAGGACACTCAGCATGGCTGTCTGCCCTACATGGAGCTGGCGAAGGAGGTACACAGACTCCTCACTCAGGGCAGCAGGGGACACAGGGGCAGGGGGTGCGGTGCCTGGCCCAAAGGAGACACGCTCCCGGACATGGGAGCCTCCACGGACCTGGGGAATGGGAGCCAATGGGAGGGCGGTGGTGGTGCTGGTGGTGGCGGGGACAGCAACACTAGCTGGGGTGTGGTGGCTGCTGACACCCGCCTCCACAAGGGAGTCATCCTCCGAGTTGCTCTGGTCCTCAGCTGAGGTGGATGCTGCTGAGGACTCCTCGGTGTGGCTCCCCTCGCCCTCCGTGCCACTGGGTCCCTCCGACCACTCCTCGGCTGCTGACCCAGTCTGGCTCTCCGGCTCCTCCTGGTCCGTGGAGCTGTCCCCTTCCGTGGCCGTGGATGTATCTGCAAACAATGGGGAAACAGACAGACATCAGTCACCTGCACATAACGCACACACCACTGTGAGCACAGCACATCCCAGAGCAAGCCCTGGCATCATTAGTTGTACATTGCTAAAAGTGCACTAATTGAACAGGAGAAGTCAATTGTCAGTCTGATGCCAAGCATGGCACTCACATCCCACATGGCCTTGCACCCATCTGTCTGGTGTCTGTTGGATTGCAACACCCCAGTGTTGACACATGCACCAAGTACACAGTAGTTGGACAGTGCAGAGGACACGGTGTGGACACATCACAGCTCTTGCCACTGAGTCAGTACAGGTTTACGGATGTAAGGGATGCCCAGAGTCAAATAGGAAATGCATGTGATGCATACCAGCGACAGACACCATGATGCACCCATGTCCTGATAGCCAGCGCCACAATGGTGTGCATGTAGCACATGTCACTCCCCTGCAGGATCACCAATCAGTAGACACATGCCATGGCGGAGGCATGACTGCAAAGTCATACATCACTGTCTCAGTGATGTATGACTTTGCAGCCAGACAACAACACTCTGCACTGTGTCACAATAGTAGGTCATGGGGAATGCAAGTCCTGGAGCTGCACAAGTGCACATGTACATCCCCCCACAACACATCCTCTTAACCCTCATCTGTCCAGGTCATACCTATTGGACATATGGGAGACCTGTGACACTACCCTACATGTCAGAATACAGGCATTGTGTAAGCAATGGACCCACCCATGATGCCCACCACAGAGTCAGGGAAACAGATGCTGTCTCCCACCTTGAGTCAAGCAAACTGCAAGGACACAGTCCTAAGTGACAGAATTCCCTGCATGTAAGGGCCACACCTGGGTATCAGATGAGGAGTGGGCAGTGCACAATAGAGGGACATGGCTCCTGGACAACATGACTGCTGTACTGTGGCAGTTCAACCTGGCCCGAGGAGGGCACATAACATGTTAGACAGAGTACACAGTGCAGTCTTTGACTCACCCCCTCCTTGCTGCTCTCTGGCCTTCAGCTGCCCATCCAGGTCTGGAAAGACCACCGCCAGGATCCTGAGCATGTGGGGGTCAGGGTCCGTGTTCCGCCCCTCCTGCGAGGAGGCGACAGCTTCAGCTGGACCCGTGCAATCCTCCGGGTCCAGCCCCGAAGGTCCTGCCACCTCTTTTGGCAGTTGCGGATCCGGCGCTTGTAGACCCCCACGGACCGGACAGCCCGGACGATGTCCTTCCAGATCTCATGCTTCCGATGGGCAGAAGCCTGTCAGGATGACAAAGTGATAAGGACATTACTACACATGCAACATATCCGTGCATGACACAGTTGCATATACATGTCGCAATCACAGGGGCACATGGTGTACCCAGGCAGTGCACGGCTGCCCATGGACAGTTTTCCAGAAGTCACTACATGGTATCATAGCATGGGGAGTAAAACCCTGTTCAGAAGCACTGTCACTGCACCATACCTGTCCAGTGCAAGTCACTACACACTATGGGGGGTGACAACTACTCAGTGAGCCTGCTAGCCAGTGGTGTGCTGACTCTCAGCCTTGCTAGTCAGACAAAATGCACATTCAGAAAGGCAGTGCACAGAACACTCACCTGCTCCCCTGGTGTCCCATACAGCTTGCTGTACTGTGGAAGTAGGCTGTCCAGCAG
The DNA here is from genome assembly GCA_963921515.1 of Calotriton arnoldi. Classification (NCBI taxonomy): domain Eukaryota; kingdom Metazoa; phylum Chordata; class Amphibia; order Caudata; family Salamandridae; genus Calotriton; species Calotriton arnoldi. The sequence goes on along the minus strand of CAWUFW010001456.1, from coordinate 624,494 downwards.
GGCCTGGTTCTCTTCAAGGCTGAAGGCTGGGGCTCTCTCCACAGTACGTGCCATTGCAGGGTCCAGAGGGGCAGAGACAGCAGCAGTGCAGTGGCAGATGTCGTCCTGGAGCATGTAGTGCAGGCAAGTGGGCTCTCAGGGGAACATGCAGCAATATATATGTGCTGGAGAGGCAGATACTGTCCCTTGTGTCCAAAGTTATAGGTCCAAGTCGTTAGCATCTTCTGAATCTGGCCAATCCATGGAATAGCAGCACCAAAACACGCCCACAGCATCCTTCAAATCTTCAACTTCATGACATACATTATTTTGCAACATTGTTGTGGGTGACCAACTGATTTTCCAGCAACCGACTCGTTCGAATATTCAAAAACGCGTCCGTTGCCAGGCAAGCCCATTGTCAATGGGTGCGCACCGATCGGTCCATTGCTGTTCAACGCGCACAGGGGTACAACGCGTACCCGCACACATTGAAAGCAATGGGCCGGCCGGAGGCACCGATCGGTCCATTGCTGTTCAACGCGCACAGGGGTACAACGCGTACCCGCACACATTGAATGCAATGGGCCGGCCGGAGGCACCGATCGGTCCATTGCAGTACAACGCGCACAGGGGTACAACGCGTACCCGCACACATTGAATGCAATGGGCCGGCCGGAGGCACCGATCGGTCCATTGCAGTACAACGCGCACAGGGGTACAACGCGTACCCGCACACATTGAATGCAATGGGCCGGCCGGAGGCACCGATCGGTCCATTGCTGTTCAACGCGCACAGGGGTACAACGCGTACCCGCACACATTGAATGCAATGGGCCGGCCGGAGGCACCGATCGGTCCATTGCAGTACAACGCGCACAGGGGTACAACGCGTACCCGCACACATTGAATGCAATGGGCCGGCCGGAGGCACCGATCGGTCCATTGCTGTTCAACGCGCACAGGGGTACAACGCGTACCCGCACACATTGAAAGCAATGGGCCGGCCGGAGGCACCGATCGGTCCATTGCTGTTCAACGCGCACAGGGGTACAACGCTGCACTCGCACACATTGAATGCAATGGGCCGGCCGGAGGCACCGATCGGTCCATTGCAGTACAACGCGCACAGGGGTACAACGCGTACCCGCACACATTGAATGCAATGGGCCGGCCGGAGGCACCGATCGGTCCATTGCTGTTCAACGCGCACAGGGGTACAACGCGTACCCGCACACATTGAATGCAATGGGCCGGCCGGAGGCACCGATCGGTCCATTGCAGTACAACGCATCACTGTACATGTGACTGGCATATGTCAGCATGCCTGTCTCAGATGGACATATGCCAGCCACAGATAGCTCCCAGGGAGTGAGGGGCACACCTACATCACGACAGCCTGTCCAAACCTTATCATAAGGCATGTAAGGCTGCATTTCCTATTGTGTGTATGTTGGTGTACATGTTGTCCTGTGGGTGTCACCTGTGGGCAGCCACCCCCAGGCTGTGCACGTGTTCATGGGGACAGGATCATGGGTGTTACGTGTACGTGACCACTGTGATGTGCAACTGTTCATATCTGTGCATGTGCCATGGTCACATTTCACAGTGGTGTTTGTGTATGTCATGTCACATACCCCGTGAGTCCCATGTGGGACGGTATGTTTGAGCCAGGGTGTCCCAGTGGCACAATAGTGATGGCCCTCCACAGTCTTTGTGCATGTAGTGTTTACAATGTCTCTGATTTCATGTGCACAATGGGAGACAGTCTCCACATCCACGTTGTGTGTGCATGGACTCTGATGTTGTGCGTGTGTGTCACAGACGTCCATGGCTCTCCTGCCATGGCAAGTGTGGCCACTACCTGTGGGGGTCATGTTTGTTTTGTTGTGGTGTACACATGATACTCCAGGTGATGCCAGTGTCCATGTGGCATTACAGGGTCCCTGGGAATGTGCCTGTCGTTGAGCTGTGGTGCCTGGGGCACATCTGTCCTCACATGTCACTGGGGGGTGACTGTGACACAGCATCATGATATCCAATGGGCCAAACAGGGACAAATTGATGCCACCTGTAGGACCGTGTTGACAGATGTTGGCCATGTATGTACCATAAATGTCGTTCCGGTACTGCACACTTCATGTAGTTGTGCCTCATGATGATGTATGTTGGGATCTTGAGTGTGTTCAATGCCGCATATGTGGGGTGACTGACGATCTTGCTTACTTCTCCTCTGCACTGCAGGGCTCCTGCTGTCCATCGGCCATTCCCAGACCTGGCAACGATGGTGGAACGGGACAGCATCCGACGGTACCGCTTCACCAGGCAGCTGATTGAGGATTTGGCAGTGCAGTTGTCCCCACATTTGCAGCCTGGCCGGCCGTATCCTACAGCGCTGACCCCCAAGGTGAAGGTGATGGCAGCCCTACACTTCTTTGCCACCGGTACCTTCCAACATACTGTGGCGTCTGCTGGTGGGATGTCACAGACCATGTTCAGCCGTGTGCTCCGCGATGTTTTGGCGGCAATGTTGCTCTTCCTGAACCGGTACATCTATTTCCCTAGACTGCGACGACTCACTGACGTGAAGAGTGACTTTTATGCCCTGGGGAGGATGCCGCATGTCATTGGCTCCATTGATGGGACACATGTGGCTTTGGTACCACCACAGGCCCAGGAGCAGGCCTACAGGAACCGCAAGCACTACCACTCGGTCAATGCACTGGTGGTGTGTCTTGCAGACATGACCATCACACACGTGTGTGCCCGTTTCCCTGGTTCAGCACACGATGCCTTTGTGATGAGGAGTAGTCGCATCCCCAGGTTGATGGCACAGATGCAGAACCAGCGTGCCTGGCTTGTCGGTGTGTACTGACTTTGTGCCATTGTGTGTGATCTGATCTGTAGTATTCCGCCCACTTTTCCAAGTCAGCTGATGTGCACTTGTCTGTCCGTAGGTGACTCGGGATACCCCAACATGCCGTGGTTGCTGACACCCCTCAGGAACCCTGTGACACCTGCCCAGATGCGCTACAATGAGGCACATGGTCGGACCAGGAGAGTGATTGAGCGGACCTTTGGTCTCCTGAAGAGCCGCTTCCGCTGCCTGGACAAGACCGGAGGGTCCCTCCCATATGCCCCTGCGAAAGTGTGCAAGATTATCATCGTCTGCTGCATGCTCCACAACCTGGCAGTGCGGAAGGAGTTGCCTCTCATCCAGGATGACGATGACCAACATCCGCCACCTGTGGAGGATCCTGGCCTGGACCACGATGCCAGTGACGATGATGATGATGATGATGGTGATGGTGATGTCCGCACACAGCTCATCACCAACTTCTTTAGCTGAATGTGAGTATCCTGAGGTGTCATGTGAATGATGTGAGTTGGCATGATGTGTGGGTGGTGCTCTGGTGCTGTTGGAGTGTGTCCATGGGCTACTTGACAGGATGTGTGTTGCGATGTGTGGTGACAGGTGGGCTGTACTTCCCAACAGTGTTGACATGCTAACTTGGTTCTGGGTGGGTATCTTGTAACATGTATTGTGCATGAGTTTTGCTGTTCTGTCCTGTACTGCATTGCTTTTGACTGTGTGTCATTTCTGTCCTTCACAGGGTACTTTCAGATTCGTTTGGTCAACTGTGTCCACCGACGACGTGATTGCACATCCAGGCTGGTAGCTGTTGTGTCCCTACAGGTGATGTGCGCCACACCCATGGACTTCCTTCAGTCTACAGTTGTTGACTGTGTGCCCGCTGCCAGGTGGGATTACCTTGCATCTGTAGTGGTTACAGCATGTTGCAACTGTGTAATAAACCTGTGCTTCACTTTGTGATGTGCGTTGTCTGTGGTCACACATTTGACTGCCATTTGCTTACTGCACCTGTGGGCTACTTGACTACAACTGGGAATGGGTGTGGTGTCTGTGCATTGCACCGTCTTCCCTGGCAACATCAGTGTAGGCAATGAGTCAGATGGCCTAGGTGTGTATGTGTTGTGTAGCCCTGGTGGTGTGTCTCCCTCATATGTGTCACGTTGCCTGTACTCACATGCCTGTGTTGTCCTTGCTGTTGCAGTTCGCATACACTGTGTAATTTTGCAGTTCATCATCCCCATAACAGCACCCACGTTGGAATCACGACAGAGGCAAGTATGGTGTATTAGTGTGTTTATTGTGATAATAGTGCATAGGATGGATTGTGCTGTACATGAATCTTGCAATCCCAAGTTCCTAGATGAATAGAAAGTCCAGGTAGACAGGATCCCCAGTATCGGGGCCACTGTTGTCTGACACATTGTTCCAACTTATACTCCCCATGCAATGTGTGGGAGTAGTGTTGCCATCAACAGGGTGAACAGTCTGTGCACAAAGGCGAAAATCCAGAACAGGTTCAGGCTTCCTGGGAGTTGCGCTTGGCCATCAGCCTCTCACTTTCCCCTCCTCGGACGACCCCTCTTCTTGGGGGGGGCCCTCAAGTGCAGGCTGCTGCGGTGCAGGGGACTCTCCGCCAGAGTCCTCCTCCCTCCCTGTGGCAGTTGCAGTTTGTTCGGTACCAGATGTTGTTGGCACACAGGGAGGTGTGGACTGGTTGCTGTTCATCTGGCGGAGGCATTGTAAAATGTCCCTGTGCACCGCCGTCATCTCATGTAGTACATCCCACTTGGACTCCACGCGGGTCATGTGGGAGTCCACACGTGACATGTGGGAGTCCACACGTGACATGTGTGACTCCACTTGGGACATGTGGGAGTCCAAGCGGGCATGATGGGCAGCCTGCTGCTGTTTAATGTCTCTGAGGAGCCCCACTACCTGGCTGAGCTCTCCGGTGCTGGACTGGTACGCATCAGCTATGCGTACCAGTTGTGGGTCTTCATGCACACCAGCAACGTCTGCAAGCAGCGACCTCTGTCTCCCACCCCTCCCACCACCCCTGCTGACATGTGCAGTGTGTGCAGTTGCACGCACAGATAACCCTGGTCCACCTTGGGGGTTGGTGGTGGTGGTGGTGTCCATGGCCCCAGGTTGGTCCAGGGTCACTGCGCTGGTGTTGTTCCTTATTCTGTCCATGTCGGCAGGGATGGTATTCGTGGTGACAGTCGTTGGAGGGGTGGGTGCAGGGGGTGCAGCTGGTGGACCTGCTGGTGCTGCAGCTGGTGGTCCTGCTGGTGCAGCATGTTGACTTGCACCGGATGTGCCAGGTTGTTCTTCATCGTCCGAGGAGGACAGAGGCTGTACGACGCCAGTGAGCTCGGCATCCTCTTGAGCCTGGGACTGGGACTCCTCAGCGTCTGCTGCTGTGTCCCTATCATCACCTGTTTTTGGGAGACACAAACAATGTATGTCATGTTTCTGCAGGCATCAGTGGTTGACACACCTGACAGTTGTGACTGTGCCTCGGGGTGCGGGCCTGTACATTGTATTGTCCTAAGTCGTCACAGTCAGGGGTTGATATTGGTGTGGCACATTGTCCTGCATTATTTGGGCATTTCTATGTATTCTCTGGGGTGTGAACATGGTCTGCATTGATTGTGTTTGGTTGACAGCCAGACCTCCTTCCCACCCACCCACCCACCCAGTCAGTTATCCCACCATGGAACGTGCTTGCATTGCAGGGAGTGTAAGTTGTCTCTCAGGATGTCAGTCAGTGGTGTCCTGCTGTTTGTTGGTGCACAGTTGGCAGCAGGGCCTTGTGCTCCCCACAGCAGTAGCCAGTGTCAGCCATCTTGTGAGTCCTTCTCCACTCCCTGTGATGTGAGCATGGTTCAGGGTGGTGTTGATGGGACAGTTGTGGGGGTGAGCTATGTCTGTGACTACGTATCCCATCATGCTATTGCCTCCACCCCCTTCCCAGCATGCCCATGCTTCCTTCCTTTTGACTCTGCTTCCCTGTGGGGTGGGCTGGCTGTGCTGACAGGATGGCTGGGAGTGTTGTCCTGGCAGTTGTTTGGCTAAGAGTCCCAAGAGTGTCCCTGTGCTTCACACAACATAACCCAGGGTGGTGGTGCTTTGTGGGATCTTGTGTTAGGATGGAGGGCATTGCATTCTACCAGGTGGGTACTGTGGAGTTTGTGTTGGGGGGTGTGAGGGGAGGTGCTGGTGACTATAGTCAGTGCTGCAAGTCCCCCTTCCCACCCAGCCAGCCAGATAGCCCACCATGGAACGTGCTTGCATTGCAGGGAGTGGAAGTTGTCTCTCAGGATGTCAGTCAGTGGTGTCCTGCTGTTTGTTGGTGCACAGTTGGCAGCAGGGCCTTGTGCTCCCCACAGCAGTAGCCAGTGTCAGCCATCTTGTGAGTCCTTCTCCACTCCCTGTGATGTGAGCATGGTTCAGGGTGGTGTTGATGGGACAGTTGTGGGGGTGAGCTATGTCTGTGACTACGACTCCCATCATGCTATTGCCTCCACCCCCTTCCCAGCATGCCCATGCTTCCTTCCTTTTGACTCTGCTTCCCTGTGGGGTGGGCTGGCTGTGCTGACAGGATGGCTGGGAGTGTTGTCCTGGCAGTTGTTTGGCTAAGAGTCCCAAGAGTGTCCCTGTGCTTCACACAACATAACCCAGGGTGGTGGTGCTTTGTGGGATATTGTGTTAGGATGGAGGGCATTGCATTCTACCAGGTGGGTACTGTGGAGTTTGTGTTGGGGGGGTGTGAGGGGAGGTGCTGGTGACTATAGTCAGTGCTGCAAGTCCCCCTTCCCACCCAGCCAGCCAGATAGCCCACCATGGAACGTGCTTGCATTGCAGGGAGTGTAAGTTGTCTCTCAGGATGTCAGTCAGTGGTGTCCTGCTGTTTGTTGGTGCACAGTTGGCAGCAGGGCCTTGTGCTCCCCACAGCAGTAGCCAGTGTCAGCCATCTTGTGAGTCCTTCTCCACTCCCTGTGATGTGAGCATGGTTCAGGGTGGTGTTGATGGGACAGTTGTGGGGGGGGGGCAATATGTGTGACTGCGACTCCCATGATGCTATTGGCTACACTGACGTGGCCAGCATACACAGAATTCCTTCCTTTGAGTGGTCTTCACTGTGTGTTGGTGTTGTTGTGGTGGCTACATGTGTGGATGTGTGTGTTAGTTCTATTTGTGCCACTGCCTAGCTGTAGTTGTGGTTGTGTTTGTACATGTGTTGGCACAGTTGGATGTGACTTTTTTGATGGCATGTGTTGTGTTTATCTGACTGACATACACATTTTGGGATGATTCTGTTCTAGTTGCTGTGTAATTGCTATGTGTGCATGGTTTGACTCTCCCCTTGACAGTGATGTGTGTGTTTTGTGGCAGTTTATTGTGTACATTTGTTGTGTACTCACCAGGCTCTGGGATGTTCTCTAGTCCATATACGCTCACTGGCGGAAGGATGGCCCGCACCTTCTCCTCCCAGGGCCTGAGGTATATTGGCTTGGCAGGAGGGCCACTGCCGGTATGTTGGCTGTTGATGTAGTCTATCTTCAGCAGGTCCCGTACCCTCCTGCGCACGTCATACCACCTGTTCTGGATGTCCGTCTTTGTGCGCCGACATGGTGATTGGGCGTTCACCCTGTTGATGATCCTCTCCCACATCTTGGTTTTCTGCGACATGGGGGTCTGTTGGACCAGAGTGCCAAACAGCTGTGGCTCCACCCTGAGGATCTCGTCTACCAGGACTTCCAATTCACAATCTAGGAACTTGGGATTCTTCTTGGGGGGCATGGTGATGGGTGGTGATGGTGAGTGATGTGTGTGTTGGTGTGCAGGTGAGGGTGTGTGAGTGTGTGTTTTGCTGGGTGTATGTGAGGTAGGTATTTGTTGGTGTGCTGATGGTGTGTGGCTTGTGTGAGGGATGAGCTGTGGGTGTGTGGTTGCTTTCTCTTGGGTGCTGGCAGTGAAATGGCATTTGCAAAGGCTCATGGTAGTGATTTGTGTCCTTTATATAGGTGGAGTTGTGGGTGTGTCTTTGTTCTCTGTCCCCACCCCCCCAGTGTTTATTGGCTTGGTAATTGCTTGTTTGGCCTTTTTTTGGTTGATTTTTCCTTTGTGCTGTTTGTGTATGTTGGAAACGTTCTTGTGACCGAGTCGGACCCTGCATTGGTCTCGTACGGTGTTTTCCGTTTCGTCCACGCTGTGTTTGTGCAGTTTTGTATGCTGCGTACGCGTCGGTCGCGGTGTATTGTGTTGCTTCGGCTCGGTTTTGTATGCGTGTCGGTCGTACGGCTTGTCCTCCGTCCGACTCGGTCGTGTTTTTCGCGCCTTGCATCGTACTTTGCGGGTTGGAGTTGGCGGGTACGATTCGGTCGGATTTGTTCCGGGTGCGTGTCGGTCGGTTGGATTCGCGTGTTTTTCCGGCCGGATTGCTATTTTCCGAGCGGCTCGGTCGGTCGGCTTGGTTTCCTGACGTGTCGGTCGGATTTATCGCGGCTTGCATCGTACTTGGCGTGTCGGGCGCCACTGGTACGTGTCGGTCGGTATTTTTTCCGGATCCGAGTCGGTCGGTGCTTTTTCCGGCCCGAATCGGAATCGACCCCTAAGTCTTTCCATTCCTCCCTTCCCCTTCTCCTTCCTCTCTCCCTTGTCCTTACTTTTCCTTTTCTCGCTGTCCTTCTTGTCCTGTCGCTCTCCTATCCTTTTTGTGCTATTTCCTTTCCCTCTTTCTCTCTAGTAGCAGTGCTGCTACCAGAGAGAAAGAGAGAGAGCAAATAGCGCAGCAGACAATCAATTATGCACTTGCGGACCTTTGGCAGCATAAGCATTCTAAATTCTGCCTAGCTGAGCAGCAATAAAAACTGTTGCTTCGGAAAGTCATTTATCCCTGAAGTACATTCTGGGGCCGATTCCGATTCCGGCCGGAAATCTCCCCGACCGAGCCGGACCCGGAGAGAATTCCGACCGAATCGGACCCTAGCAGTCCGACCGAACGAGTACGATGCGCACGCATGCTATCGGACTCGAGTCGGTCGGACTCCCATTGAAGTCAATGGGAGCCTGTCGTACAACGCGTACGCGGGCTCCCATTGACTCAATGGGTGCGAGGCGGACAAGGGCGCCCCCTACAGCGGGTACGCGTCCATGCGCATCGCGGCGTACATGCACAGGGATCCCCCCTGTGTGCGACTCGCGCACCTACGCGTACAGGGGGGCCGACGCAGACCCCTAAAGTCCGGCTCCGACAGCTTTTTCGAGCCGGACGGCGCGAGTCGATCGGACTGCTCGCGGCGCGCATCGTACTTACCCGGCCGGGAAACGTCTCCATAGCGCGGTGCGAGTCGTGTCCATGCGAGTCGGTCGTAGCGTGTTGAAGCTGCGTTCGAGTCGGTCGGCGATTTCGCAGGTGCTTGCATCGTACTCGCTCGGCCGGACCCGCGTACGATTCGGTCGGGAAACAGGGCTCCGAATCGGATCCGGTGAATCCGAATCCGATTCGGAGCACTACCGGCCGAGATCGGAATCGGCCCCTCTGTGTTTAGAAAGCAAGTTAATTAAATTAGGCAACTTGCTTTCTAGACACAGAACGTACGTGCTGGATAAATGCCCAATTTACAGAAACATCGGTCTTGGCTGGTTCTCAGTCTGACAGAATTTAGAATGCTGCCTGCTAGCATGACCACTGCTCCAATTAAATGCACCCCCGAGGACCTCAAGTGGAAAAACGGAGCAATATTTACATGTTTAGTGTCATTACCATATTAGAATGCATTAGCAGATGTTAGACCTATCAGTCTTAAGGTGGTCTTTTGGCCTACTCACCTCCATTTTTCTTGCTGAAATTAGTTTTTGTTGGCCATAGGACTTTACCACTGCTAACCTGTGCTGAAGTGCTTGTGCACACTCCCCAGTACAGGGTTCAATTGGCTTATGCCTGATTGGCATATTTAAATTACTTATAAGTCCCTTGTAGACAGGTATATTATATACCTAGGGCCTGTAAATTAAATTCTACTAGTGGGCCTGCAGCACTTGTTGAGCCAACCACTTAAGTAGCACTTTAAAACATGTCCTAGGCCTGCCACTGCAGCTTGGATGCAGTTTTAAACTGCCAATTCGACTTGGCAATATAAATCCCTTGCCAAGCCTTGAACTCCCCTTTTATTGCATATAAGTCACCCCTAAGGTAGGCACTAGGTAGTCCAGAGATCACAGTGCATTGTAATTAAAAGGTTGGACATGTACTTTTAACTTTTACATGTCCTGGAAGTGAAAAACCCCTAAATTAATTTTTCACTACTGTGAGGCCTACCTGTCCCATACGATAACATTGGATTAGCTTATTACATTTAATAAGTGCTAACTTTTGATTGGGAGCAGGTAGGCAGTTCTTGATATGTAGGAATTTGTAATGAAAAATCCTCTTTAAGGTAAAGGCGATTTTTTTTAACAGAAATTTTCTAAATGACACTTTTAGAAAGTTGGCATTTTCCTGCCCTTAGCCCTTTTGTGCCTGCAGCCTGTCTTGGGTCACATGACTGGGTGTAACTGACAGTTAGACTTTTGAATTCCTCTCAGTCACACAATAGAGGGATTAGGTATACCTGAATGAGCCATCTGCTTGCAGGATGGGTAGGCAGAGCTTAGTGCAGCCCTAATTGCAACTGAATAGACTGTGCTCCGACGTCCCACAAAGGACTTATTTCCTCCACATGTTCAATGCAGCCAGTTTGGTGCCCGGGGAATCAGGAAGTACTATGCACTTCAAAGTAGAGACCTCTAGAAGTGTCTCCCAACATCAAAGGCAGAATTGGGTATAAAAATAGGACTCTCAGTCCTACTCTTTAGTTCACTCCTGGACCTGCAGATGGACTCTCAGAGGACTGCCTGCTGCTGTGACCTGTGGTGCTCTCTACAAGACTGCTTTGCTGTACATGGAAGGACTGCTTTGCTGCCTGGAGCCTGCCTTGAACCCTCAGATGGTTGGTGGTATGTAGCTCTACCCTTTTGCAATAAATCTGGTAAACTTACCTTGGAGATTCTTCTGTCTGTAGCACATATTTCAACACTGGCAACAAGCACTTGAAGAGGAGGGGTGATGTGGCCACCGACTTCCTTGTGAACCCATGGAAATGTTTAGATGGAGATTGAGGATCCTGTGAACTTTCTGCACGGTGTTGCGAAGCTACTTTGGACAGTTGCCCTGCTGCTATTCTGCTGTGCTCAGTGCAGATGATTTCACATGATAAATGCGATTAGCCTTCGACGGCCTAATGGATGTTCAGGCGAATCCTTCTTCTATTCTCTAGTATTGAAGGCGAGATGTAGTCTGCCTCATGTTGGATGTAGAGTCCATTTTGGATTGCGAAGCATAGTTGACAACCAGCGTTACGTGTCCTCCATTTGTAGAGGTGACGCTGGCACCATTATACGTTGAACGTGGCATCCATTTTGGAATAGGAGGTGTTTTTGACAAACAATGCTGCGTGACGCCATTTTGATTTGGTGAAGAAATTGAGCATCGCTAAATATGTGTATTTGGATGTCCTGTGAAGCCAATCAACGCTACATCTCTACATGCATACATATTTCCCCTGGGACCAGTGTCAGTTGCCCGTATTGATATAAGTAACAGGTCAATACACTGTGATTTCTTGTGCAGTTCATGAATTGTGAATTTTCTTCCTGGGAACAAGGACGATCACGTCTTTGTCCAAATATTGTACAATCTGAATTTTTTATTTTTCTTGAGCCTTAAGCTATGAAGCCATCTTCTTCTGGATACAGATAAAAACATATACTTAAGTCATTTTGGAACTCTATACTAGAATACTTTTCAGTTGTGTCTTGGTTGATTAACACTTTTTCCTTTTCAGGTTCAGCTATTTCTTTCAAGAGATCATGGCAGGCGCTAGCATGTCACAAAAATTAATATTGTTCTTGAAAGACATAAGTTTTTTACAAGGGTCCAAGGAAGACTGGAGAAGATTGGGAGCTATGTAGCATGATTATAGACTTTAGCAAGTACTTGTTAATTTGGCCAACTTACTGATTCTTTGGTAAGAGACCAGATTAGCTTTACTAATAATATTAAGGTTCAGGAGAAAGTACTCATCAAAACCCTGATATCAAGGACATTGTAGCCCTTGTTCAAGGAATGGAGAATACCAGTATGTGGGTGTATGAGATGAGAGAGGATAAAGAGAAAGAGACAAGTGAGATTGGTGGTTCTATGAATGGAATCAAGAAGACTAGCAAGTGCATGGATCAAGAAGACTAGCAAGTGCATTGATACAGATATTGATACGTTTCCAGATGCTAAGAAGAATACCATTGATGAAGGTGCTAATAGCAGTAGAAATCTTTGAATGAAATGCTTTAGGTGTGGTGACAAAGAACATCTTTCAAATAGCCCTAGGTGTTTTGCAAAGTTTGCAGAGTGCAATAAATGTGGTTAGAAAGAGCATTATGCACATGTTTGCCGTGGTGCAAAAAACCAAGGTGTAAAGTCTTTTGAAGCTGAGGAGAAATTTGTCATGAGCATAAGAGAAGATGGTTTGGTTCATGGTGATCCATTGGAAATGCCCAAGTGGGAGATTAGGGTGGATGTGAAGAAGGTATTAGTGCTTGCAGATTCAGGATCACCATGTACCATGATTGGTGACCAGAACAGGGATGGTGTGTTTGGTAAAGACAATAGTGAGCTGCTGGTTGGATATGTTGGAATGAAAATTGATGTACTAGTATATTCTATCATGAAGATCTAGTTTTGCGCCCAAGAAATAGTTGCTAAAGAATATGTTGCTATAAGAGGTGTTAACCTTTTAGATTAGAGGCATCAGAGAGTTATGGGGACAACTCTAAATCCCAATTCACAGGATAAGGTTTTGGTATTTTCTACTTGTGATCTGTCTAGTAATAAATATTTGGAATTCTTTAAAGTGTTTCAAGGTGAGCTTGGTTTGCTTAAGACTTTTGAACACAAGATTGTTTTGAAAAATAATGTTGTAACTTCTGTGTCCAAAGTGAGGAAAGTCTCAAATGTAATGTTGGATCCTTTAAGGGAGGAATTACACAAGTTGTTGCGGTACTTGGATGCCATTGAAGGGATAGAGTCATCAGAATGGCTTGCTCCTTTGGTATTGGCACCCAAGGAGGGTGGTAACAAGATCAGAATGTCTGTGGATTAATGTGGTCTGAATAAGCATATTTGGGTTGACATGCAACCCGTACCTAATATCTCAGAAAGCTTGGCCTTATTTAAGGGTGTTCAGCTGTTTAGTGTTATGGATTGCGTATCATTAGGTTCTGTTGCATGCAGAATCTAAACATGTGACATCCTTTGTGACTCCTTTAGGAGTTCATAAGTTTGTTTGTATGCCATTCAGGTTGACATCTGCTGCCTCCTGCTTTCAAAGAGTAATAAAGAAAATTTTGGATGGGCTGCCAAGAGTGTCTTTCTTCCAAGATGACATTTTGGTTTATGGTAAGAATCTAGTGGAACATGATAAGACCTTGTGGAACGTAATGAGATGACTGCAAGATGTTGGTCTGGTTTTGAAAAAAGAAAAATGTTAAGTTCAGAGTGACTTCGGTGAAATACCTTATTCATACAATTTTGGGTGAAGGCATAAGTTTGAAATGAAATTTGGCCAAAAGAATTGTCAATGAACCGTCACCTGAAAACAAAGATTAATAATACGTTTGCTAGACTAGCTCAACCTTTGAGACTACTCCGCAAGGAGGGTTCCAAGTTAGTATGGACTGATGAGTGTAACATGGTCCTTAAAGTGACCAAGCAGAATGTTGGGAGTCTGTCCACATTGGCACATTTTGATACATCCAGGAGCTTTTTCTTATCAAACAATGTCAGTCTTAGTGGATTGGGAGTGGTTCTTTCCCAGAATGTGGATGTGAGTTGAAAGTAGTGGCATTTGTTTGCACTCATTGAAAGGGGAAGAAGAAGAGTACTCCGTCATTGAGCATGGGGCATTGGCTGTGTATTGGGCTATTCTACAGTTCAAATTTTTGTTCTGGGGGGATAGCATTTACGCACAGGTCAGACCATTGTCCTCTCTCACAGATTTTCACATGTATGAATGCAGAAAATTTTAATGTTGAGTATTTACCTGGGTCAAAACACTGCATGGCTGACTGTCTGTCATGTTTACCCCTTGATCGTGACCCTGTGAACAATGATAGTCTTTTGGTTAACTGGGTATGTGAAAGTGCAATTGGCGACAAGGAATGGCCTATTGCCAATTCAAAAGATGTGTCTTCTTCAACATTAGAGGGGTATATTGTGGAAGGGGGGCAGATATTAAAAATTTCCTAATGCCTTGAAGGGGCTTGGAATGTAAGAAAGGAACTTTGCATGATTGGAGGTAAAATTTACTGTGATGATCGGTTGGTACCTTCTAATGAATTGAGAGAGAAAATGATCAACTTGTCTCATGAAGGTCATCTAGGAAGGAGCTAAACCAAGGCAAGATTGCGTGACTGCTATTTGTGACTGGGAATGGCTTGCCTCACTGACTGTGTTGTGAAGGATTGTTGGCAGAGTGCAAATAATGATAAATGCAAGACCACACAGAGTGCTCCTCTTTCACCTGTTGAAGTTCCATCAGAGCCTTGGATTAAGCTGGGTTTAGACAGTGTCAGTCCATTGGAGCTTATTGCTGTAAATGAGCTATTGTTGCTATTGCTATTGTTAGTTGAGGTGATTATACCTCTAAATGGGTGGTCACAAAATGTGTAGCTTTGGTTAACACCAAAACTGTGATTGAGTTTTTCAAGGAGGAATTCTCTTGAACGGGTTTTCCTAAATATCTTATTGTGGATAAGGGTGTAAAATCCGTCTTTTCTGAGATGTGTGAGTTTTTAAAGGTACTTTCCATTATACATCATAAAATGGCTCTCTGTTCTCCTCAAGCCAATGGTCTGGCAGAGAGAATGAATAGGATGGTAAAGGGCTGTGTCCATAGAGCAACCTCCACTTTGAAAGCTGTGTTGAGAGAAACATGGTGGGCTCACCGCAATACATCTAATCGTGTCAGCTTGATTTCACCTTTTTTTCTTTTTGAGAGGTTGTAGATCTCATTATAAGCTCAGTACTGCCGGGTTGAGGTTGGATGTGACTAAATGTGTTACACATACTTCCAATGAAGATGTGAATTTCTGTCGTGAACTTATCAAGGAAAGATTAAGTTCAGGTTTGATAGAAAAAAATCTTTATAAGATAAATGTTTGAATGTAGGTGTCAAATGATTGGTGAAGAGACCTGGGATAGTCAAAAAAGGACTCTCTAAGTTCATGGGTCCTTTCATTATTCACAAGGTTAAGAAAAGTGTTGTGGTACTTGATTCTGGGAATGTGTGGAACATATCTCATTTGGTCACATTCAATGACAAAATGGGTGCCCCTGAGGATAGTTCGGGTGTGGAAGGTATCACACAGATGGATGATGTTGGTAAGAAAACATCTGGGAGAATAAGGAGCAAACCACATCGGTGTGACGATTATGTAATGAATTGATTCATTTTATGGTTATGCTTATATATGGGGTGTGTTCATATTATACATCAATTCTGTTGTTACTGTTATGTTATGTTCATATATCAATACATCAATTCTATTTTTACCTCTATGTTCATAGTGTATTACTCTTATATATTTGTATTTAGCATTATATGTTATTTTATACATTTGATGCATTACTTTATTTCCATTCAAATGTTGTATTAGTTGTATGGAATGGAGATGTGTTGTGATTAATGCTGCTTAACCATTGTTATGCTGCTTAACCATGTGTTATGTCATGTCAGGATAACCTAGAGTGTTGTGAGTGCGTGTGTTCTGGAGTCTTGTGAGAGACTGCTATGACAGTAGATGCCGGGACGCAGCTGTAGATGGTTGGTGGTCTGTAGCTCTACACTTTTTCAATAAATCTGGTAAATCTACGCTGGAGATTCTTCTGGGTGTAGCACTCATTTAAACCGTCACTTATCTGAAAAGACTGGTTTTGATTGGTTCCCTCCTCTTGGGAACTGCAGGCAGTGTAACCGTTTGTTGAATCTTATGTTTTTATTGTGCATTACTGAGTTAGTTTCAGGCTTCCTATCTACTCTTTTGAACGCAGATTCTCCTTTCCACTCTTTTAAGACTCTATGCTTATTTTGCCCTGCTCAAAGAGTTTGACTCATGAGCAAATCCTTTCTCATTTGCCTAACTGAACCTTCACTTGGTTCTGCCTTTAGAAACTTTACTTGCTGACAACTGCTGCTTGACTTTTCCCTATCCCCATCTGAATTCTCAGTTTAGTGTTAGGGAATTTCTCTTCAGGGGAACTGAATCACAGCCAATTTTCAATGGCTATCTTTAAATTACTTGCCTTTGCAATTGCTATTTTAATATGCTTTGGATTATACTGAACTTTGCTTTATAAAATGATTATTGATTTATTACTAATCTGAATGATTTGAGTTTGTAACTTTGCTATTCTACTAATAAACCGTCATGGCTTGCAAATCAACCTTTCTCTGTCTTTATTGTGGAACCTAATGTGCTTAACTGCTGTTAATGGGTTGTTGTTGAACTGATGTTTGTTAAGCCTCAATTCGAGTCACTACATGGTTACCAAGGTAACCAAGGTCCAATTACACACATGTATCTGGATCAAACAGTGGAATAGATCACTGTGAATGAAAAGTCCTTGCAATTTCCCCCACATGGCCATTTAATCTGAGAATTATTGAGAATTGGAGGCAGGTGTTGTATGAGATGAAATCTTCACCCATACCTGTATAATTGGAGCCTTTGAATGCATGGGAATGCACATGCAAAAGAGAAATATCAGACCAAAACAAAGAATACGGTTGGTAGTCGGATAGAAGCGAGATTAGATACAGAACAGCAAGCATGGAGGGAGGATGTAATTGAGGGATAAGGATGTACCCCGTATTAACCAAAGAAAAAGCAGAAAGAAAGATAGGACCAGAGTAGGGTGGCATTGAGGCAAAAAAGATGAGACTAGTGACAATGACTCTAGTGCCTACTTTTTGGATGATCTGTTATCATCCAGACCCCCCTGTATACTGCTGTCTATCAAGCTTGAGGGAATCAGGCAGTCGGAGGGCACCCTCCACAACTTGTTGATGCAGGTGTGAGTGCACCTGTTGACCAAAGTCTCCCTGAGGGAGGTTTACTCCCGGTTGCACCAGCTCCAGTCACATGTACCGTTACAACGGTCTCCGTTACATCAGGCACTGGTTCTACCTTGGACTCAGGAGCAAGAACCAAAACAATAACAGCCCCTGATGTGAGTGCACCTATTATAGATGTTGAGGGAAGCTCTGAACTAGATACTTCAGAGAAGGATGGTCCAACAAGAGTGTTGGATATTTTGAAGACAAAGACAGAATTCGAGAAAATTGTTAAAGGAAATGTGGAGCTGGAATTTATAGAGGGATACAGAAGGAAATGTTGTTTCTGTACAGGGAAGCAGCCAGGCATGCATGGAAGGCTCAAGTGGTTATAGAAGGGATAGCAGCAGAATTTGCGATTGACTTGTCTAGGAGTCAGCAGCTTAAAAAGAATTGTAAAATATTTTGAGTGAAAAACTTCTCAAGAATATGCGAGCGCCCGGACTAAAAGTACATTTGAGGGAATTAATTGATAACATTAAAAATTGGAGTGGTACTGAAATGATTAGGAATTTATGGGCTCAAAATGAAGGGAAAAATAAAAAGACTGACAACAAAAATGAAAACAGTAAAATAAAAAGACTGACAACAAAGATGAAAACAGTAAAAGTGACACCGAGATTAGAGCCTACCAGTTAAGAGAAGTACATGCTGGTGGATATGGACACGTACCTTGAAGTCGTGGTGATCTTTTCACATTTACAAATACATTTCCAAAACTGAGAGACAATCCTGACCTTTGGTACACTCAGGTTGACCAGTTTGTGAAAATTTCAAAGGTGCTTTGGGAAGATTTAAACACCTTCTTTGACACTGCTTTTGCTAATGATTTGTGTGTTGAATGTAAAGTGGCAGTGAGGTGGGTGACCGAAGAACCGTGGAGGGTGGCTCAAATTATTATTTTTTTTATAACTCTTTTTATTGAAAGCAGTTGTGCAGATATACAACAGCATGGCAGAGGGACAAAAAGAAAAGTTATTTACAGATATCAAACATGCGTTTGGGATGGCACAATAATCTGTTACACGTATACATAATGCGGAATCACACTAGGCAGCCGACATATCTTCATCCAGGGTAGTGAAGGAGGGGAGACACAGGGGGATGCAAATGCCTCCACGATAGTCATTCCATTTTGCCCATATTAGAGACCATTTCTTTGGACAACCCCTAGACACATAGACTGTTTTTTCCCTAAACGTACACCAGTCCATGTCCTTTTTCCATAGCGCCAGTGTAGGGGCCTCACTTGCACCCCACAGTCTGGCTATATTGTGTTTTGCTATCATGTACCCCAAGGTCACCCATAGTTTCTCTTTGCTGTTTAAGTCCGTTGGCCCCCACACATTAAGTATACACCTTTTGCCATCCAGGTCTAAGTCTTGGCCCAGCACCTCCGTCATGCAGCTCGATACCCTCATCCAGTACCTGCGAATGGTCTGACATTCCCATAAAATGTGGAAGAACGTTCCCTCCCCTCCCTATTCTCTCTTACACCCTGCATCTACTCCATAGCCAATTCGGGCGAGGGCTGTCCGCAAATAATATGTTCTGTGTAATATTTTCAGCTGTACCAGTTTAAGTCTCGATGAGATTGCCACTTCCCTTGGAGACGCGAGCGCCTCCGTCCAATCCTCATCATCCATTTCTAACAGGTCACCTGTCCACTTCTCCCGAAGCTGTATCAGGGGATCTGTGGCATGATTAATTAATTTGCGGTATCTGAGGGATATCGACTTATTGGCCATATAGCCGTCCAGGAGTCTGTCTTCTAGCGGCGTTGCTTCAGGTAGGGTTTCCCCTTTAGGGATATGTGCATACAGGGCGTGCCTCACTTGACCGTATCTAAATATTTCTGAATCCGCCATATCATACTCTTGCTGCAGCGCGGAGAACTCAATTACTTTACCCCCTTTCCACATGTCTCCCACTTTCGACAGCCCTATCAGGTCCCACCTATCAAAGCCCCCGGAGTGTCTAAGGGTGCCCAATAAATACGAGTCCCATAGGGGGGTGACTTGCGTGATTCTCTTGTCCCACCCAAGACTCCTATGGGCTGTATTCCAGATGTGGACCGAGTGTGCCGTCGGCCCCGTGAGGCGCAATGTGGCTGGTCGGGAATAGAGCGCCCTTGTGTAGGATCCTCCTGGTAACAGCCACCTATCCATTAGATATCCCGGGTCATTATGAGAGCGGTATATACCCTGAGTGATTGCGGCCGATTGCGCCGCCCAGTAGTATCTTTTAATATCTGGGAGCCCTATATCCCCATCATACCAGCCCCTCACCAATTTGGGGAACATTATACGAGGTGTACCCCCATCCCACAGTAGGGTTCTCTGCTCACCTTCAATTGCCGCGAAATAGGAAGCCGGGACCGGAGCGGGCGAATTATGTAGAGTGTATAAAAAGCGAGGCAGGGACATCATTTTGAAGAGAGCCGCCCTACCCAGCAGGCAGAGCGGAAGGGTCCTCCAGTGTGCTACGTCACTCCGTAGCCGCCTCAGTGGTGGCAAGAGGTTATGCTCGTAATACTGCTTAGGATCACCCGTGATGGATACACCGAGATACTTAAAGCCATCGACTGCCTCCGTCTCATTACACCCCCTGGGCAGATGCAGGAACCTCCCCCTGAGGACATAGATCACAGATTTGGCCCAATTGATGGTATAGCCAGAATATCTCCCAAAGGTAGCAAAGATGTCCAGTACTCTGATGATCGAGGCCCGCGGCGACGCCAGATACAAGAGGATATTGTCGGCATACAGGGAGATACGATCCTCCCATTCTTCCGACCATTTCAGGCCCCGCAATACTGGGTCCCTTCGAATCCAGCTCGCTAGGGGTTCAAGCGCCAAGGCAAAAAGTAGCGGAGACAGGGGACAGCCCTGCCTCGTCCCTCTTCCGAGGGTGAAGGCAGTCGACCTCCTATTGTTCACCACCACCTGCGCCAATGGTTCCGAATATAGGAGTTACACCCATCCAATATAACCCGGTCCAAACCCCATCCTTTCCAACACCGCAAAAAGATAGGGCCATTTGATCGTATCAAACGCCATGGCGGCATCCAAGGACACCACCACCGCGTCTTCCCTCAGCGTGTCCACCCTCCCGAGTACCCCGTGGAGTCGGCGAAGATTTAGGGAAGTATTCCTGGATGGCATGAAACTCGACTGGTCCGGGTGGACCAGATCAGAAATCACACCAATCAACCGTGTAGCCAACAACTTAGCTAGGATCTTCACCTCAGCATTCAAGAGCGAGATGGGTCTGTACGAGGAGCAGCGATCCCTAGGTTTACCCTCTTTATGTATGACCACCACTGTGGCAAGTCGTTGATCCCATGTGAGCAGGCCAGCCCCCAGGCTCTCCTCATACATGGCCTTGAGATATGGGGCTATTTTGTCAGGTTTTAGTTTATAGAGTTCTATTGGGAGACCGTTGGGACCCATAGCTTTACCGGATTGCAAATCCCTGATAGCCCGTGCTATTTCGTCATTCGTAAACTCACTGTCGAGGAAGTCCCGGTCCACCTCCGACAACACTGGGAGCCGAATGTCCCTTAGCAATACTCGCGACTCATCTATTGAATAGATCGTTTGCGATTTATATATCTGGGTATAGTATTCAGCGAATTTTTCTGCAAACAGCTGCACATTAGTGGTTGTCTCCCCCACTTCGGTTGTGATTTCCACGACCAGGCGGTCGGCCTGCTCCCGCCGATCCAGCCACGTGAGCAATTTACTTGCTCTATCTCCTAGCTCATATATCCTTCAAAGTTTATCCCTCTGCAAGTCTTTAGCCCTGTCCGTCACCATACTCTTGTATTCCTCCTTCTTGAGAGTGAGGTTGTGTAGTACATCCGGATCACCAGACACCAACAGGTCCCCTTCTAACACCAATATCTCACCTTCCAACTGCAGTAACACAGCATTTCTCTCCTTTTTTGCCCCAGCTATCTGAGAGATTGCTTGACCACGCACCACGGTTTTAAATGCCTCCCAAAGCGTGCAAGCCGAGCCCACCGAACCCACATTCTCATGGAAATTATGCTCGATTGATAGAGTGATATTGGTCTGTATTTTGGGGTTACGTAAGTGCCACAGGTTTATGGGCGCCGTCCTACCCACCTGGATGTTGCCCCTGCCCAACTGTACCCATATGGGAGAGTGGTCGGATATGCTCCTTGCCATGTGCCTAATTTCTGTGACCTGCCCCACTTGGCCTGCCGGCATGAGGATGTAGTCGATGCAGGAAAGGCTATTATGTGCCCCTGAATGAAATGTAAACTGGGAGACCCCAGGATGACAGACTCGCCATACATCGCCCAGTCCCGTCGCGTCTAGGAAGGTGGACAGAACCAACTGGGATGGTCCTAGGTCTCTGGGGGGATATCGGTCGCGCCTGCCACACACCACAGAGTTGAAGTCCCCCCCAATCAACAGTCTCCCATCTGGAAACCCCATCATCACACTTCCCAAGTCACGAAACGCCACTGCTTGCAATCCTGGGGGAAAATAGACTGACACCAGGGTCAGTGTCCCTCCCTCCCATCTTCCGTGGCTCAAATTATTGCCCCTTCCTCTACTGTCATGATAAATAAAATAAGGTAATTCACTTTCTGAAAGGTAAGGTGCCACAGAAAGAGATTGATTGGTTGAAAATTGCTAGATCTACCCAAAAGGCCAAAGAGCCTGTTCATGCCTATTATGAGCAGCTGATGGAAGCTTTTCATCAGCACAGTGCCATTGAAAATCCTGAGAGAGAGAATCTCAGTAATTTTGTGTCTCAGTTTGTTCTTGGGTTGCACTCGGAGATTAACTCACATATTCAGCAGAATGTGATTTGAATCAAAACCAGTAGATGAAAGCCTGTGATACGCAAAGTATTGCAGAGATGATTTGGAAGTGAGACAGAAGAAAATCAAGGAGAGATTCATATTGGCTTAGACGAAGTTAGCACAAGAGGGATTTCAGAAGTACTCGTATGTGTCAAACTTAGGTTAATGGTCTCAGCTTTGGTGCTGGAATGCAGGGAGGTGGATATCAGGGTGGTGATAAGATTATGCAGAATGGGAATGGTGCCCCAATGGGTAGAAGGCGAGGGATAAAGGTTAATCCAAATTTAGGGATGGATATAGCCATGTTGTAAAAGACCACTCTGTGCCATTATTGTAACAAATTGGGCCTTTGAAAATGGGAATGTAGGTCTAATCCAAATTGAATGCAAACTGATGGTCAAATGCAATTTATGAATGTGATTCAAGTTCAGAATACGCAAATGCAAAGACCCCAGAACCCTAACATGCTTTAAGCTCTGTTAATGTAGCCGAATATGAATGGCCCTAGTTTTAGTATTAATTCTAACCCCAGAGCAAAAACTTTTCACAAGCCATGACAGTTTTCAATAGTTCCCGGTCTTCAATAGTTTTGGAGATCAAGGGTCTGATCCATCAAAATGACTGTACCTTTTCATGAGCCATGACAGTTTTCAACAGTTCCCGGTCTTCAATAGTTTTGGATATCAAGGGTCTGATCATTCAAAATGACTGTACCTTAGAGGGGAGGGAGACTGTGTGCTTGGCACAGTTTTTGGGGTAGACCAGAGTGGCTCTTATGTGGATAAAGAGGTAAATGGCCACCGTGCCATTTTTTTATGGACACCAGAACTGCCTGTTCTACTGTAATAACTGTCAAAGTTCCAAGCCTACCGCTCTGGAAAACAAGTCCAAGTTGTAGGCACATCTAAAAACAGATTGTGAATCCTGTTTCAGTTAAAGTCACTGTGAAAATAGATCCCCTTGTAGAGGACCATCAATTTGTAATATGTGACTCAAGTCAGAGTCAATCTATTGAGCAGGGATCTTCTCTGCAAATTAAATTGTGTGATCTACTGTACACCAGATGAAATCGCGCTTTAGACACATGATGAGGATGTGGATTTTGAACTGAGCACACAGAAGTCAGCTGCTGGACTATTCCTGGTTCTGGCAAATAAAGACTTGTCCCCGACCTAAGGGACTCCATGAAGGAGGGAGTTTGGGATTTCACCGGCAAAGATATTGGCCTGATCAAAGATGTTGAACCTGTGAGAATAACAATTGAACAGAAGGTAGAGTATCCCCAAAAGCTCCACTACAACCTCTCATCAGAGGCAGTGGCTGGAATTACTCCTGTAGTTGAGTCCATGCTACAACAAGGTATTTTGAAAGAGATATTAGGGAGTTTCCATTATAGGCAATTCTCCTATAATGAGTTAGCAGAAACCAAAGAAATGGAGAATTGTGCAGGACCTGCAAAAGATCAATAATATTGTTGTCCCAAATTCTCCCCCAATATTAAGGTGATGAGGATACTGTGTGTAGCCTTGCAAGTGAATCACTGAAGTTACCGGCCTGAAGCATTAGGTATTTTCGTACAGATAAACAAAACTCTGAAATCCTGACATGCCAAAGTGTGTGTGTCCACATCCCTTACTGGCTGAATGTCTTTTTTCTGGTACTGACTAGCCTCTGAAGTACCCCTGACCTGACAACAGGACTGTCCCTGCATGAAAACCTCACGGGAAGAGTCATGAGACTTCCCACTGTGCCTGCAACTGCACTTGTAAATGTAACAGATGATATGTGTCTCGACCACTGCAAAAGACTGGCTGATGTAGTGTGATCTGTTTCTCATCAGGCCAAGCCAGCGACTCCCCTTCTGAGCCAAGAACAGGGCCAGGACATTAGTCTAGGGGGCTGGGTCTTGGTTAAGAAGCACACCAGGAAGTAATGCCTGGAGCCCCTCAGGTGTGGCCCTTCCCAAGTGATCCTGGTGACCAACACTGCTGAAAAGTGCAGCGGCCTTTTGAACTGGGTACATGCTTCTCACATCCAAAGAATGAAATAAGCTAGTGATGAAGTGGTGAAAACAAACACTGGTTTGGAGAATCATGCTTCAGAGGACCTGGAACGAGCAGAGGGGGGAGAAGAGGGTGCCCAAGTGTCTCATGGTCAACTCAAGACAAGTGCTGGGTCTGTAGTGAATGAGCCAACAGTAGCCACAGTGAACCAAGCTGAAGTTAATGCAAAGGGCAACTTACATCCTGAAGAGGGGCCAAGCAGTGCTACCAGAGGGACGGCAAGAAAAGAAAGGTGGCCAAGGTAGGGTGAAAAAAAGAGCTGTTGTGTCTGATGAGCCCACTCTAGATATAGTCAATGAAGAAACAGAAACCAGTGAGCAAAAAGATAGTGAAGATGAACAGTCAATAATCAGGAGATCAAAGAGAACACAGGTGCCTAGTCCAAGGTACTACGAAGTGAAACTTAACTGGTTGTTGACCCAAATCCAAGTGAACTGTAGAAACAGACTGAGTTTGGTTGAACTTTGAACTTCTTAGGGCCCAGGCTCCAGTAGAAGAGTAGGGTTGTCATATTAGAATAA